>JBAJFG010000029.1:2007500-2469884 GCA_037903475.1 Ancylostoma caninum | reverse complement strand
TGCATAATTAAAAGCACCAGCAGCAGCGCAATCGCCTGCTAACATATGATTGCCCGAAATTGGCGCATGCAAACATTTCCTTCGGATGCATGCGTAATTTAAAAAGTTTCGGGAGCCCGCAGTAGGTTCTACACACCCCAAGGACCAGAACAGTGAGACCATCGAAAAACCGATGAAATAACGACAATGAAATAATATTTTTTCTGTTGAACGATGTCATCAAGAGCCTGTTGATACCTATTTGTTTATATTTGTATGTTTTAAATGATTTCACCTTGATACGTATAGTCTACTGTGTATGTGTTCAGTGAAGAAAAAAGGGTTTAAAAAAGGAATTACGTAAGGCTAACTGAATCCATCGTCTAGATGTTAAGGCGGTCAACGCGGACGGGATCTAGAATAGTTAATGCGCGAAACTTTTAGGTAAAGGAGCTGAGCTCATTACTCCTTCTTGAATTAAATATTCCATTTCATGCTTTATCGATCACTGAAGTTGTTCGAGCCATATGCCTTCTCTCGCACCAGGTGTGAACTAGTGCTAAGAATTGTTCTTACGTTAAACTAGCGAAATTATTTTAAAAAAAAAACACCAAAATGTGCTCAAGTTTAGATGAGATCTAGTAATAGTCAGAACATCTTTTTTTCTCTTGGAGAATTAGTCTCAAAGGATAAATTTGAGCATTTTGGACAAGGTGCAACTCAGCCTATAGAGCAGCGTACTTCCCTAGGCACTACTTGGCGCCGAAAAAAAGTGACATTTCAAGGTTCTCTGTACAGATATGTAATCAATGAATACAATTCACCCTTCAGAAGCTCCTACATTCATAATATGAATTAATGACCAAGCGATTAAGATGAAGTGCAATCTATCACCTTTCCAGCTGCTTTCTAGTGTAAAATCGTAATTCTAATAACTCAGGTGCAGAGGTATAACTCTGAAAAGGAACCATAACACCGGCTAGTGCAGTACTACGATGCGGAGTTCCAAGCGGAACAGAATAAGGGAACTAATGAGACGATGCAGTAACTGCTGCTGCAGCATTCGTCATGATGAGCTTCAAGAAAGCTTCTGAAGTATGTGTAGTCAACCAAATCCACCACTAACGGTGGAAATCAGTCAGATCAGAGAACATAGTAATGACTCTCAAAGGGAGGGGCGGAACAAACGTCAGCGAAGGCTAATTTTACAGGGAATTCCTTTGCAAATCCTAAAGCATAACGGGTTCAAAGGTTTAACGCGACTGAAACCTTACCAACCAGAGCAAAATACAGCCTTCCCAAGAGCCCTAGGCGTGGAAGTACTTCAAATTCTAAAAATTTTAGTTACTAGTTCCATGATTAAAGATCACATTGACAATAACTGCCGCTTTGCTCGAGGTTTGGACAAGTTCTACCACGATAATGGTAGAAATCTCATTGCTGTACGTGAAAAGAAGCACTCATTCTGCAGTTGCACCACTATATGCAATAACTACGATGCTTGGAATCAAATGTACGAGGATCTTCAATTCCAAGACAGAATCCTCTCTCCCTAGAAGGGCAGTTGTTAGCCTTTCAACTCCATTCAAGGCATGCATTACCTAGAACACCCTAGATCAGAAGCACATGACGCAAGAAAATCTCTGCAAAGAGGAGCGATACAAATCAGTACGTCGAAAAGAGTCCAGGTTCCAGATAATAATTCATCTAACCAAATTAAAGGTTACTTTCACGGTTAACTAACCAACTGAGACGAATGGAACCAAAAAAAAACAATTCCAAGGTCTTAGCAGAAGAACGGAATGATCAGACAACTGAGTTTTTTTTTCTAAATGAAGTAATTCTGCTTTGCATGCAAATTCATTTTCGCCCATCATTTCTTGTTCGAAAAAAAAAGACAATCCAGGATAGGAAAAGCAAATATGCTTGAATTTCTTCCTTTCCCCTTGAATTTCCAAAAAGGCATGTTGTGGACAAAGCAGGCAAAGTATGCATTATTCCAGAGGGGTCCGAGTCAAGAGGTGCGCTCGGTCGTTAGCTGGGTCATGTCGCACCTCGACCGCACTTTCCCACAGGCAGAGGCAGGCATGGCTACAGTATCCGTCTGCCTCTAAACCCTTCATAGCTAGATAAGACAGCCAGCGAGACAACTCGTACATATTGTCGCGCGCGATCGACCGTCGTTACAGTGGTACACTACTGTAACGACGGTCCATCCAGCACTATAGTGCTTGACAATATCGAAAGAAATTAGTTCAAGCAAAATGTTTTCTAATATCTCAACGTAAGTGAATGAGTATGAGATCCAAAATTAAGCTGTCAATCATTGACTTGATCCTTTGAGTCACAGTGGTATCAGAAAGATTCCAGCTAGATCACTTAAAGATAAGCTATTGTAGTGAAATTTTAACGCAAATAAATATATCCTTGAAGTTGGAAGCACTTCTCAACTTGACAATTTATCTAATTCAGTGAGTTTTGTGAATACCTTTATCACATGAGCAGAAATAGCAGAGGTAGGTGCTTTTTGATTCTTTTGTGGGTTCGTTGAAGTGCCTCCTCAAACTTTGTTTTGATGATCATTGGCCTTGCCTGACTTCACCACCCACTACTCCGTGCTTAGAACCTCAAGTCTTGACACGGGATTTGCTGCTCGTTAAAAAAAAGCTAGAGAATGTCTCTTTTGCCTGAAAAAGCTTGGAAGACTGTTCGTCTGTTCAGCTGGGATTCGGACTGTTCAACTGATATTCTCCTACCGAGCATCGGGAAGATTATGCAGACTCAATATTCTACGTAACCTAGAACATTGCCCAGAAAATAAAGGGAGTATCCAGAATATCAGTCCTGTCTGCGAAAGTGACCTAGCACTCCAGGAAAGGATCAACTTTGCCTGTAGCATATCCCTAGAAAGGAAAAATCCCTGCAAATGGAGAACTAGGGCTTGGGGAGATCGTCTGACAACACCTCAAGACAAATTAGTTAGTCATAGACGTGCCCTACGAGTTTCGTTTGACGTTATGATCTAGACCTGCAACTTATTACTTATAGACTTCGTGCTATAGTAATAGCAAACTCCCACTGAAAACAGGCACAAACCAGTCAATTTTTTTTGAAAAATAATTTACATAGTCGCAAAATACGAGTGGTGCTAAACCTCTCTCTCTAAAAACCATGGGAATGTTGAAGTCCAAGCCGATCATGTCTACATGGCTGCTGAGGTACATTCTGCAAGATCAATAGTCAAAACCTCACCGTAGTTTCTACGCACAGTCGACAAATTTTTACCGTTTTCTTGATTATTTATATATTTAGGCATTAGTAGCGTATACATATATTGCGTATGTACTGCTAACAGTGGATTTTATGGTTGCATGGGTGTATAAGGTTTTGGCATCCTAGCACCAAAAGTTCTCAGCAGCTTTAAATCCGCGATGTCCGCGTCTAGTGTACACCTTCAACTGCCTCCTGCCGAGCGCGACATTTCTGGCGGCAGAGCTCGGTTCGTAGGACCGCCTACATTAGCAGGTAACAGCTGATGCCGATATGGGCAGCTCTTACACGACACCCGCAATTATAGGTGCGAGCGATGTGCGAGAGAGGTGCGACAATTTCTCGAGTGCACCTCTTGACCGTCACCCTTCCAGAGCTACTAAAATCAAGAAGACACCTAAAAACAGTATATCTGATAGTACTGAATAGTAACGCTATTTTACCAATAATCCTGAATCTTCTGGAATTCTTCGAAACTCACCATTCAGCTCGACACCACGCATCATACTATTGAGCATATCAGGACTAGGTATCTTGAGCATTTCCTCCTCGTCAAGGACGAGTTGTCGCGCAGGCGGCTTGCGAGGCCGAGTTCGTCGTGGTCGCCGGTGCTGCGGGCTCACTCGAGGCGTCTCCTGCTGGGAATCGTTGGAATCCATGCTGTCTTCCAGCAAAGGGGACGAGTTCTGCAGGTGTGAAGCGCTCGAAACCCTCATAATGTCGTCATGTTGAGTCTCGACCACCTCGTAGGTGATCAGCGCCCGAGGCGATGGACGGCAACCCACGACGCTGTCCATGCACACTTGCCGAGGGTAGTGGGAGTACATCTGAAGCGGGCGGATATGAGCCAACAAGAGCGGAATGAAACGAAGTGCGACACGCGGAAAATGCGATCGAGGAGCAGAACAAGATTCTGGATCATACTGGCTATAGAATGCCAGACTAATATAAAGCCGCCTGACGTGGGCACAAAATTAATTTCACTGTATGAGCGAATTCAAAATGAAAGTGCACTGCAACATTATTCAGGATATAAAGGAACGAGGGAACAATGGTCAGATTGAATAGATCTTCCCCACTACTAGTAATAAATAAGTGTAACTGATGCGCATAATACCCAGAAAGGACCCGCTTTTACCCGGGATAACATCTGTCAGCCACACTGCTTGGGTCCGATATGTAAGGAAGAAATCATGCTGGGTCCTAAGTACCAACTCCGCTATAGACCTGAATCGTGTATGGAACCCTACAAAATTTAAGATCACATGACAACAAATACATATGTTGTCCAAATGGGTAAAATTACTGGAATGAATGCTGCCATTTCCAGATATAATCCGAAACTTAGTGCCAATATCAAGAGAAAGAAAAGTTAATCGTCGTTAATACCAGATCCTATCTGTAACCACCTCTCCTCTCAGTTGAAATGAATCAATTCAGACTAAAACTGGTATATAGTTCTATTGGGAAAATATTAAATTTTTGAGAACAAGAGGACGAGACCTCAGCGCTTAACATCGATTCACATCGCTCTGTTGAGCTGTTTTCTCCTAACGATAAGTGTGATGGTTGTTCTCGAATTCTGCCACAAAAACCATGACTAGGAGGGAGGGGTCAGATCCATTCAGGGATATCCTATGGGTAAGATCTACTCAAAGACATCAAGGATCGGGGAACTGATCCCGGGCCCAGATGCATCACCGAGATTACCCAGAGTGAACATGTTGGCGTACGTGGTGTTACCGATGGGTAAACTTGGCAAGTACCAACACATTACTCTGGGCAATAAATATTCTCAGAAACCCGAGAATTAGGGATGATTTGGAGAACGACAATTTGGAAAAGTGGTGAAGAAATTGAAACACCGCGTATCCGATGGAAACCCTTGGCCCCAACTGAGACAACGCAATAACCACAGCACTCTCACCAAGAACTCATTGGAATTCGCTGACTCAGTCAAAACACTTTGGAAACATCAGAAAATAATGCAAGTGATGATACGCACTGAATGAGACACTTTGAATGAAACATAACGACCGCCCGCTAATCAGAGAGTGGTTCTGGTGGCGCGCTTCGCAAAAACAGTTCAAGAGAAGACAGGTGGAAGCAAGCGCGACGACGGGACGGCTGGCTTTGGAACGCTCACGCTGGAGTACGACAACTAATGAATCCAATTCAACGCTCAGAACTATATACACAGTGGCGAGAAGGCGTGAGAGGCGACAGGCGCACAGACAGCGCTACGCCGTTCCCACGCAAGACAGGCTCGGCAATTTCCGTTTCAGGAAATACTGTCGTGATGTGTGCAATCACATCGTTAATCGAGAGAAGTGATGAATATTGTTTTCTCGAAAATTCTATGCCTATAGCTTCTACTGCATTGCATAAAATTTATAGAAGAAGTGCAGAAAACTTGTAAAAAAGCAAGGATAACCACATTTCCATCACTAACGTCAGACACGTCGCACGTAAGTCTCTAGGAAGGGCTAAGAAGGCTCAGCATTAGGTAGTCTAACGACAAAACAAAGAATCGGATTTGTGCTTACGCACTAAATGTTAGGTAGTGCGTGCTACTCGGCAATTCTACCCCTCCCGCGTCGCGCCTACAATTCAGTTTTGGCCTTCGTCATCTTTTCCACTTATTACTAAGGGAAAATCAATCACCGAGGGATTGCGTTCCAGAGAAGATAAAAAACAGTCAAACAAGCCGAATAAAACCACCACCAGAAATCATTACTCACTTCCTGGAGCACAGGGCAGACCAATTTCACAATGAGTCACTTAAACTAACCGCACCTCGTTGAAAAACACCGATTACATGGACAGTGGTAGGGTCGGTTTGATGAATTGCTGGGGATGTTGAAGTTACAGAGAGGTCTTTTTATGGAAAGCGGTTGACTGAAGTGGAACTACAGAATGGTTTCCCTTCAAAGTATTTGAAGGGATTTATAGCAAAATGAAAAAAAAATGAAGCTCCTTGAGTTCTCGCTCTTTTCCAGAAAGAACTGATCGAATATTTCCATTAGAATGTGAAAAAAAAACAGCAGCTTAGTCTCTTATGGTCATACGCCGGCCTGTCCAGGCGCGGGAGCGGCTTTTCTCATCCGAATGTCGGTAAAGACAGTAAATTATGCCACATTTTCTTCAAGAAATTGGTCTATATAAAGTGAGGGTGCGGCCGAAAACCCTCCCGGGAAGGTTTATCTTCGCCATAGAGGGGTAGGCCGGCCTTCGATATTTCTTTTTGAATGAAACTGCACACGAACCGCATTTTCACCTGTTCATACAAGCCTAAATCTCAATAAGCTTTCGTGATCTCAGGAGAATTCCGGTGAATAGATAGTTCAAGCCAGTTTTGGCTAATGTTTCCGCAGAGCAAATTCTATACGAAAAACATTGGCCTCGTTTAGAACACTGGCCAAACCACTGAAACCTTGATTTGATTCGAATAATCGAACTTATACCCGCTGCAGGAAAAGAAGAAATGCTTTGTTACAACAAAAAAGTGGATTGCTCTCCTTCGAGCTCTCATGTGTTTTCCACAAACAGCTGTTCAAGCCAAAGTGCAATTCTCATCAAATACGCATAACTCAACGCTGGATCTCAGACAACTCCCGCGATTTGAAAAGCGAAGTAATGAGAAAGAGCTGAGAAAAAATTTTCCAGGAAACGAGAAAAAACATCCAACGTCATCAATAATGAGAAAGCCAAAAGAAAAGCGGAATTTTCCGGATTTTATACTTCCTAAAAGGACTTCCAGAATTACACATGCAATATGTGGGACTGCATGACATCAGAATAATTTGGGAACGGATCGTGTTAAAAAAATTGACATTAATCGCAATCGTTTAAGAATTATAATCAGACTCGATAGCGAGCTAAAAATTGATTTTTTTTTGCGCGAGAATTCAGGGAAAATGTTATATAAACATATAATCCTTCGTGTGAATCTTTCGTGTGGCGACATATGCAATTCTAAAGGATCGCACCTGTAAAGAAGCGTACCCTAGCGGAAGCAAATGGGTGAGAACAAAGTCCCTTTTCTCTTTTCAAGATGTTCCAGAAGGGAAACTAGGGGAAGGAGGGGCACTGATAACATAATTTCATCTGCAAAGCATTCACTGGGTGCGCAAAAGTTCTCCGGCGGCTGGCCATGGTTCATTGTTTCATGACGTTGTGCCCCTTCCGATTATGATACCCTATGACGGTTTCATGTGTGGTGGTACCCTGAAAGGCGTGCTGCCCACACCCTCTTACTTTTTACTTTCTCTTTTTCAAATATTGCACTCACTCGACATACTTACAACTTTACTCATATTTCGTATTACATTCGTAAGTGGAACACGCAGTAACTTTACCCCAGAAGGAGAGGGACGAGGGTAAGGAAGGGGGGGGGGGTGGGAGCGCAAGGAAGGGCGGGGCTTCCATAAAGGTTAGTAATTGATGTCAAGTCCAGGTTTTTGATTATTGACTTCCATGGCATTATGATTCATATAAGTAAATTGAAATAAGCAAATAAAACATTTTTAACTATTTATGAAACAATTCCAGAAGAAGTTACTTCGTTCAAACCCTGAGTTCTTGATGACTTCCTCTGCGAAGCCAGATCTCAGCACTGGGTATCACCACAGATCCTTGGGATCGCCAGAAAAGGAAGCATAGCAATTAATGCGCATCTTTTCCACTATCATTGATGTTACCATCGCCAATTCATTTTGACTCATTTCGAGCTGGCGTAACCTGCTGATACCCCAAGGGCAAGCTTACAGGACAACTTCAGAACTGTTGGACAGCCCACATCTTCGCCTATATTGAGCACTAGCAGTTAATTCATCCTAGTAGCTGCCCTATTTATAGGGCTATAATATCTCATAAATTCATTTTTTGCATCTATGTTTCGAGGTATGACTCCTTAAAGAGCTAAATAGAGAGAGAGAAACTAAGAATCCCACGCATTTCCCAGGATCAAAACCAATAAATCCTTCTGAACCGACCTCGCTTAGTCAATCTAAACCCTTTAAAAATGCAACCTCCCTCGCCCAGTTCAAAAAAGCCGCAGAGCCAGCTAAAGTAGCACTGAAAGCAGCGAGCGAACAGCGGAGGACATTCGACGAAACATCGCTGTTTTCAACACTCACGTGCTCAGCCGCTGTAAAAGTGCTTGATTCGTTATATGGAGAGCTGCGTTGTGCATGTGAGTGGATGTGAGCGAAAAACACGAACAGAAATGAATGCTCCGTATCGCTCCTGCCATGCAATCAGGCACAGTCTGATTAATATAATGATACACTGTTAGACGCTGTGATTTACAGGAAACGCACTTATGTATAGCCATGTAATTGCTTCTGAAATACGGGCTAAAGACCCGTAATTCAAAGCTTTCTCCGTAATATAGAGCTGTAAAGCTAGTCCGGCACTACATTGTAATTACTGCAGATTCATAGGGAGAAAATACGCCATCAAAAAAACATGCTGGGATGAATTAGCGAAGAATTTTTGCAGGATTTCAGTCCAAGGTTTCAAAATCAACATTCCTGCTAAGTGCTTGAACAGCAGGAGCGGAGACGAGATTCCGCAAGATCCGGATAACCTTACATATATGGGAAGATAGGCCAAAACTTGCGGAAAACGAATAGATGGATAACCGGAGAACCGGATACGGATATCATGTTCATCCCTATTTTCACTAATTACTTAATTTTACAGACAACCATAAGATATCGAGGACAAAATAGACGCATGAATAATAATTTGTGTGAAAAATAAACATGTCATACTGACTGTTACACTACCATTACATAACAACATTATATTGACACGCTGTGATGCATTCGAATAGAAATTCGAAACTTGAAAGATTTTGAAACTTATATCCGAACTTTCGATTCGAAAGCGAGCATTTCTCTGAACGTCTACTATTTCCATCGTTATTCGGGCTTAAGCCTGTTGAATTTTAACAAAAAGTTCATTGTAAATAATACATTGAATCCAGAGATTCAACCAGTTTTCACAGCTTCTCTAGATCCCTCAGTGGTGAAAATAACATCAACCCTTCAAAAGTTAAATAGTCACAGCAGAAACCACAAAATGTTCAAAATTCGCAATAACCAAGAAACACAATGAATCGAAAAGAATACAATTCTTTCAAAAGCTGCAAAGAACAACTCTGAACCACAGCGACGTCTCGTCTCGAGAGAATCAAACCTCTACTGTGAACCTCCAACAAAAAAAAAGTTACTGGAACTTCAGGACTGGAAACTGCTTTATGGAAGTTCTAAGAACCAGTTCTTACTGAAGAACCTAAAATGAGATCAGACTCCAGAAAATCATTTCCAAAGTAATGTAAACACTAAAAATCTGAGAGAAGAACTAAAGAACCATAATGGTGAGGACCAATCCAGTCCCACGGGATGTACGAAACCATTAGCTATTGCTAGAGTTAGTTTAGGAGTTTCGAACATGGCAAAGGTCCTGAGTCACTGTGGATTTAATGTCATTCATAGTAAGTGCCAAGTAAGTAAGGAACCCTTCTAATTTACTTAAATGAATACATTTAATTGTGCACCACAAGTATCGCAAACTCGAAAATTTAGTCTTTTATTTCGCTCTTGATTTCAAAAGAAATATCTTCAAATCAAATCTTAAATATCACTCAATTTCCTAACGGTAAAAGAGATGGGATGGTGAATGAAGCTTTCTGCCCAGAAGCTACACAGCCACTGGGCATTCCTTATATAGTGCGGTTGTCCAAAAAACAAGCAATTTTCGCCGTTTAAAACCACTTGTGGGGCCTAAAAGGGCTTGATGTGACGTCACCGTGCCGTCACAAGGCAACAAATTCCACCCCTTAAATACGTTAAAGGTTATGTTCCATTACTTTAAACGTACTTAATAACCAGAAATTGAGCAACCAAATAAATTCCCCATCCTCCTGAAAAAACTTCATTAAGCGGTAGCAATAGCGAACTATTGCGCTCACTTCATGTACTTTGAACTGATACTAAATGAGAAATGAGGGGCTCCTATTGAACTAATTCCTCGTCAGGCGCTCATACGGGAAATTTTTTTTTGTTTCACCCGGCAAATATAAAAACAATTATAACAGCTGCTTTTCACAGAGACAGAAACCAGCAGCCCACACTCCCCGCTACCAGCACAATTACCTCGATAAAACCAGTCGATAACTCGTTACAAGGTAATTTACATTAGTACAACAGTGCGCCGCCATATACGAATAGTCAGAAAAAAATCGCTGGCGTTCTCGAGCGAAACGAAATACCGTAGTCGCGGACGGTGCGCTACAATCAACGCATAATTCAGACGAATATTTCATTCTAATGAAGGGAATCGGCAACAAAGCGAGAACGCCTACCGCTGCGTGTGTTTGACGCCTTCTCGCCTTCGCACACTCCTCCCACAATCTCACCGAACATAACAAAGTGAATTGATTAAACGCACTCGTGAAGCAACAGAGAGATGAATGGCAAAACGTCGAAGTGGTAAACTACCAACTTACCAGTGACTGACGGGATTTATACACATTTTTCCTGTACTTGCTAAGATTCTGCTAACTCACTGGAGCTAAGCTAAAAAGGAAATGATGATAGATTCACATCGTGGTAATAAACAACAGAACGTACACGCTAACGTAACAGCTTGCACTGAAGATAAGACTCAGACTTCCGACAATTTCTAGCGCTAGTGGAGCTAGAGCAGCTCTACCTTTTGGGCACAACAAGCAAGCTGATGACGTCGACGACGAAAGAAGAGGGCAGAATTTCAAATAGCGTTCGCTATTGAAATGCCTCACGGAAACGAATGCATCTTTGGTTCCAAATAGGCAAAACTGCCAAAATGGATGGAGCCGAGAGAGAAGATTTTTCATTTATCTCCCTACATACCTCGAGAAGAGAATGAATCCTCTAGATCTCTTTCATGCACTCGTATTTCAACGAATGACTTAATTATTAATAAAATAATGGTCCGTAATATAACAAGCTCCGTTTCCACCCTTTTTCTCGAACAACAAAAAAGAATAAATTCGAAGACTATATAAATAATGTGAAGAAGCGAGCTAATGAATGATTTTGAGCGTACTTTTAGGCGAGCGGATACCAACGACGGAACAGTCATAGCTGATCCTACCTTAATCCGCTCTGGCTCTTCTTAAAGCAATTTAAGACATCTTCAAGCCCTGATCCATTCAAAATCACTTACTAAAATGGCACTTATCCACATGAGACGGTATCAGCCGCTTTCTTTCAGAAATTATCTATTAGCTGGCCCTCACGATGGCAGGCTGAGCTTTCCGTGCGGTGTCATGTTAACTCGTAGCCTCGGTCGTCCCATCAACTTCTTGAGCACCAGCTTTGCAACCAGACTACCTCAGAAATCAAAAGACCTTCGTTTTCGGCAAGCTTACTGACAAGACTACAATACCCCATCGCATTGCAAGGTGACACATTTGAGAGTCCAAAATGAGCATCTAATCACCTTCGAGTCTCTAAATTTCGCTATTCATTAATCAAGATAGTAAAAGAAGAACTCTAGGAGATGTTTCACATTAAAAAGCCTATAACCTATGGATTAAGACTTACATACTTCAGTTCTCAACTTTCGGCGAAGCTGCAGAGCTGAAACTTCACAATACACATGCCCGTCAGTCAACACAACACCCAGTCAACCCATAATTCAGTCAGTCATAAAGCAAACAAATGCTGACTTGCTCTCATCCGGAGCGGACGTGGAGCCAGATTAGAGCTCAAAATGAAAATGGCATGGCGTCATTCTTCAAAAAAAATAAAAATTCTAACAAAACCATCCAGTCCATGACCACGAATTCCGGAATCAAAACCAACAACTCCGCAAAAAATGTGTTCGATTGTAATTCGCCAGCATCTACACTTCAGCGAATATTTTTCTTGCAAATGAACAGCAGCTGAGAAGTAATTCCCCGCATGAAGTGGCTAATTTTCAATGCGACCATAATCATTGTAATGCTGTTTCGCGAGCAGATGAAATGAACACAATTGTGAAGTGGAGAGTGTTCAGCAGCGAATCGCCTAGCAACAGTTTAACAAAACGAAGCGAACTAGTTTTGTACCGAAATGCCCATAAAACTGGATGAATTACACGGACACATCTCTCTTGTCCCCGATCAGACTGAGATGTTAAGAAAAAATATAGAAAAGTCGTATAAAGAGCAAAAACATCCCCAACAGGTGAAGGAGAGGGGGCCCAGCTTCAGTCTAGGAAGGAATGGCATGAAGATAGCAGTCAAGCAGGAGGATAGGGAGGGAATGCAATAACTGCAAATACCTTAAGAGCCCCAGAGACACTAGGAATGAACACTCTGACTTCCAGCCGCTATTGAAGAAGAAAACCAGAAGATCATAAAAGGATGTGGAGAAAGTGAAGATAAAGAGCAGAGGAACACAGAAAAGGAGAACTGAAGAGGTACAAGGAAGAGACACAAACGGAGGAAAAACCCCAGCTAATAAGAAGACCTCTCTAATTCACGTCATTTCAAACATAGTCAATCAAAAGTCGCACAGCGAAGCGATATCGGGTTGATATGCGACAGCGAGTTCTGCTGCAGTTCCCGAGGGGCACTGAACATATTAAAGCGACTCAATATAACAGCGAGGACATATCACATTAAGTGACTAAATAGACAGGCTAATCGGCTGCGTCTAGCTTTACAAGAATGCCAAGAGCACTCCAATACGCATGAAAAAGTGGCGAACATTCGGGAAGAAAAGGTAAAGCCCCGTGAAGCATTTATTCTCTAATAACACTAATAAATCTAGTGCATTAAGGAAGATGAGGACAACAGAAACTAAAGAAAGCGACCAGATCAGGTTAAGGAACCTCCGATGGGCGTACGCATCGAAAATTGAACTTAAAGGAGCAAAGAATGAATCCGAGAGGAAGCGAGACACATTGAACCTACAACTAATGACCAAAAAGCGCCCTAGAGCTAACTACCCTGTCGGGATGTGTGACGAATCTCATCAGTTTCAGTTTCGCTACTCGTTACCTGCCTGGCAAAGCCACAATCAGCGCGAAATCATTAGTAGCGCGAGCACAAAAGCACATTTTAATGAATACCCACACATGTAGACGGACAACAGCGCGACAACTAGTGCATCCGCTAAGTACAGCTGTATTGATGCCACTTTTTTGACTAGGCATAAAAATGACAGTGTATAGAGAGACGTGCGAAATGGGGCAAATCTATGTAGCACTAACCGCTTTTCGAGATATGACTAGCCTTTTTAGTGAGATTTCGCCAATCGAAAAAAAACCTGTACTTTTTTCCCTCAACCTTTTTTCCAGAAAGAGGACTCTATCGCGGAAGCGAGAATAGCTCCCATGCATAAGTAATATTATAGCCCTTTAGAGTACTATGCATAATTTACAATTCCATGTAGGAGGGAAAGCAGCACAAATGAAGAATGTTCGCTCACTCATCACAAAGAGGGAGGAACTTCCAGAAATGGATCTCATCTCAATTTACTGGGAGGACAGAAACATAGACTTGAACACAGATGATGATAAAGTGATCACATCAGACAAGTTCAGTCAGCACAGATAAGGAAACATGACTCGCACCGTGGATTTTTACTCATTCCAGAATTTGAATCGTACCGAAAGAGTGATATCGCTACTTCCATGATCCTTACATAATTAGTTTCCATCAGTATTACAATTCCTGAACTATATGCTCACAACAGTATGATCATACTAACAAGCAGCGGCAAAAATTCAGCACGAGAAGATCGCACCATATCCTTAACACGTTTTTATATATGAAGTGTGATTAGTAATATCAAGACGGCTAGAGCGAGTCGCCCTTCCTGTCTTATACTAAGAGGATCCAACCGAATATAGACAGCAAATGGATGCAGCAGGACTTCTAAAGCACGCCCTGAATGACTGAGAAACTTAAATGTCCTTGGAATACACTAATATAATCGAATGCCTTATATATGTACCACCCAATAACTTCAACCTGAACGGTGCAATGAATTAAAATTTCACTCCAATATGTTGCTACAATTCAGTATTCAGGTAGAGGACACTGAAGCAAGTGTTACTTTGATGATTAAAGAGAATCTCACAGTCACGTTACCACTAAGAAGTGAGCAAATTATGACGTCACCTCGAAGGAAACACTGGGGTCACTCAGGAAAACAACAGGAGCGCGCTCGAGGGAAATCTTACAAATACTGGTGTGATGTCAGAACTCTCATCGTTATCTGATTCAAACGAGGTCTTCCTCAACTACCATATGTGTTCCTCAGTAACTAGGAGAGAAGAATAACTAGTAGAGAAGACATTCCAACCTGCACCTAGAGAATAAAAGTTAACAAAGAATGAACATTGTCGGGGTTAAAGCTATTGTTCCTACAGACAACGAGAAAAACTTAGTCGTGAAGATGTTGGTTACGCATAGTCGAAGGAAACATCTAAACCCTCCGCAGCAAAAACTCCCATCAAACGCCCAATTGTTATGTTTTTACAACGGCAACGCCATTCAACGAGCACGATAAATATGTGGCTACAAGTATGCTTGAGCGGCTAGCCACTACATTCATTCAAACACTATTCTCACAGCAATGCAGTAACAATGTGAAGAGAATTGTACCTATGTGATATAGACGGCCATATCGTTCCCAGGATTCAATTTACGGGAGCGAAATGTATTAGCTCAGCCGCCGGCTTTACTATTTCTGGCACAGTTCCATATGAAGGCTTATCAAAGCAAAAGTACAGAGCAACCATACGTCCTGGAACAGTTTCGAAACGAACAAAACGGCAGAAAACCACAGTTGGAGAGGGAAAAGTGAGAAAACAGCCGTAACTGCTCCAGAATGTGTTACAAACGACTCTCTTGTGACAAATTGAACAGGCCTTAAAGAGGTACTGCGCGCTGCGCGACGACGAGGCGAACGTTGAGCACAATAACACCACGAAAATGCACTTTCGCTATGAAGAAAACAGGTTTCCGGAGATTCTTAGGGCGACGCATGAGAGTGAAGGCTACGAGTTGATATTACTATGGCAAAAACTGAGCAAACATTGCACGTACCCTGTGAAAGTTCTCTCAAATGTGAACGATATGAATGTGCAACGTTAGTCTAAACGGGTGGGGTACAGGATTTAGGTGAAACTAGAGAATTGAGAAAGCGAAAGAAACCTTCACGACCTCTCTTGCACGAAGATTGCGTTCTTCACCGGCCATTAGCCCAAGGTTACAGACCAGTACATAACTGGTGTCATTAAAATGAATAGTTCATACAGTTACAGTTAACGACCTCGCTACAAACCTTAAAATTTGACGTTGTCTGCGCAAAGAGGTAAAATAGTTAAGGAAATGGTGCACATAGACCTCTAGAAGCCCTGAACTGCAAAAAATGGGGCTTATGAATAAATTTGTAAAAGAAGAACAAAGAGGAATGGGAGGAAACGGAGATGATGAAAGGAAGAAAAGACGGGGCACTTAAGTAGATGTGGGCCTAGATAAGTCACTGGGATTATCCAGGATAAACGTATTGACACTCGAGTAGTTGCGTGTTGACTAAGGGTAAATTTGGAGGTGCTTAAGCATGCTTACCCTGGGTAATCTTTATGATGCTTGCAAACGCACCAAAATCGCCTTTGCAGTTCCATCAGTATAATGAAAGCTAGCGATGGTCGTAGAGGAGCTCTTGCCCTCAGCAGCAGTGCACTAACTATAAGACATGAGTACAAATCGGATGACTATACAATACCAGCACAGCAAACACAAACTGAGCCTCGGCGAACAGAAACGTTTCATTTGAACGACGACGACGTTCGGCTGTTCAGCTGTGCCGATTATTCGACGAACACGCACTGAAGGCACTGATGACTGGAATCAATTCGCCTAGTAAGCACACACATACGTGTGCCGGCTTCGGATTATCCGCGAATACAGCCAAACACCAGTAATTGAGCGCTCTCCGTGTGAGGTTCATCTAGCGACTCATTAACGTTGCTTATTGCTTTCGAATATGCGCGCGTGTGTGGCAGCAACTTAGAGAATTAACATAGCAGCTGCAAAAGTGGCAGTTGTCCATGTAGGGAGATTTCGTACCAACTGAACGCGTCCGAAATGCAGCCTGCTGGAGCAGTAGGGGAGCCTGGAGCTGTATCTCATCAGCAGCTAATGTCAGTAGCAGACATATGAGCACTTTTAGTGCACTCATTGTCATTCCGCAGCGGCAACACGACTACAGGCCATTTCATCCAATTAATTACGCGCTCTATCCGTCATGGAATGAAAACTCCTCTGCGCAATTCAGATGAAGCCGTTGATGATGAGAACTGCCAATGATGGCGATGTAGTGGAAAGTATCGTGGAGGTTCGTAGGGCGAGTTCGAGTCAATAGGATAATTTGTCGTGAAATTCGTAAGTCGTTAAGCCCCATTTGATTCCTAGGGATGTTCTGACAGTTAGCGAGTCTCCAAATATCAACCGCTTTAACTCCTTTCGACCACCGCTGGTCTTGAAAGTAGCGTTACAGCGCCGAAAGCTTCAATAAAGCGGTTGAAATTTGAAGTCTCAATATCCGTGTAAAAATTCTTGAGATAATTTATATTAAATGTGTGTGTTCGACGCGCGTGCGCCTGCATAATGAAAGGCTCAGTCGCACTCCCAGCGCAGCTCAGCCGCAGGCCAGAAGCGTGGCTTTGCGATCACACTGCGTCTTCCTAAGTGGTATCATGCGACCACTATTAAATATTATCTTGCAATAACAATCCCTCTAACAACCACGAATCATTCCAAGTCATCAAAGGACAAGTGCGGAGTCTGCATCCGTCCGCTCATTCGCTCATAAGATCGCTGGAAGCGCAAAACTCTCACAGCATACTCGCCTCAACTACTGCTACTGGCAGAAAAAAAAGCTTCCGGATGGACATGTGAAAGCCGGAAGTTAGCAAGCGAACATGACCCACGCTAAAAAAGGTAAAAAGCTGAGGCTTACTTTCTGGCCAAGATTGAAATTTCCAGCAATAGAATGAAACAGCAAAACAGCGTACGAAATAATGGAACATCAATGACTGAAGTACCCGAACGGCGGCGAAAGAAAGTGCATTTCGCTTCGCCAACACAACACTTTGTGATGGGCAGATGTAGGAAGCAAGAAACACTCTGGAAACTGAGTGATGCTACAAATACCACCCTAAGAGAAACGAAAAAAGGAACGAAAAAGCCCCTCTAAATAGAAACCGCGCTCGAACATAATAAAACCGACGTACCTGAGCTTTGTTCACCGTTCATTATTGGTGCACTCGTTGAAATACGGGTAATATGTGGTTGAATTACTTTAGGCAGAGAGAGGTTAGTTTCAGTTATACATACAATCAGAGTATGTGGGGATCTCTCGACATATAATGGCGATGGGATCGCCTTAGTAACCGTACCTATAGCAATACCATCACACGTTGTTGGATTAAACAGCATTACTGAAAAGACAACGCCTAATAGCAAGTCTGACATATCCAGAAGATTATCCAAAGATGGAAGATATGGCTGCTAATGCAACCTCCTCAAACAATCAAAGATTTCACATACCCTCGAATCTTCTCCACTCTACCGGGAGCCGTAGGGTATCCAACAATAGTTGTCAATGCCATCCAAAACTCCCCCTCCCCCCCCCCCCCCTCACATGAAGAAGTGGATCTTTTCCCCTACCGAACCTAAACCGACATCAACTGCCGCAACTGCCCTTGTTCAATGTTCTTGGCAAACCAATCCGCGTGAAATCAGCGAATCAAAAGTCCAACTAAAAAAAGATAAATCCATCGACCGACCTGCTTGATGAGTGGGTGTGACCATTGTGCCTTGCGGTGACATGTACGGTCGCATCTGTTGGTGTTGTGGAACCTGAAACAACAGAACTTCAAGGGACACAGCCATTTCGCCAATTTACTTGACCATAAAAAGTAACGATGCCACTGTCTATATAAACTGTTGCACACGCTGTCCTCATTACATCATTTCCAAAAAAAAAATGGAAAACCCAGCTACTGGATATTTTACATGCTCGCAAGCAACTTAGACTACTGCAGATTTTGCAAAGATGTCAGAAAATTCGGAAACATGATCGCTTAAGGAACTGAACCCAGAGAAAAGTAATGGTAAGGAGGTATCCATGTAACTGTGTTCACTGCACTACACGATGTTGTCTCCGCTCTTTGCACCAGCAGTGCAAGGAAACACTCTGCAACACTTTCCCACCTCTGATAAATGTTATTGATAAAGGGCTTTTTCATTCGCAGCATCTCATAAGAGTAATCAACACAAAACGATGTGCGGGCAAACAACTAATGAGTGCTGGGAATATTGGAAATTTCTTACAGTTTCCAGTAGATAGATACTGCCGAGATGCTGAAAATGGTCCAAAAATGCCAAGAATACCAAAAAATTTTTGTAATAATCTAATAATGCTAAGATTTCCAAAAATTTGTCATAACATTGAATAAAAAATATTTCCAGAGGCAGGCTATAATCTGTTTCAAACACGAAGATAGTTAAGTTTTCGTGGGTATTGCTCGTTTTTCTCTCCACTCCCTCCATTTTCACGCACTTTCCCACCTCGTCTTTTCTGTGGCGTTCCTCCAATTACCTTCCCTAAAGATAAGATAGCAAATGTTAAAAATATGCTTTTATAGCAGAAATGTATCCTAGTAAGCCTAATAATGTATGTTAATGTGTATTACCAAATAGAAACTTTTCTCATGATTTCTGAATGCTTTCTTCTCTAGATGCTCTAATGATAACTGTTTTTGTAAATGCAGAAGAATACAAGGAGAATAATATAAACAAATTTGAATACTCATATGATATAGGCTAAATATTGGTAAGCACTAAGAAATGAATAGCAAATGCTGCAGGATACGAAACACAGGCAGGAATTTCTAAGCATGAAGAAAAAAGGCACAAATGAAGATGCAAAGACCAGGATAATAGTGAGGGAAAGCTGAGTAAGGTTCAAGGAGTTGTGGATTAACACATAGCAAACCCCTGGAATAAGAAATTCCATAGTTACCACGGAAACAGGCTTTACTCAGAGTTAGACCAACTACCACTACAAAATAGGAAGTGTTCTTCAACTCATCTCTCCATTTCATGATACGACATTTAGGCTCACACCGCAGTGTTAATGACCACGATGCTGCATCATAAAATGCCGCGACAACATAAAACAAAAACGGAGGTGAACCAGAAACATCATGTTAACCCAACAGGCACAGTTAAAATTTTTTGAATCACTTCCCGCCGGTTCAAACTGGAGAAAGAAAACGCGAAAAACGTTGAGAATAACCAAGACAGAACTAAAGTCGAGAAAAACTTCAATATTTGTAGTCATGTGGTTAACAAGCCACAGGCGAAACCACGAGGAGCCTTGTACGCTGTATAAACAGAGCACCTCAGCAGCACACACTGCTGGTGGGACTGGTGGATAACAGGTATGGTAAATACGAACACTGCAATGCAACGAAACAAGAAACTACGTTAAAAGGTGAGTTTCTATTGATGCAATTTTCGCAAAAAGAGATCAAGATTTTGCTGGAAAGTAGAAAAAAATGAAATCCCCGCATTATCCCTATTTCTGTGCTGGTAGGCCACGGTTTCGTCGTCTACCTAGCGCTACTCCGATATTTAACCTTGGTAGGAACGATGACGTACGTTGTGGGAAAAAACAAGCATGTTCCAGGGCCTGGAGGGACCCTGGTACTACTCATGACAGATATGTCAACGTATTGAAATTTACCTTTTACATGGCACCCATCTACATGTTCACTAACAAGTGACGTTGTCTATACCCAGCTGGATATAGGATTACCCATCTTCCCGATGGTGCCTCCGAGTCAAGGATGAAAACCAAAATAAAAAATTATAGCGCACCTAGGAACGGCGCACCTTTACTCCAAATAAAAGCTCCGTACAAGTTTTCTCATCACAGCTACGAAAGAAATGATCAGAACAAAGACAGCTCCTACACCCGCTTGTGCCAAATGTTCGCTACCATGATTCACCACAGTTGTTACTCATGAACAATTCCCCCAGCAGTAGCTCCTGATAGAAAGCTTTGAAAAAAAAATAGAAATCGCAGTTGTTCCTCACGGAGCTCAGCATTACGATGATTGATGATGATGAATCAGCCACTCAGTCAATAAGAGTGGAGCACATGTTAGATGATTATAGTGAATCACGGATGGCCAAGGGTGTGCGTTCAGTAATCAAGAAATTTGCAGAAGAACAACAATAAATTCGATTTAAAAACTACACCACAGCAGTTGTCTTCAAATAACAGAAAAAATATTATGGTTGATAATAACAACATAAGGAGAGTATGTACGACGGAGGTCAAAACTGCTGAATATGTGCTCTGGACTATTTGACATCCTACTTATAACACCTCCAGAACCCGAAAACGCGTAACTGCCGGTCGGCAAACACGGGGAAATTCGCCTAACAAGAAATTCTAGTGGAACTTCGCCCGGCCAAAAAGTTCGCTGCAGAACAAGCCAGCAAAGAACTAACCAGCAAAGTTGGTAATTCGCACTCACTAAAACACATATGGGACAATGTCCTCTGCCATAACATGCATAAAAATATCGCATTGCGAAAGCTTCCAGTAAACGAGGCCAATCCCAAAGCTATGGAATTGCCCTCTAAAGAGGCGTCGCAGCCAGTTGGTCGCACTTAGACAGGGCAATAATGCTGCAGCACAGAAACAAAAAACTGACAGCAAAGAGTTGGCTGAGTAAACACGATGCTCGGCGCAAGTAGCTACAACCCCAAGAGACGCCGAAATGCTTATCGCCGCCGGAAAACACTGCTGAGAATGGCATAGCACCCCGAAACAATAACATTACCCAAACTGCTGTGAAAACCAAACTTGGAGTCATATACTCGTTTTCGTCAGTTATTTTCATGCCCTGCTCTGCCTTCTGCTCGAACCACGTAACTTTCCTTTACCTTTACATCCATTTAACGTTCACCATGCCTACACTGATACACCCCTCGAATTCTTAGCAAACATTCTGGACACCAGTTTAGGCTACCATGCATCAGATGTTATGCAGAGGAAAACTTTTATCAAGGCAGTGAACCTTGTTATCTCGGCCACATGACGAACAGCGCTTAAATGAGTGATGCGGAAATGTAGAACAAACAGGGTTAAAGCAATGTTTCCCCCCCCCCCCCAGTTCATACAGTACTTCACTCAAAGGTATGAAAGTAATAGCGAACGAATGGCAAAGTGCAATGTTTCGGGCGAAGGATCAAAATCACCAGAAAATTATTAAATGCACGTATAAGTAGATAGATTCTGCGATGTTTTCCCGTAGAAAAAAAGACAGCTAATATATTGCCCGATGCAGCTGGTAATCAACCAGTATCAAGCTAAAACAGAAGAAGCTGAAAGCAATAAGGCGAAAATTGAATGACTAAAGGCTTCACTTTTTTCACTTGCTTTGAATCGGGTTTTCCAAATTCCAATTCATTTCTTGGATACAACTGGAAATGTCTGATTGAATCCTTCAAACCGGTTTCGTAATCTTTCCTTTTCATCGCCACTAGAGCTGATGTCAACTGTTGAAACTTAGGTGGCAAGAGGAAAACATGTGTCAACTTGGCAAAATTTACAGCTAAAATCTTAGTCTTATATGAGATGACCTTGACTTATGTCTGTCAAATGCGTATCGCTAGAATATTCACATTATAGGAAAGAACAATACGCTGAAAGAGCACCAAAAATCTTAAAAGCAGCTCGCTTAAGCTGCTCCTCAAAGAAATTCGAACCTGCTGCTGTCTCTGGTACATCTGCTGCTGGTAAGCTGCAGCTTGAGCAGCTTGCTGTTGCTGGAATCCAGCCGCCTGACCGCCTGGGAACGCGTACTGTGGCGGTTGTGGAGCGGCTCCAGGAGGATACGCGGGCCTCTGGGCTTGCTGTGGTGGTGGGGCACCAGGCGGACGGTTACCGGGCTGCGCTACGACTCCTTGTGGTTGCTGCTGCTGTTGTGGTACACCTTGCATACCAGCGGGATAGCCTGAAACATTGCGATTACATTGCCGGGGTAAATGTTGTCCATAAGGCCTAACGACGTTCTTGTCAGAGCCGGGTGTTTAATGCGGTGGAAAAGATACCTGAATGAGAAAGACAGTAACTTCTCCAATATATTACTTTTTTAATGAGCAATCGACAGAACAACAGTGTTAAAAGATACTAGGTGCTGAAAGTCAAACGATTCCAGGGAGGAAATAGATGTTTCTGATAAGGAACCAAGCCAACTACTGAGCAAACAAAGCCCGCTTTGCTTAGCAAACCCGATAAAGGGCATTCTCGGCAAGATAAAAAAAAAGCTGGGTGGCAGCATTAAGTTCTTTAGTATAGAACTATTGCTCCACATGAATAAACACACCTCAACAACAGAAAGCTAAGGCGGCTGAGGGCAGCAATTGAATGATTTTGTTCGGGTTTACTCGGGTTTACAACAGCTTTTCCCTGAGCTATACTTGTGTGTCCTATCCCAGGCTACAAAACTTCACACCTTTTTAGTGGGGAACATTGAAGGAACATGGACGTAAGGATGAGGATTACCTATCTAAAGATAATGACAATACTTTCAGTTAGCAGCGAAGACAGCACCTTGAAAGAGCAAATGCAGACCTCTCTGATAAGAAATCAAAAAAGTCCGATAAGGAATAAAGAAATTATCAACTAGCTGAAATTTGGTCAGATCGAAATAGTCAAGAGGCAGATGCGAATTCAATGGCGAGTAAAAATTTACATTCAAAGAAACTGAGCTATCCCTCTACTTAGTAAAAATTAGGGTATAATATTAAAAACAGAATCATTAGCAAATATAAACAGGCACACATACCATAACCTTCAGAATATATTTTTGGTTTTAATATATTCATTTCCTTTCTCTTATATTATAGTTGTACTGCTCATCGTCACTCTTCTTTTTTGCATGATTATTATAGGTAATGTAATGAAATTAAATCATAAGCTTAATGAATGACACTCAGCCATTAGATTCCTCATTTTGTCGCTTAAAAACTCTCCAACAAAAAGGAATGAATCTCCAGCCTAGTATGTAGCTACCATCAAGGTCAAGACTTCCGCAAGGACAATGTACGAGGAAAGAAAATGCAGAGGAAACTCCCGTGCAAAGCACACTTAATCCCAGCCATGTATATATCCTACTGCGGTTGTGTACAAAGTGCGGACTTAATTTAAGCCCGCAGCAACACATGCACACGGCGACAGAACAGCACGAACCCTTGAACAACTGAATAAACCATAATTCAGCTCGAATAACCCAGGAACTACAGCCAATGGGGCTTGTACAGAAAAAAGGGAATCTTGTGCAGGGATGAGCATTGAATTTTTTGAAACCTCCCTTATTTCTCTCGTCTTGAATTCCCTCTTCAAAATAGAATTCTCAACCTAAGTCATTATGGTAATGGATGCGAAATACTGGAGGAACAGATGAAATAAAAGAAAAGTGAGAACAAGCAAGAGATGGGAAAATTCAAAAACCATAGCAATCTCCCATGAAATACCACAAGCCATCCAATCCGTGCTTCCAGCGCTCTCCTGACATTTGAAAGCGAATGCCTCCCGGATTAAAACTCAATTACCAACGAGTGCAAGCTGCCCAAGCAGCCAACTAACCAGCCAACATGTCAAAGACGACTGACGTTAATATAAGCATGTGATTAGAAGCTGGGGGGGGGGGGGGGGGGGGGGGAGGAATTTACAGTAAGCGAAGGTAGAGCGATCATCCAAGGAGTATAATAAAAAAGAAAAACGAAAGAAAAGGTAGGAGAAGAACACCCCGAAATCTCACGAATATCCTGGAGAAAGTCACGGTAAGAATAGTAAAGTAACCTCAAAAAAGGGTGACCGCCACTAAAGGATGCAATGTAGCGCGCATCCGGTCGAGAAGATGGGAAACGTTCACTCAAGACCGAAACGTTTCCAATTCTCAGTTTGAGTTGTCAATGACTTGCAAATCTTGTAAAATTCAAAAGACTCCCCCCCCCCCCCCCAGTGAGTTCTTTCCGAAATACTACGGAAGGATAAGAAATTCTGCTTCAATAAATTGGTAACAGGCGAGGGCAAAATGTGATGTGAGCTCCTCCTTGAGATCCTCCCAGCTTCATCAGATCCACATTAAGCGAGAGTTACTGAACCCCGAGCAGCCACCAAGAGTAGCATTATGTATGAAAGCCATAACCACAATTTCTGCCTCTCCTAATGGAAGCTTAAAGCGACGCTTTCGACTGGAAGAGCTCATTTAGCCCAGAAACAAGAGAAAAGAACTCCAAACGCCGACTTGCTTCCAAAGGCCTGCGTCCTCTGAGAAACCAATTACTTCTCAAATTATTCCTGCAAAGAAGATTATGTTTCGGCATAGGATGAGAAGAACTGCCACAAATACTTGTCGTCAAGAAGGCAGAGATAAGATATAATAATTGAGTGTACATGTTCCTGGACAATATATCAGCATGCCTATACACAGTTGACGCTTCTTCATGACTAAAATAGCATTTACCGAAGGCGCATCAGTATAATATTAATTGCAAGGAAAACAATGAGGACAATTATCTGTTTCAGTATTTCTAGTGAAAATTTTCTATCCTCACAGAACGTTTCTTGTTTCCAGGATTTCATTTGATAGCATGAAATAACATCCGTGAACTACGAAACAAGGTCGTAAGAAAACCTTGAGCACAGCGAGGAATACAGTAGAAGGGTGAGTCTCCTTCGAAACGGACGAATCCTCTTGCTTCACAAACGAGGAGCGAAAATGAGACCATAGCCAGAAGCGCGCGATTCACGCGGATTCCTCGCTCCAGTGCAGACGAATCACTCGGCGTTTTAGAGACGTTGGATGTCCTTCTAACTCGCCGACGACGAAAGAAAAAAACCGAAACGCACAGCAACGACAGAGCATAAAAACAACGCGAAGGATGCCAGTGGTTTGCCTGCGACATGTTAGGAAACATACAACTCGAAGGACTTGCCATGCAACAGATCTGCATTTCCAAACACATCTCTCGACGAAAATGCCCAAACATCCCACGAGACACTCCTGTCTACCCAAATGTCAATTTCAACCCAATGCAAGATAAGCGCTACCCGCTTCGCGCCCAACACTTTCGGCGGACACAATTCCGTTGTCCTCTCAAGGAACACTTAACAAACAGAGCACGCCGTTATAATGGACTTTTCTCGGCAATTATCCCAACCACCCCAAAAGCAGCCTTGCATCTCGGCAGTTAAGCAGCAAACTGGAGGACTCGTTAATGCTTAGCTACGTAAGCCACCAATTAAAAGTATCTCAGAAAAACATCAAAGTGCCGACTCAACAGAATTAGCGCATGTATTAGATGCACTGATCTGGATGAGGGAAACTTCTTATAAGGAAAAGTCCAGTTTCATCCAAACTGGAACCAAACTGCTGTGTTGCAGTCCTCTCGCGCTTCTTTAACAAACATTTCGTCGTTCAAAATCAGAAAAGCTAAACACCTAGCGTGATCATCAAAGAAGCCATATGATTAGATAGAAAGGGGCATAATCCCGATACAAATGAAAGACGAGATGATCATCACAATAGAAAGAAGGTCAACATAAAAGGAGAGTAAATCAGCCAGCACTTGTAAAAAAGAAAGAGAACAGTGGTGGGATTCCTTGACGTTTCCGAGAAGGTTCGATCCTCGTGGCCCATCTGGAGTGGGTTAGTTTATCGAACGGAAAGAGATATGTGGGCATTCGTGCCAACATATGTCCTTGCTGATTAGGACAAATCACTCAAACGGGCAATATTCTTTGGGGCGATTTATACTCTCTCCGCGAATTTCAGCAACACACAGCAAAATCGCGCACCAAGGCTACGCTGCGTTTTTGTGTTGCATCGTCGCAGTGTAAGCACGCAATTTCATAAAATCTTAGACGATAGGGAATGATGGGAGGAGCACCGCGAGTCATACATACTCGATTTCGACGAAGTATCTCCATGGGAAAAATCGCTGCCTACATATTCATTCGTAGATCAAGGATATCAACAAAAGGAACCCGTACCGTCGTTCAGCCCACAATTTTCTCATCGATAACTTGGCTAAACAGCGTGTTGACGAGCTCTTGTAAGCAAAAACTCGAACATTGACAGAATGGAATCCGTCTAAGAGTCATTCACTGCAGCAATGCAACTACCATTACAGCCAAATTTTCAAATTGGATTCAGAAACAACTGAAAATACTGCATTTGACGGAAGACTTCAAAAATGACACTTGGTGGAGCACCCATAAGGATTTTCCACCGCACCAAAAAACATATTCACTTATCCATTCATTTCCTACGGTTACTGTGTATGTTAATATCACTAATGGTTGCATTTTTGAGGTAAAAAAGGCTAGGAAATATATCACCAAAGCTAGTTCCGAAAAAAGACTAAAAGCCATGGAATAGGAGAAGAAACCCATGGCAACTAAATTTCTGTTAATATTTGCAAGAAAACCTGAGTACACAGCAAATGCGGATAGTTGACCAATTCAGAAAATATGATCGAAATAAAGGACTTTGAAGGTGAGATCCAACTTAACAAAGCTGCTGAAATTTATTCAATGAGAACGCATGATATCTACAACGCAAATTAGTATAATTCTTGGGTGCATCTTCGACGAAAAAAAAAGCTAGAAACCATACGACCAAAGTAAGTCAAGAAAGAAGACTAAAAGCCATGCAATAGGGAAAGGAGACCCATGGCAAGTAAATTTCCGTTAACTTCTGCAAGAAAAACAATGAGGACACAGCAAATCCGGATATTTGACCATTTTCGAGGATGTGATCTAAAAAAAAAACTTTGAAGGTAAGACCCAGCTTCACACAGATGCGGAGATTTATTCAATAAAAACGCACATGCTATCTACGGCGCCTCAACATCAACCAACTAGACCACGCCGTAATCGTCGGAGAAACTCAATGCAATTTCCTCTAAAAAGAGTGCCAAGCACAAGTTACAGGAGCGGAGGTAGAAATACGTCCGCAGACGTTCCGTAACAAACTGGTTCCCGTTTGCACATGACTGTGCGGTAGTAGCGATGGAGGAGAGACGCCAACGATGTGAATGGACGAGGAAAATTGTGTACGATCTCAGTGACAACGATCAAAGGGCCATCGGTTAAACCAGCCCATAATCGACATCGTTGGTACTGCTGTACCCGGAAACCACAGAATACTGACTTTTAAGGTAAGGAGATGTATCCAGCAATTCTGAAGCGCTAACTTAAAAGAAAAGCCACAAAAGCAGCATTTGCTCAAACCTTCTTGTTTGAGATCTAGCAGAATTCGGGGTTTTAAAGAATCTAGAACTCATATCCAGTGGTAAAACAGCGTGAAACACACGATAAATCCACATAACAAGTGTTTTGCATGGTTAGGGCCGGTTCGGCATATTTTCGTTCGAGAAAAAGACCACTAGGTTCACCCGACTATTAGCTTCCTTCAAACGATGAATGGCTGAACTTAAGCTGTAGCTCCCCATGATTTCTACTTCCTTTGGCACGATTCGGAGTTGATATTATACTTTATTCCGCCTAATTTTCAAAGCAAACAGTGTCTGTTCTCTGCGTACTGAGCAACTCATCGAAAAAAGCAAGCAATAAAACGAACAAGTACAGACTTCTCTATAAGACTCCCAATATCTTCAAGCCACAAATAGTATTGTGACATATGGTAATCATAAACAGATACCGAAGACGGTCCAAGACAAAAGAAACCAAAGTGACTAAGGAGGAATCTCTGAGAGGAGCAAGTTTTCGACACAATATTTACGGGACTGTCAATCATGATTGAAAATTAGATCGAACTTTATGTTGAAAGGAATACTGAAACACCGATGTTGACAACTGGAACCAATAACGGCGCAGTTGAGCAAGAGAGCGACTTTGTTTCAAAGTAATGACTTAAAATAAAGTGCTCATCAGGAAACGCGTGCCTATTGCTATGCAACAATCTGAAACACTATTTCGTAATTACAAGGGCACCAAATAACCCCACATTTAGCGCTTCTTAATTAGAAACAACATAATGGAATCCCCATCAAATGAGCTACGTTTCAAAACCCAAGGCAAGCTGGCAACGGCTCCTGCAAGGCGAGCGAATGCTGAGCATGTAAGACGACACCGGAATGATCTCAAGCAGTTCGCGTGGCTGGGCCCGAACGACCGCATTAACTAAGATTGATGGACATATGGCAATAGCCGGTGCAGGCCCACAAAGTCAGCCAACACAGCCCAAAAGTGAATCGAGGCTGTTCTGACCAGCGATAGGACAAATGCAAGGGAGTTTGAACGTTTTCTAAGCGAGCGAGGCGAACGAACGAGCGCATGTGGTGAATATCTGGTGAACGCCCGACACTTTGGTCACCGTCGGCAAACAATTGCACATTTTCTATACTGACAAAGAGCTGGTACACGCCCCAACAATTCGCAACGCCGCTCGGAGTTCTACCATTCAACAGAATACAATTCAACTATGCATGCCCACTAGAACTCGACAAAATAACACGTCAGATTCCACTTTCCAGAAGTAGCTTATTTTAACCAGATTTTTATCAGCGAAAAAATCTAATCTTGCAGATAAGAAGACTGCGCCTGTGCACACACTTGGGTTATAACCTCGAATTTCCATATAGTAGCACTTGGTGGCCCTGGTTACGACACTTATGGAAGACTAGGACCAGTAGTATTTGATTCGACGCAATGGCGGAACTTTCTAAGATCTACATCTCAGTGTGAATAGAAGCAGAAATCCTGGAAGGTTTCACAGACTAATAGCTTTCTCTAACAACAAAAGATTAAGTAAACACCAAATCAACACAGATATTTGCACAACCTTCACGAACCACGAGAAAAACACTCTTTCTCGGAAGCAGATGCAAGTTAAACCTTCGTTCTATTTGCTAACGTACGCTTACTTTCAGAGACGAGTCACCCCAGAACCCAATCTGTGAAGTGATACGAACTGACCAATATGTGGTTAACGATACAGATGATGTAACCTTGAGAAAGTTATCAAAGTATGGATAAGACAACTGAATCAACATCCTAGAATAAGTAGAGATCTTCCATTTTCCCTCGTTAAAAGCGGGAAAAAAGACAAATTAAACTCAAAAGAAAAACAGAAGAAGCCTAATTACACAATAACAATAACAAAGATGAAGTAACTAATCTAGTAAAGCCATTTCATAGTTACAAGTGAAGAAGACTAATATCTGAGCACAAACCCTGAGAAAGGGTCTACATCAACTCTGGATAGATCAGCCAAGTCGGACAAACGATAGAGCAACGACAGCCTTCAAAGTGGGGACAGCTTTCTTCAGAGTCAAGGCGGCGCCATCCCCGGACCGCTGCTCCCACGGGATCACCCACACAGAAAGCAGTTTCCGAATGGCACAAAGTAGCCTCATTATTGTGTAAACGCGACAGCCTATTCGTCGCTACACATACACTACACATACGTTTGCGTTCCATACTCTATGACATAAAAGCTACAGAAATATTGCAAAAATCATATTTGGAAAGTGTAGCTATCACTATTTCCACTACACGCTACTCCAAACATCCACAATTTCGACTAACAAATAGTTCAAATGGCAGCAATGCAACTCTTGCTTTATGTGGAAAACGTACAATAATTTTGAGAACCACTTTAGCAGGAGTTCAAGAATTAACTAGATGCGGCTAGGATTCTCAGCCAAGAATGACCCACACATGCATCTGCAGAAAGGTAAAATCTGCTTATCTAAAAATTACCGAAAAATACGTAGACCCAGGATAGGATCTCTGAGCCTCGAACTACCGGGCAGCATGATGGATCTCTTTTAAAACATCAGAACCGAGCAGAATAAGAATGCTAGCGCTTGGGCTCTTGTTACAACGCAGCGAGCAAAAACTGCAGCTTTGTGGATGCGCTCAGAAGTGAAAGACGTCGGCGAACAATGCCTCCGTTGCGAAGAGCACGAGCTGGACGCAGACCACATGCTCAAGTCCAATCATTTCCAAATCTCAAATCACAAAAAAACCTCGAAAAATGTCAGAAAAAAAAGGAAGAAAACGGGAAAGATAAATGGGGTGGCGCCTTCCATGATCAATTCTTCTTATAGGTAGAACATCCATTTGTGAGAGCGGTGTTCAGAGTCATAGTTCGTGAGTCATGTACTAGATACCTCACGCAAAAAAAAATTCGCTGAAATTTCACATTGCCAACAAAAGGAACCGCTCGGTTTTAATCATCTACCTTTCACAAAAGCTTAAAACAGCAATTGATAACTGTCTACACGCTTACTTTCCCCTGCTTCTGAACGTCGAATGTCACGCAAAACGAGAGACTTGATGATGAGATAGTTCGACTCGTCCCCCCCCCCCCTCCTCCCGGGTCCGTCAACTAGCAAAATATGACCCGCTTCGCCTCTCTGCATACAAATTTGTCGTCAAAAAACAACGACATCAAGCAGGATAAACTCTCCCTTCTGGTTACAGACCTCCACCCCATCATAGCGACACCCCCCCCCCCCCCCTCACGATGCGTCCTCTTAGCATGTTAGCGGAAATATGTTCTCTCTTACATTTATCAGGTTCCAACAGCCCATGACCTTCTTCTGCCCATTAGTGCCCTCGCCCTCTCGGTTATCTATGTATTATCATCCAGTTGACCCTGTTACATACATGAAAGGATAAGAAAAGAAGAAGAAAATTTCTTGAATCATCAAAGGAAAATAGGCAATTTTCGTAGTGCTAATAAAGACAATGGAGATGAGATTACACAAGCTTCGAAAAGCAAAAAATCCTCAAGCGAACACCCAGTAATATCTGGCAGGATGAAAGGAGAATGACAACAATTTATCCATTAAATTTCACCATAACAGCAACAAAAAAATTTATGTCAGTTGAAAGCTACGAATGTCAGCAATGCTGGAAGAACAGGATTTTGCCCAAAAAATCGCTAAACAAGCTGATTCCAATACGAAACAACGAGTTATGAATTTTGAGAAGATCTCGGATTGTAGAAGAATCGCAAAATAACAGGGTAAATTGAAGCGATATGACGAAAGGAATGCTCGGCGTTTCAGTATGGCATAAAAGCCAGTAAAATGTCTTTCGCTTGATTGAAACTGCAGCCGTCTCGGATCAGATTTCACAGAAAATGGATGCCAAATGGTGAGGCACGGAATGCTCCTATGTAGACTCGCTCCAAGCACGACAAATAGCCCACACAAACAGGAGAAGAAAGGCAGTCATTCACTAGTAATATTTCATCCACGCTGTATAGGCGGATACACTGCTCCCATCCACAATGGAAGCCTAGTACTCTGCAAATATCGGTGGCAATTCGTGGATGGAGCAATACGGGACAGACATTATTGACTCATGCAGCAATCTTTAATCGTTAGCGACTGCCAAGGGGTATTTCACACTACCTTTGAAGTAAAAAAACCGATCAGGGAAGATTAAGATATTCAAATATATAGGAAAGATATATAGAAAACCCATTTCCATGGAGAATTTGTCACAATGGACAACAAGAATAGGCTTCTACATGAAGAATCTAGCGAAGAGCTAGACGGTAGTAATGAAGCTTTCGCAACGATGAAGCTTCGGAGCGAGCATTGTTATCCGAGAATGCGAAACATCAAACTGTAAAGTGGCTGCTCATCAACTAAAGAACGACGAACGGCGACTTTGTGGGAACGTTGTGCTTAAAACCAGCTGAGTTGCTCATCTCTGCACCAACAATCCGTAGCGAGCGACTCACCACATGTGAATACAGAAAAGAGATCGTATGTGCATATACCATGCTCTATGCTTCCGTAGGGACCTCAGAAAGCAACGAATTCATATGAACAGGTCTTGCATGCCAGAAACAGCACCAAAAGAAATAAGACCTAGGTGAAATCGCATTGTCCACCAATACAAACAACAAGAATTCAGATCATTACACAAGCTATTATAAAAACCAGGACTTTGGCAGGTTATGTTCGAAATCGTTCCCTGAAGTATAGAACAGGGGCAGCAGAATACCGGAAACGATCATTACGTCGTCAATGTACGAGAAAAATCGACCCCTACCTAAGGTGCAGAAAAAAACGAGGATAAAGATGAATAGTGAGCTTATAGACGTCGTTAGGCTACATTAAAACGTCTAGCACTTGTGAAATAATGGATATCTTACCCGTACCAGGCGGATATGGGACACGCTGGATCATTACACGCTGACCCGGAGCACCGCCAATCACCTGAGGCTGTCGAACAAAATGTGCTTGCTGCATCTGAAATTCGTATCTCTACACTGGCATAAATTTGGTATTACTCTTAATTATCATTTAAGTAGAAGGGAAACAACAGCGTAGTGCGAGTACCAAGCACAAGTTCGAAAGGAATTTCCACAGGAGAGCAACAAGCCCTGCCTTTCCAGGCATTTTCAAATAAAGATCTTAATCAAATGGGGTAACGGTAAAAAAAGGAGCATATCTACGAGACTTTCTTAACGTATGTCTTACAAACTAATGCTATTTAACACGGAAGTGTAGCATAGTTTTTGAAAAAAAAAACATGAGAAGTCAGCCGAAAGTATCATGGGAACAGATGTTGGAAGAGAGTAGTTCTGAGAAACCATGAAGGACATCTTGTCAATCATTTGCGAAGAAATATTGAGAGCTTCTAGTTCTCAACGCATAAAACACGCTAACAATGTCACTCTCCGAGACATATTTTTGCTCAAATCTCAACCCTTTCGCCAGTCACACCGAAAAAAAAAACGTTGAAATACCCCTGCAACGTTTCTAAGCATGGGTTTTCACTGTCACTTACTTCATTTGGTTTGGTGACGTAGTTGAAAATGGATAACATGAAATAAATCTAACATCAATAAGGTAACAACACGAAAACGTGGTACTTATACTACAGGAGTGAAGAAGCTTTCGTACAAAAGTCTTATTCACGAAAACAAAAAATAAATGCAGCAAATGGAGTACCTATAGAATAAGGACAAAACGCTATATACCTGTTGCTGCTGCTGAGTCCACTGTGCTTGTGGATTTTGTTGAGCATAAAACTGCTGAGGAGTTCCGCCCATCATGCCCATCTGTTGCTGAACCATCATCTGCAACCATTTCGAACTCAACAAGTGGTAAATTTTCATCGAATTTTAGAAACATGGTCCTGCGTTGTCCAACAAGGTCAAACTTGGCTCCCCTGATCCATTCTCATACGGAGATCACTTTCAAGCGTTCGTATCACATTCGCATCACTCATAAAGTTAGTTTGAAACAATTTCACCTGTTTTTTTATTAATGAATAAATGCCGGGGGAAATTTTGACCATGTTGGACACGCGTGAATCAGGTTCCAATGACTCAAGGAGAAACCCCAATTTTCCACGTATGTTGAGAGAGAACATATAGAAGCACAGAAGAAACACCATTAGCATATAATAATCTATAGAAGGTCAACGCCAAGATGAACTACGAAGCTAATGCGTTAAGATTTAGCTGCAGACCTCCTCTCGAAGATGTAAGATCGATTACGACAATACATACATGGAGTACTATTAATCAAAAAAAGAACCTGTTGTCCCATCATTTGCTGCTGTTGTTGCTGCTGGTTCAGCATTTGTTGCTGTTGTTGTTGTTGCTGCTGCTGCCCCATCATCTGCTGCTGTCTGGCATATATTCCTGGTGAGCTATCACCTTGGCCGCCAGCGGATCCCATCATTTGCTGCTGTTGCATGTGCAGAGCACCTGAGAAATCGAGAAAAATTCACTAATCAAAGGTTTCTGCATTCATTGAAGCCCATAAAAGAAAGACACGTCGAAACTAGTATTTAAAAATATAAAATTAGCATTCACAGACTCATCCAGAGAATATCTAAAAGCACACCCTTCTCTATGCGTTTAGTTACAATTTGAAACAGTTGTAAATGGGGAAATGAAGCCATAGAACGGAAATGCAACCAACCTGGACTTTCAGAGATCCCTTGCGGATATCCTTGGGGCATTTGCTGCTGTTGTTGTTGTTGCGGAAATCCCACGGCTTGGTCATATTGGCCTGTAGGCGTCTGCTGGCCTTGCATAAGCCCCTGCTGCTGTATCATTTGTTGTGGTGTCATAGGTGCGCTACCCACTGAAGGACTTCCGATTGTTCCTGAAAGGAAGATTGATCTCCAAGTTACGTTGCTTGCTAAATAACCTTACCTTGCTGAATATGCATGACGTTCGTTGGAGTACCCATTCGCGGTTGCATCTGACCGCAACCGTCCATCGCTGAAATACAAGCGATTCAAGGACTTATACCTCAGCAGCTTTGGTGGTGTAGTCAGAATAGAAAACATTCGCCCGAAACGAACATTACTAATTGGTCAGGGCAAAGGACCTAATCTCTATTCTCATTAAAAGAGGTTGTAAACCCGAGCACAGCCATAAAACCAATGGCCAGAGGGACAGGATGTTAACGAAAGAAAAGCGTATGCTGAATTTTATGGACAAGGCAGCAGCCTGAGCGCGCCCAACAGGATGCGACGCCCAGGCAACGCTGGCCGTCAAGACGCCGGCCACACTATTCACCCAACTCAAGACCCATTCCGAGCAGTTCTGGATTTCAAAAGTGTTGAACTTGAAGAATAACACCAAAAATATGGCTTAACTTCTAGAAAGGTCTGAGAAGGACACATTCGAAAGAAATACGCAGGGCTGTTTCAATTGACACGAAGGACAGTTGGTGTCCGTGACATTTCGTAATGAAATAATCCTTATAATATAATTAGGAATATATCACGATGATGGTCGCAAATACAGTCTTCTTTCTCGTATGACACGGTGCAAAAGAAAACATCAATGTTCTTCTAAGCAACATACATACAGCTCATAGATGGATACGCTTGCATGAGTGCAGATGTACTTTTTTTGCTGGGAATTAACATATGAAGGTTATTCGAGATGGCGACCACGACCACAAAAGTTACATCTCTTTCGCATCGTACTAACATTTTTGTAGCTGTGTGACAAGACAGGATCAAAAACTGAGTCTATGCACAGTACCTTTTTAGTATTTTTTTCTCGAACACCAAGAAAATCAAAGTAATACAGCTCTTTACCCCAAAATACGTTCAGAGCAACAATAAAAAGGGTCCCAAAGGGTACTATATACGTTTTGAACGAAAAAAAAACCAAAAGTGATTAGAAAAATGAATGCAAAAAAACTAAAATTGACCACAAAAATTAATGCAGCGAAAATTTTCGTTTACATGGATTGGAATACAGACACTGCTTCATTGCTCATGCAGATTGTTCTACAAGATTTGAACGTTTATTAGACGAACACTATTAACGTTACCGGCGCTACTGCAGAACGGCAGGTACTTCGTTATGTTACTTTGATATTTCACGATTATTATTAAACGATAAATAAGTGGATTGCCTAAAGTGGGACTATCATAAGAAGTCTCCAGCAGTCTCTAAAAGCGCTGCTTACTACAAAAAAAAAAACGAACGGCTCCATGGGTTAAATGTGAACATGTTGAAAAACAAATTTTGCTGCGGAACTTATCCATACATCCTAGACATACAGGCATCTCAGTGACCTACTGTACGGCCACCGAAGCTACTACAATTCACGAAAACACTCCAATTAACCGCGTTAAAGGCGCTGTGCTGACTCGAACAGGTCGGCGTCGACTGACCGGAAGCGATCGATTCGGCGATGGAAACAGCTAACGATCGAAATGTGTAGAGGCGGTTGGTTTAGAAGCTACAGTGATAGCTTCCACATAGCTGACCACAAACAGAGGACATGGGGCCGCAGAAGTATCCCATTCAGCCTACTCTGCGTTCCTACCGCGCACTCTCTGTGTCTTCGTCTGGCCCACGACTCGGCGTGTTTGTGTGTGGTGGCACCCCTCTTCACCACCGCCACCTCCCCCCCCCTGCTCCCATCTCTCGCCGCCGCCCTCACATGGGGCCCACCCCAAAAATCCTACGCAGCCAAGGGAGTGGTTGAGGTTGTGGACAACTACCAAAGCAGTGGAACGCTGCGAGAACCACATAGGAAAAAAATAGTCGAAACATGAGTTCATGTGAAGTAAATTTGCTAGATCTGAACTCAAAAGGCACTATGCTAAACCAACTTCTCATCACCTCAATAGCTCAGGGCAAAACTAGGTGTTAAGACCTCTCATATGCCCACCGGCAACTATTCTCCTATCTACCATGTATTTGCCCACAATTTCAAATCTTGGTGAGAGATGGAAGATCTCAGACACTCGTGCCGGCCGAGCGGCGAGCGAATTCCGGCCGAGCGGCCGCCGGAAAACCGGCCCAGCCGGTTTCAGGTCCGCCGCTCGGCCGGGAATCGCCCGCCGCCGGGCCGGAGGCATTCAAATCACTTTGGATCTGCTGGGTCTACAGGGATTCGGTATTCGTTCCTAGCCCTTTTCAGGACTCAATCATGCCTCGTAATGGATTCGCCTAGTCCGTCAAGCAATTCTGTTGGCTTACAAGTGTTAACTGGGATCTCGTTTGAAAAACAAATCTGAGCCAGAATCCCTATACTGATAGTACTTGAATAAGAATAAGAACAACCTTAACAAAACGAAAACAACCACTCTTGTAATCCCAACTGTTATTTGTTCTGCTCCACTTCGTTCTTCCAACTGGGGGGATTCGAACTCACCTCACCACTGTTCTTCATTGATTGATGGTCCAATGCGCAACCCACTCGGCCATCCGTGTTCATGCATTCAGCCTCCATCAGTTTCCCAATGCCTCCGTTTCTTATCAGCCCACTACTTTGCTGATATGTTGGGCAAGACGCGGGCATAGCGTACCTGATTTAGGGTTCATCTTGGGGGGTGGATGTGATCAGTTCACTACGGTACATGTAGAAGTTAACTGTCGATTGAATCGAGTCCTTTAGTCTTAATTCGCTTGCTAAGCCTCGCTGCTGTAACAACTTCCCGCTGCGTGGATTTGGAACTTGAAGATATCTACACTGTGTTCAGGTGATGTTGATACGCTTTCACCGGGACTATCTATACTGTGATGCGAGCTCTGTGAGCTGACAATATAATGAAATAAGTGTTTATACGATGGTTTCATCACAGTATAGATAAGTTTACTACTGCACACTTTTTTCGGGTGATAACAGAGAAAAAGTGTAGAATGACGAATAGCCCATAATTGAGCTTTATGCAACGTCTTCATACTAGGCGTCGGCGAAGCATCACCACTCGCCTCCTCCTACCCTCCCCCACATTGACCGATCAATCGTGTGATTACTTGCATCTGTACACCAGTATACCTTCTACATACAGAGAAGCGGACCAGTTGTGTGATGTAGCCCCACTCTGCGGTATCAGGACGCTCCGCAAGGATAATTGAAACCATAACGCTGTGTGGTTCACATGGCGTGACATCACTGTACGTTACAACCTTTGGTAGACCTTTCCTGCAACTATTACAACCCTAAAACACAGAATTCACCCGCCGCCGCTCAGCCGGTTGCTTGAAATCGCGCGCCGCTCAGCCGGTAATTCGGCCGGCATTCAAATTTAGGGGTGCCGCTCAGCCGGTTTTTGAAGTTCGCACGCCGCTCGGCCGGAATTGGCGAGCCGCCCGGCCGGTCACCCGAATTCGCCCGCCGCTCGGCCGGTGGGAGTGCCTGAGATACTAGGAGAGGACTGGGAATGAAAACAGAACCAACCGGACTATTAACAAGATAGAACATATGCAAATGGTCAGCGTTATCAGGTTAAAACCCGATGTAAATACAAAATATGAATGAACTGTGATATATCCGCTAAATCTGCGTTCGTTACAGCGTCAAAACGGGGATGTGATGAATAAAACGGAATCTTTGTAAAACCACGCCATAAATAGAAAAATCGACTTCTTACTTCAGAACCAATTGGTCTGAGCGAAAAGAGACGTTTTCTTTTCCGAAGATTTTTACAATTTAGCTCCACTTTTCAGACGATGAACAAATTCGACCCGGCTTAGGTGCAAAGCAGTGGTGGACGCAGGGGAGGAGGGGGGGGCGCATGCATTGGTTCATTTTTAATTGTTTATTCTTATTATTATTTTAATATGGTTTTTATTTAATATTTATCATTATAATTAATATTTTTATTAATTTTATTTTCCATCTGTGTCCCTCAAACGGCGGATACCCCACTTCTTTTTCCCCATGCCCCTCCTCCCACCCCCTTCCCCCGCCCACTTTCTGCGTCCGCCACTGGTGCAAAGATGCTCTACTTCCTCCGAAATTTTCACTGTAATACCGTAAGAAACACCAGGCTTTCTCATAGCAATACTTATAGTTCTCATGGATTCCGATGAAATGCTAAAATTCTAGTACAGACCTTAGGCCAAATATCACAGGACTCAATCTACAGAGGGAAGTGAGTGGGCAATATGATGAGGACTAGTTATACAAGAAAACTTTGCAGAAGATATGTTTCTGTTCTGATGAGAAAGACCTGGGATGGGACTTATGAAAATTCACGGTAATTCTTACGTGCACTCTCGGCGTGGACGAATATATCAAGCAGAAATCTATAGAAACCATCGAAGAGCTTCGCGAAATCAGAAGGATATTGATTATGAGAAAAATGGAGCAAAATAGCTTTTTGAAAGGAACTCATCCCTCTTGGACTAATGGAGCAAAATAGCTTTTTGAAAGGAACTCATCCCTCCTGGACTAGCAGATCACCCATAATTTTCGCATTAACGTTCGTCCATTCCACTAAAGCATACCAATGACACACAAGATTACCTGTTCTCTATATAAACAAAATTCGAATTTCCTTTTGTCTAGCGTAATTACTTGCACGGTATATGAAAACACTGTTCAATGGTGACTGCAGAAAATTTTCAAAACTTATATGTACGATAAGGAAGATGAGCAGCACCGAGCATATTCTACACGTCTTCCAAGCAGCAGCCGAAGAAAACAGAAATTGTGCAGAAATTTTCGAGATGCTATAGAAAACTTCGATAAGACTGTCAATCAGAGCAAAAAAGAGTAAAACGTTCATCAGATGAGTTCCAAATGAAATAAGCGAAACCCGAAGGTTTTCTCACGCTAACTTTACTAAAACGATCACTTGCATCCTCAAATAACAGTATCGAATGAAAACTGAGTTCAAAATGACAAATGCGAACCCTCTAGGAGATTCTGAAATCGGTACGCCAAAGCAACCGTGTGGTTAGGGTAGGAAATAAGGTCAAGCGGACAGACAGAAAGAAATTGCAACCGTCATCTTGCATTTCCCAAAATAATAATATAACAGGTACAACATAAGTTAGCAAAATTAACAAAAGCTATATATCGTGCCTTTATCCAGCTACAGTCCTCAGACATAACAATTTGAAATCTTACCCTGATAAGTTGTTCCCTCATTCATCTGCTCAACTATTCTCCATCGGATTAACACTTCATCAGATAGCTCTAGCATATCTCCCCAGCTAGTACCGAAGTACAAAGCTGCTGCATAATGCATTCAAAAACTGTTCAAATTGTTCATACTTTCAAAACAGACGTGTAAAAACTTTGAATTCGTGGTGAAAATGGGCAAATTCTGAAAGTTTCTACTAGGACTGAAAAATCGTACTATTTTTTCGAAGATTATTGACTCTTCCTAATGTCTTTATTCTTGTTAGCCTTCAGCGTAAATAACGCCTTCGTCAGACTTCAACAATCGTACTACTTACCAAGTGGAATGCACACATCAGGATGGAAAAGAACAAAAGTTTTATGAGGGCTCTGCACTTCTTCGTGTTCATTTGATGATAACAACACTTAAAGGAAATTCAGTGAGGAATCCGGATAGTAGAAGCAGCTTAATGTTATATCAAGGAACAACAAAGACACTGTTCATGTAACCACATCAGCCGCTCAATATCATCATGGGTTTCCCATAAACCCTCACTCAGGCACAAGACTTCAATTCGTAAATTGACAGGAATTTGATGTAGAATGTCAGAACTGGATGAAAGAAAGAAACAGCACTATACCTTTTGATGGAGAAGCCATGACAGATGGACTTGCTGCAGGCGAAGATCGAATCCACTGCTAAAAAATAGCATGATGGTGTAGAAATCCAGCACCAAGCAATTTAGAAATGCGTCAGGAACCTTTAAATGGTCGCACAAATGCACCACAATTGGAGGGCAGTGGCTGTGAAAATTTTGTGTCAACACAATGTAATTCTCAAGAGGCCTGTTCAGATGCACAGTGCCGGTCACCACTCTTGCATCATAGAATACCGCGCAGCACTACCTAACTGGCACGGAGGAGCAGCTGCACACTCTTTCACAGGGGGGAGGGGGGGGGGCGACGCCCCTTACGAGGTTACTCCGGTTTGGGGCATCCGGGCTGACCGGTGTGTGCCGGCGGCCTGAGTGGTAATGGGAAGCCGGTCTGCCCGGTAATCGAATTATGCATATTCAGACCTGCCCGGTGTGCGCGCTGATAAGAAAAAAAGGTGTAGGGGGAGGAGGGAGGGGGAGTGGGACTCAGTACTTGATTGAAGCCCCCGAAAAGAGAGGTGGGGGCTTGCCCGGTGTCTTACAACTGTTTTCAGCCTGCCCAGTGAAGTTAGCAAACAGCTGAACATCAGTAGCAGTTATTCCAGTGTCTGAGTGGACACTGTAATAACTGCTACTGATGTTCAGCTGGTGTTTTTTTCTTTCTTTTCGAATTTAGAACGAGAACAAAAACACAAGCTGAACATCAGCAGCAGCACCTTCAGAGCTGGTCTGCTGTGCTCTAATAGTGGGGTGGCACGGCAAAACAACTGAACGATGCAAGTCCTGTGATGTTCCGTGATGCAAGAGTGATTTACATCAAATGCAATCGTCGCCATTCTTTTAGCTCAAAGCTCTGTTTTCTGTTTCTACGTGTCTAAACAGGCATATAAAGCGCACGTATGTGGGCCCTTTCACCACTGGTGTTTGCTGTATGTACAATATTCACTTCAAAATCATTAAATTTTTATTGGACGGTTAAATGACCACGCGAATTCCGGTCAGCAACGTACCTGATGAGGAGGTCCAGGTACGACAAATCTGTCATTGTCAGGCTGCACACCAGGACCGCCAAATCCAACCTGGTCGACAACCATGTGCGTTATTCTCGACGGATCGAGCTGACCAAGTGGGCTGTCCACAGCGCGTCCTTGCTCCTAAACAACAAGTGTCGAGCATTTGCATTGTTAAGGAAATAAAAGAATCAGTTATAAGACCATCCCCAAACAAGCATCGGCCTATTCTTTTTCACTAGAAGAAAATCGAGCAAACACCAATCCCCAGATCATTTTTTGGAAGCAAAAAAAAATGTGTTAAGTATCGTTCTGAAGGGAAATACTGCTCAGGAAGAAGTAGAATGAAGCTCTCACCATCTGAAATCCTCCCACTTCATCGCCAGTGTTCTCGCAATCGCGACTGCCTCCATCGTTTGACGACATTGGTCTCGTGCTCTTTGTCACTGGCACTAACGCTTTGAAACGGTTTGCGTAGAATCCGAACTAAAATGTTCCGTAAGGATATGTATAACAAAAACACAACAAACGGATTAGTACGCTAGGGACCAAACGGAATATTCCACATTCAAGAACAAAGCCAACAACGTCTTTATTCCGAGATCTTACAAAGTGAGACACAAAGAAGGCAATCATCGATAGTAGTACTCGCATTTTTCAACAAAATAAGCTAAAACCTGACAACACCTGCAACAAAGAAAGAAGGTAACTAAGATCGCTGATGTGTTTAAAGCTTAGAATCAATCTCGCTCATGATGGCCTTGAAGTTTTCGTACTGCTCTCTGGTAAGACTTATACCTTTCTTACCAGGACGGAGTTGCCCGGACGCCTGGAAATAGGAAAGACTTGAAAGTTAATTCCGTTCGAGGGAGCTCACTATAGCTAGAACAAACCTTGTCCATGTAGTATTCGCGAACATCAATAAGTGATTTTCCACGGAAATTCCTCACGTTGACATAACGCATACTGCCGATTTCTATCATCTAAAATCAGCAGAAATACCAGAATCATTAGTAACTATGCGTCACTGTTCATTTACTATAGCGAAACATCTTTCCAAGGATTCATCTCTACCGCTAGGAACGTGGAACGATTCAGGAAGTTGAGATGTTTCCGATAAATTCCAGTAGTATGTTGTTCTGAACACGTACTAGATATCGTTGTCGTCATTTGTGCTGTATTATATTTCGTAGGACTTTTCTGCCCACATGGAAATTCCACGTACTAGTTGAAATTATAAACGAACTCAAACATAATTGTCTTATGACATCTGGCACAAGAGATGCACCTCCAATCAACAACACCGAAGCCGGTGCTGCAACCTGCACTTGAATGCCGTGTTGCTGGTGATAACGACTGAAGGAGGCGCACCTCCTTGTGGCAGATGTCTTGATGTACAGCGGCGGCCACATATTTAGCACGCTGCTAATTTCGGGCGATGAAGTGATGAGAATATAAAATTCGTACTTCAACCTTGGAATAAGCTATCAGCATAATATTCGAGAATATGATGAAGCTTAGTGTTCTTTTTCTTACTTCTACTCTCATCCTCACGAAAATGTTTCTCAACAGAACTGCGCTCATCCTTTGCGTTCAGATCTCAAAATGCAATACTTTTTTGAAATATTTACGTGGCACTCCTACATCAATTTATCAAATCGAGGGAAAATGTGGTTTTGTTCTGGAGATTAACGCGCATTTTGCTATAGTAGTTTTGATGCCCACTTGTTCGTCTAGTGGAAGAACAAGGATTGTCAACTTGGCTAAAAGATTTCGAAAAAAGGGTTCATTGTGATTGCAAGCAGAAATCATGCACTTCAGCTGCAAACTTTTCTTCGATTTGTGCTACTATCAGACATTTAGGTAATCACCGGAAAATTCCGACGCTAATATTATTCTTGAGATTCAGTGGAATGAAATTTTCGACAAAGTTGAGGTTTAATCTTGTCCCTGGTTTTAGCTGATGTGAGTGGTTCACTAACAGCGTCCACAGCAAGATGTTGGGGAGGAAAATGAGTAGTTTAAATTACGACTGACGAAATTGAAATTTTATTTCATAACAACGTTCCAACTGATTCTGAGCAACAGGAAGGAAGCCCCCATAGAGCCCCAACATGCCTTTAGCCGAGACCTTCTCAAATTCCATACAAAACACAACTTAGGGTTCATATCCAGAAGCGAAGCACGTTGCTGTTCAACTGCCTCAACACTCTCGAAAGAAATGATATTGGTCTGCACCGACAGAAATAAAAAGGCTTATTGATCACGCAGCGGAGAATCCATGACTTTTGGCACATCAAAACTACTTACACTCCAAGTGAAAACGTACGTAGATTATCTCAACAACTTGGAAAAAACGCACCTCTTCACCATCGGCATTCTTCACACGGTTGCCACCTCCTCTCGACTTTTTGATAGGAGTCTTGTCGATCACCCCTTCATCAGAGGATGAGTCATCCTTAGCGGGGCGTTTCTCTGGCTGTGTTTGCAAATTTAGAGATATATGCCAATAGATAAAAGATGCTGACAAAAACTTTGACTACTCACCTTTTTCTCTTTTTCCTTCTTCTCGGACTTGTCCTTTTTCTCTTTCTTCTCCTTCTTCGACTTTTTCTTCTTCTCTTCTGGTGACTCAGACCTTCTATCTTCGTCCGAAGAGTCCGACATTTTCTATAGAAGGATTCAAATGTATGCAAGGAAATGAAGAGGGAACACAACGGAAAAGACAGAATTGAACAGAGTGACAACGAAAATGGATGCATTGAGGTGTCCAATGGGGCGCACCTTCAGCACCTGCCATTCTGGATGAAGTTAAGGAATGATTAATAGAACTGCATCCTACAGGATGACCCCTCAGGGGATTCCGCTGAAAGCGAGTATAATTCGTTGCGCGTGCGGTGTGCGTACTCTGTGTGGTCACAGATCAGACACCATAGAAGCTTAACAGCACGTCTGAATTCTGAATCGGTGTCGAGCAGAAGAAGTTAAAGTGGTAGAAATCACAGAATCCACAACAGGGGATCTGGGTTACAGTAATATGCGCCCTTTAAATTGGAGTCGGAGCGCGGTATCGTTGCCGCCCGAAGGACTTCGCGTTTTTAAGCCGTAGAATCGTGGAATTTGCTAGTGATTATGTTACATTTGGTGAAGTAATGCTCGCTAATACTGAAGAAAGTAGGATTTCGGATAGATTTGTGTATTTCGAGGATACAGAGCATGATCGTTTGTTCGCTTCCGATTCTAGCTGAATAACAGTAGAGTAGTTCTGCTTATTCTTCACTTTTCTCACCTATCCTTGCAAGCTCAGCATACTTAAAGGCAGCACCCACGGAAATTTTGCTGTCAGAGATTTAAGTGGATTCCTAGGTTCACCACTATGGTGAAGACGTACGCAGTGATTAATTTTGACAAATCCTAAAAAATTGGCTTTTCACTGCCAACGTTAGCCCTTTTGCTAAAGATGGCCGAGTTGCCCGGGTTTGAACTGGAGTGAGATGGGAATGGGAATGAAAACAGGTGTTATGAAAAGAAAAATGAGAGATTGTAGACAAAACACCCATTCATTTCATGCAAAAACTCATCCCTGTTGAGATGCTGAAATACGTCCAGACTCTCAAGTCTTACGAACGCTGATAATTACGACGGTTTAACTCTCGTAGAATTGTTGGCACCATTGCTAAAAAAAATTCCGTGGGTGCTGCCTTTAAGCTTAAGCAAGCGTGATGCGATTAAAATGACAAGTAAAACACATGTGAGATAGAAGAATATTTTACTCGCTCTCATAAATAAGATCGTAATAAACCCGTGCATGCCAACAAACATTGAGATATGTATAACAGAGTAAGAATTAGATCTTCCAAATGTGGCTCCTTTCAGTAATCTTTGCTCTGTTCTGCTGTTTTGCTTCTGGTTGTGAATTTATCGACGAGGTTGACATTAGGCCTTCATGATAAGCCAACCTTAGCCATTGTTTCATCAGGAGCGAACCACCTGGACAGTGTGTATACCTTGTACAGAAGAAAACAGAATGCAGCCCATGTTCAACTTGATAGGTAGAAGATAGACTTTAACACTCACTCTCATATTACACAGAATCGACTTCAATTCTCAGTCTCACACGGGCAAATGACAGTATGTCTTCCAAAATAGTCTACAACAATGGTTGTTGTAATAACCACAAGCGACAAAGGAAAGGTTAGAATATGGCGTACTCACTTGCTTGATTTCCATGAACGAGTTAAATACGTCTCTATAATCGAGAGCAGAATCTTTTTATAGATCTTTGGCTAGAATGTACCAATATGCATGACGCGTACTTGCTCATTCTGAAGCACACTTTGAGAACAAAACACCGCTAGCACATTCAGCGACAATAGATGGTTAAAGGCAGCAGGAGCTGAAATCCTCGACTCCGAGCTGAGCTGTGGGTGATGAAGTACAGACTCAGCACATCATAAATGTGAAACGAACACAGACAATTATGGCTTACCTGCAGAGAAAATGGGACATTCGTCGCGAACACGCCTGGCCATGTTCGCGCGCGGACGAGTTTTCCCCGGCGCGAAAAGCCATTGCGGTGCATGGTTTGGCGTAAAGGGAAAACGAAATGCATTCAATTCACAGGGTTTCATCGCGGGACTTGGCCAAAACCGTGCGCCGCAATGGCTTTCGCGCCGGGGAAAACTCGTCCGCGCACGAACACGGCCAGGCGTGTTCGCGAGGAATGTTCCATTTTCTCTGCAGGTAAGCCATCATTGTCTGTGTTCGTTTCACATTTATGATGTGCCGAGTCTGTACTTCACCACCCACAGCTCAGCTCAGAGTTGAGAATTTCAGCTCTTGCTGCCTTTAAGTTGCAGTTGTGCGAATCATGCAACATAGCGTGAAATAAGGCCAGTGCAAAACAGTGCAGTGGAATCATACGCTCAACTCCGTTGATCACCTCGAAGAATTTGTTCCAAAATAGCGGGAATATCACCATCAGTGAGCACCTAAACAGCTGCTCATCCAATAAAAACGAGTCATCCACATAGTGGGAACGTCATCATCCAACTCTTGACTGCCCAAAATGTAACGTAGACGTCAGGCAACATATGTATATGGAACATTACTGCGAAACGTGTATCTGTTAACATTCACTGCATTGCAGGGTAAATACGCAGTAACTGTCTTCGAAAATTGAACGTAGCAGCTCACAACGACCACAAAACAAATGGTACGGCCTGTTAGGAAATCACTTCGGAACCGTCGAACTCTCCAAAAAATATTTTAATTATATTTCATTTTGAAAAAAAACTCGCACCGCAAGTTATGACTCTTCGTGTATGTGAATCAATTCAAGAAAATGAAACCATGTTGCCCTATAACGCATCATTATGTAGTCAAAAAAGAAAAACATTTGCAATATCCCTTCAATGCGTACATCATACTCCAAACCTGGCGAAGCTTGGAAATCGAAATTGAAAACTAAACAGCACTTGACAGAAGTCGTCATCGTCGAATTTCGTCAAGTTCCTCTGTCTAAACCAAAAAGGAGAAAAAACCACATGGCTGACTTGCACTATAAGAGTCACTACGCAATTTATCGCGACTATTATTCACTCAGATTAGAAGAAGCAGCTGCTAGGAACGTCGGGGGAAAAGAACGGTGAATAGTATAGTGAACTTGCAAGGATAGGTGAAGAAAGTAGTAGAGGTCATATCGAGCTTGCAAGGATAGGCGAAAAAAGTAGTAAATAGCATACTGAACTAGCAAGGTTAGGTGTAAAAAGTAAAGAGTAAACAGAAGTACTCAACTTTTATTCAGCTAGAATCGGAAACGAACAAACGGTCATGTTCTGTATCCTCGAAATACACAAATCTACTCGAAATCCTACTTTCTCCAGTAGTGAAGCACTACTTCACCAAATGTAACATAATCACCAGCAAATTCCACGATCTACGGCTTATGAGCGCGAAGTCCTTCAGGCGGCAACGATACCGCGCTCCGACTCCAATTTAAAGGGCGCGGATTACTGTAACCCAGATCCCCTGTTGTGGATTCTGTGATTTCTACCACTTTAACTTCTTCCGTGTCGAGCTGGATCATCGTGGTCTGTTGCAACAGGAGTGGGAGCTGGAAAGCGACTGAATCTTTAGAAAAATGCGTGGGAGTTCACAGAACATTGAGCCGAGTATGGTTTCGTCGAATTTAAAACTTCTTGGTTATCGATGTGGTGGGTGTGGTTGCAGAGCCAGTGTAATGCAAAGACTGCAGCGCGTTCAATAGCAACAGTTTTGATATCGACAGTCAAACCTTTTATATAAACTGCTATTTAGCATGAAAATCAAACATCAGGTTGGTCCGAAAGTCTTGTACTTTATAACTTAACTTCATACTTTATAAATTAACTTCATACTTTTTTCAAAGAATGTTAAGTTCATTGTGAATAGATATCAATCAACAATATTACTACCTTATTACTATACAAATACAATATACTACCCAATATTACTACCACGAGGTATGCCCAACGCTTCACTAGAGCATCAGCTCCAGAAGTCAAGAACTCTGGCAGCTGCGACTCTAAAAAGCTTGAAATCTCACTTTTCGGTTTTGTCCAATCATCGAACTTATTTTCTGGAAGATGCTACTTCAGGGCTCCGACCAAGTGGTATTTAGACGGGAATAAGTCCGCAGAATAAGCAGGGTGTGGTAGAACTTCCCAACCTAATTCGGCAATTTTTTGGCGGGTAAGCTTTGCCACGTGAGGTCGGGCGCTGTCACGAAGTGGAGCAACATGGTCAATTTTTCCCCGCCCCAGGCGAGTTTGCCAGTTTGCCAGTATCAAGTCTATGGAACTCCAGATCCAAAAAAAAATTCCTTGGTGCAAAACTTTCGGACCAATCTAATATCAAGGCGCTATTCAACTGCCACGGACCTAATAACTTCAAAATCTTCTGGCTGAAACACAAGATGAAAAGTCCAGCTCGAAGAACAAGCGGTTTTACTGCATAACCTGTCTTGTAATTGACGCTTCTCTATACTGAAGATACTGTATATTATAAAATCATCTTAAGCTTTGAGTAGGAAGATTTTTTTAAAGCGGTGGATACAATCGCAGAGTTATTTTTTCTTTTCTGAGCGAAAATGTGGTTACGGTACAAAATGAACGCTGAATTCGTGTTCTGCATCTCAAATAACTACACCGCCCCGCCTTATGAAGTTTCAGCCGAGATATTGTTTCTTTTTTTGAGGATTTTGGAGTTTTGGGTGAGTGCAGGTTGAATAGTGTCCAGAACAATTTTGAATAAATCTTCCGGAGACGGACATGTTGAGAGAAAGCCCATTAACTCTGTATGAGAATTTGTATTGAAAAGATGGGATTGATTTGTAAGTGATCGAGAAATTTTTCTACCGTTCCGACTTCCCTTCTTCGAATAGCTTGTCTGAGTGTGAGAACTTGTTGCTTGATTTTTTAAAAAAAAGTAACCTCGAAGGGAGAAAAGGGAAAATCGACGACATTCTGGGAATGTAAGAGCATGGTAGAACAAGGAATAGGCCTGGGTTTATGGAAATTGTCCAAAAATGGCGCAAAGTAGAGCCAGCACCAAGCCTTTTTCTTCAGGAAATCTCATTAAGAAGGCAGATAAAAACAGTCTAAGCCACATCTGACTACATAGAGTACGACTTCATGAGAGCATCTGAACGAAATGGTGTCTGATCAGTGTTAGTTCATGGCCGAATGAGGCTGAGACTACAGCAGAGAGGCAAGTCGAGCGCGGGCGAGCCGATCACATCCATCGAGCCTAGCAACGAATGGCTGCGACAGGCTTATTACCTTATGCGGAAGAGCCGATAAATAATAGCTTTTTTGAATAGAGATACCTCGAAATTTGCAGCTTCTCAATAAATAACCGTAGGTTTCTCATGTTAAATGCTGCTTTTCACTGCATATTTGAAAGTCCTAGTGATGGAAGTGTAAAGCATTCGGGTTGTCGTTTTTACCTAAACGTTTTCGTATTTGTTTTGTGAAGTCAAATTTGTTTTTATAAACTGGATCGAGCCTCTTCAGTTCGAGAGCGATGGCTTTCACCTGTATCCTGGGTACGGTATGATAGCTGCGACAGGAAAGTAACAGAAATTACTAATAAACTGGTGAAAAGAGCCGAAACTGATTCCGGATTTGCTTGAAGTTTAGGCGAGATCCAGAGGACATTTTGCAGAGACAAGACTCACACTAAATTTTAGCAGGGACTCACGAAAGTGGCTATCTTTCGCTGATGACAAGGCCTGCACAAAAATTCTCCAGATTTTTTAAGGCAGCACCAACGGAAATTTTCGTGTGCGAGGTTTTAATCGCATTGGTCGCACATTCGTAAACATCAGCTTTCTTAACATATAAAGAAATAAAGTGTGCTGCAGTTCAGTTGGGATGAGTTCTAGCATGAAGGCCATCGTTTGCAAGCTGGCTGAACTGGTGGCAGTGAAAGCAGCCTTTTTGTAGGATCTGACTAAACTGAACACAGCGTTCGTTTCCATTACAGCTCTACACCTAGGAATACCACTTGCAGCTCTAAAAGCCATGAAGGATTAATTCTATAATCACACTTCCTTTCATACGGAAGTGACTGCGAGGAATTTTCAGAAATCGCTATCACTAGAGAATGTAGTTACAAATAGCTATTTCATCAAAACGAAGGACAAAGGTTAGTTGAGTTTCACATGATTGGAGACCATAATCACTCTCCTTCTCAAAAGCACGCACTTTGACTTTTTTCTGCGATTTCCAGCTTCCGGCCCATCAGTATTACTCCCGCGGCCAGTGAACCCATGGAAAATTCTCCAGATTTCACACTGGTTTTGCAAAACAGTGTCATTCCTCCCGAGCAGCACGGCTTCAAGTAGGGGTACTCCACTGTGATGCTCTTAGCAGACACGCTATTCTACTGGATGACTGCACTAAATGAAAGCAATTCTGTTGATATTGTACCTTTCGACTTCGCCGAAGCCTTTGACATAATCGCAAGACTCAGATTTTGGAGCACGCTCATACGTGTGTTTCAAAGTGCGAAAAGTGCGAGTTTGAAAAGCTTTCTTTCTGAGGAAGTGTTCGTTAATGCCCTCGTCCAGTCGCATTCATAAAGGTCTCATACTATCCAGTCGCATACTTGACGAAAACGGATACAATGCGAATCCTCCCACAACATGGTTCCGCTATACAACAACGGATAGAATTCCACTGATTCTTCCTTACGTGGGAGAAGGACCAGCATGTGCAGTAAATCAAGTAGTAAGACATTCTGGGTTGCCAACAAGACTAGTGATTCGTCCACCTGCGGCACTGAGGAAGATGTTAACTTCCACATATATATATACATATATATATATATATATATATATATATATATATATACAGGGAACTCCAAAGGTACGCGGACAGGGGCGGGACCGCGGTGCGCCTCTGCTGGGCAGAGACACGAGCGCTCTGCATGTGGCTCTGGTTTCTCTGCTCTCTACCGCAGAAGCAGAGAAATCAGAGCCACATGCAGAGCGCTCGTGTCTCTGCCCAGCAGAGGCGCACCGCGGTCCCGCCCCTGTCCGCGTACCTTTGGAGTTCCCTGTATATGAAAACAAATACAAATGCCTCCAGTCTGACTGTCAGTACTGTACCGAAGAGCAAATCTGTCAGCTGAGGGGTACGGTGTAGCTCATCACATCCGAAGGCTGTAGAGAAAAATAAGTGGGAAAAACAGACCCTTATGGATGCGCCTGGACGAGCCCACAGGGCATTAACGAACCCTTCCTCCTAAGCGGAAAGCTTTCCCACATCGCACTTCGAAACACACGTACGAGCGTGCTCCGAAGCTGAAAATCAGAGTCTTCTACCGTCATCTTGTGAATACTCTGCAAAGGAAAATTATGGAGGCAGTCTAAATAAAGAGGCACAATCCAGAGATAAAAAGCAGAGGGGAGTTGCGTGATGTGTTAAGATTGATCACATAATTATGAGTATAAATGCCTCTCCGATCTCTTGCCGTAACGTATTAGTTTCATTCTTTGGACAACATCTTAGAAGCGAGGTTCCCTTTCTTAATATGTTGAGAAATGTGTCGAACATCAAGCTAAGCTTTCGGTGTATAGGTCAGCAACTGCCTGAGAGCAAACGAAGTCAGAAAGACTTTTTGACTTCCTGCCTCTAGGTATTGTTCAACTATTCCTATTTGTAAGCTTGTGATGAGTAAGCAATGAAATGTTATTGTTTAGGACTGAAGAAGGCATTAAATGGCGAAAGCTTACAGATAAAGGCATTGAGGAGCTTTCAATTGAACAACTATATTAGTAATAATCAACTATGATAAACCATGCTACACATCCTGACATCACTATACTATTTACTATTGGATTTTCTTGTCTGCATAGTCGGCGGCACGCAAATTAGCCTCATGAATCTATATCACCTCCAATAGTTCAAGAAGCTTTGTTTTATCGTTGAGTGCAGTAGTTGTATTATTTAATAAGCAGCTGTCTTACTGGTAGGCTTACCCCATGCTCAGGGTCAAGCATGACAATGGGAAAAACCGACCCTCAATACGACCCCCCCCCTTATTCCCTCATCTAACCCCCATCTTTTCACGACCCCCCCCCCCCCTTGTGCCCCGCATGTTTTCTCTGTAACAGAAACACTGAACAGTTTCAAGGAAGAACACATAAAAAACACTTTAAAAACCCAAAATTGGAACTAAGACAGCCTTGAGGTCGATATACATCCTTCCTTATCCGATCGGACCAGACTGCCAGCAGGAACAACCATGTCATTACGTGTCAAAACAGGACTGATTGGCAGCGCATGCAAGGAATCGGTTTCAGCGCTGGCATTTGTGCGCCCATGGGTTCGATTCCCGGAGCCTCCAAATAATTTTTGCACAGGTTGGAACTGTTCAGGGTTTAGTGCGGAGTAGAGAGGATTTAAAGGTTAGAAAATGAAGTGAGGGAAGCGAAATCGATCGATAACACCTACGAGAATTCGCCTAAAAGGGGCGCCAGTTTGTGGAAAACTAGGGTTACTTAGACCTCGCACTGAGGTTCTCTGACTCAAAATCAGCGAATGTTTTTCTATCTGTCCTTATAGGACGATCAGCTCTATCTTTAGCCAGAGTTTCAATATTCTAGACCCTCATATGTTTTTGGGAGCTCGATGGGAAATCGATGGGAAATTTGGCGAGATTCGCATCGATTTCCCATCCAAATTGCGGGAAAACGAGTGAACTTCGTGGAGCCAGATTCTGTACCCAAGTGGGAAATTTCCTCAAGTAAACCTCATAAAAGAAAAGTTTTCGTGATATCTGCAAATTGCTTCTCAGTGATTTGCCAAACAGATTTACTCCATTTTCACCATCTGTTCAGATTGCGAGATTTTCACTTCTTCAACTCCCATGAAAAGAGTTTGCCTTTTACCGAGATTTCATTACCTTCACGTGATAGAGCTCCAAGCACTGATTCTTCATCCTTATTATCGCACCCCAATAATTGCTCCTGCTTGCTTGAGTTAGATGGGAAATTTCCCCTCGGAGACCCGAAAAATTGAAAAATTTCCCATCGAGCTCCCAAAAGCATATATAGTTCTAGAAAATTGAAACTGTGTTAAAAGACAGAGCTGATCGTCCTCTATGGATAGGTAGAAAAGCATTTGCTGATTTCGAGTCAGAGGACTTCAGCACGAGGTCTAGATCACCCTACTTTTCCCCGTTCTGACGGGCCCTGCAGGCGAATCCTAGCATGTGCAATCGAGTGATCTCGCTACCCACACTCTGTTTTTTAAACATTTCCACCCTCTTTACTCCACATTTGCTTCTGAAGTGATTCCGACTCGTGCAAAAATTTATGGAAAGCGCCGGGGATCGAACCTGTGAGTGGGCTGAAGCGGATTTCTCTCATACGCTGCCAACCAGTCCTGCTTTAACTCGATAGGACGTGATTATTCTTGGGCGGAACGTCATTTGTCATGTCATAAAACAATCATGAATTTACATTCAATCGTCAAGCCACCCCTCTACGTACTCCACTCACACCTCTCCAATACGACCCCTCTCCCTTCCCAGCCCCCTCCCATACGAGCCCCTCATGGGAAATTCCCATCGGACGCTTGACCCTGCCCATGCTTTGCATCGGAGAGCTTTTATGCTTTGTTAGTTCAGTTGTGTTAATTGATTGTGCTAATTTTATCGCAATTTCAGTTGGTACATGAAATAAATGAATGAATATACAAATAAATGAATAAATAAGCTCCTTTCTAGGCTGCAAACCTACTCAGACAATTGGGGGGAGGCGGGAGGAATCTGGCAAGCAGAGTTCCGAACGAGCGGGGGGGGGGCGACGCAAGAAACGAGCGAAGCACTGTTTTCGCCGATGTCGACCGCGCATTTGGGCCGGAACGTTCTGGTATTAGACCCGAATTAAGCCCCCAAAATTTTGCTTGTTCATACTGCTTTCAGGTGTATTCGTCACTGGTACTAACCAGTCAGCGGAACTGTACCAGTGCAGTCAATTGGTTAACACCATTGAAGAATGAAACCTGAAACAATCAAACGATTAAATGAGCAAATATATTTATTAGAAACTACTCAATACAGAAGAATTGCGCTCCACTGAAAACTGGTGAGTACATAAGTACATACATGACTAAAAAATAAGCACATAATCAAAAAAGTGGAAGCTGCTTTGAATAAGAAAGACACGGTATTGCTCAAAAAACATGAACGATGAGGGAAGATCATCGGCTCAACATGCAGCCCGGAGGCCCACCACTGGCCGCCCCGCTCTACCATTGCCATCCCGTTTCCAAATGCACGATCGTTGTCCTTTGTCAGAGACAAGAGATTTTTCTCACAAAACAGTAAGAAAATTGGAATTTTGCATCTTTATCAGTCTGACAATTATTGTTCCTAGTGTGTTTGACGGTGACCTCAGTTAGATAACAACTAACAAATTTCCCCTGTGGCCTCTGGAACTATGCTGAACAAGATGACATGTCCTAAGGATAGCGAAATATCCTTTTGCGTTGTCATTAGCACAACTCACTACAGAGAATGATGACATCGACACATTCTATGTAATTCACATGAGAAACACAAAAATAAATCATGATTAAAATAACATTCATGTGCTTGTACTCACAAAAAAACATAGGACAAGACGAAGAATCACAGCAAGTATTCGTGAAACTTGGACCACGCATAGCAGCGATGGATGGCGTTGTTGGCTATCCTTCAGACTAATATTAATGTTAGGGTACATAGAAGGAGAGCGTACATGAAAGAACGATAATGATTTGAAATTTCTGAAGGTCTAATCAAAACTTGCGATGAATTGAACCATGAAGTGCTTGTCACCTTTTGAAGGAGCATTGAATCTGATCTACCAGCTTCGGTGGTGCTCCCGATCCTTTTCATCAACACTGGAATCAATACTGGGGAAGGTTTTAGAATTTTGCTGCTCACAAATCTGTCAGAAAGGTTGCTTCTTATGAACTGACTGAGTGCCACTCTATAGAGAGAAACCAATTCAAACGTGGCTTGATGATGTATCATATTTTCTCAATTTTTCGCTTAAAGAGAATGTCTTCGTTACTCTTTCATCGGTCACCTCAGGGTTTCTATTCGAGTGTGTTAGAGCGTTGGTCTGCATCAGGTGATAAAGGGAATTATGGTTATTGATAAATTTCTCAAAAAAAAAATTCAAGAAAAAATCTCGTCTAAGAAAACTCGCGAATCACGGGGTGCGTCATCAGTGGACTTCTTCAATTCTGTACAGGCACAGAAATAAGTAAGTTAGGAAACCGACAATTGTTCACATTGAAAATAGCGAATTAAATATGCTCGCAAAATGGGTCGCAAATCCGCTCAGCCGTTCCTGTTTGGGACCGAAAAATATGTGCGCAGGTAATTTTGGCGCACCCTGCATTTCCTCGAGAAAAAAAATCCAGAAAATTCTTGCATAGATCGCGCGTTTCGCAAAGAACGCGAGTCTCCAAGTAATTTTCGGCTGAACTTCTCATAAATCCTGCCTTTACAAAAATAACCACTGGATCTTCTCTCAACTAGAAGTAAATCCGATAAAGTCAGTTTCCCCACATTTTCTTTTACATCTCACTTATTTTCTTACACCGCTTACCATATCTTTCTCGGAATACAGGTGGGGCCGTCGCTCTTGAGCTAAAAAATTAATTCAAAATACAAGGACTGAGTAGCCATTCCATTGCGTTTTATTGGAGCTTCACAATCTTTATGTTAATCGTCTTCTACAAATGCGAAAAGGTACAGATAGAAACAGCCACCTGGGTGCTTAACACTCCTGCCACTATGAATCCCGAGCATGCAATGGAACTTTCTCTTTGAATTTTTCAATTTTTGACCTGGATTCTGCACTGGGATGTTTGTGTTTAAAAAGCTATTATTCATCGGCTCTTCTGCAATCCATGGCATAAGGTAATAAGCCTGACGCAGCCGTTCGTTGCTAGGCTCGATGGATGTGATCGGCTCGCTCGCGCTCGACTTGCCTCTCTGCTGTCGTCTCAGCTTCATTCGGCCATGGACTAACACTGATTATAGGCCATCTCGTCCAGATGCTCTCATAAAGTCGTATTCTCTGTGTGCAGTTGTGGTCTGGGCTGTTATTATCTGCCCTTCTAGGGAGACTTTTCTTGAGAAAAAAGCTTAGTTTTAGCGCCTGGTTCGCTCCATTTTTGGGCAAATTGCCGCTAACCGGGGCTTCTTCCGAATCCTATTGAGCCGGCTGAAGAATGAAGATCCAGGAATGATGAATCCGGCTGCATACGAGCTCTAGAGGAAGAATTTTTTGTTTTTACACATGTTGATTCACCGTTTGTTGTGGCTGTGATGCTCGTTTATAATCTCTCTAACTGTTCACCCACTGTATTGGGTTGGGGAAAACGTTCGTGCGGTTTTTTAACTTGTTTTTTTTTTTCACGGTGATTTGAACCATGCTTTACTAGCCATCATAGTCCATTTTGTAGCTCTTCTTTTGCTCTTTCCAACCATTGCAACCTCACTTTTCAATTCTCGCTTTCCCTTGTTTTCTACCGCATGGATTGTGACCAAGTCGACAAAATTGAACCTCACCGCAACCGACTATCATTCGACTTGAATCGTGGATCAAATGGGGCTCATTTGGCTAGGGATATCAACGAAGTATGGAGAGGAACCTGTTCTGCTGGAAGGACAACATAGAAGTGGTGAACCCACTTCAGACAGGGCAAATTTGGCTTTGAAGTTGCTTCTAGTTCTGGGCGACCAGTTTGTGGAATACAAAGGCGATTGTCCGCTAAGGTTGCTTTAGATGTAAGGAATAATCATTACTACAATAGTATAAATTGCTGTTTACGGAGACGTACCTCTCTTCGGGCAGGTATCCGTGAAAACCCGTTAATTTGGGATTTTCCTAATGCCTCAGTAACCAAAGGGAACTTTGTAAAACTTGAGTTTTCCAAAGGGGGCTTCGTTTTCGTTCCGACCCTACGAAATGCTCGTGCTGGGGCCTGGGTGAAACAGACCACAAAAACCCGTCCTGCACCAATTCATGCGTGCTGAAAAGCTTATATGGTGTTTGGTCCGTAACTGCAGAGACTGCGCACACCGCACGCCCAGGGAATCAATCCGATCTGTGTGGACATGGCTTGGAGCAGGGCGCTGAGAGATTAGGTGTTTCATCTTCATACAAATGGTCCGGATGTATACCTCATCATCTCCTAATTTCGTTGAGTATGACAGGTGCTAACAATTTTGCGCATGGGACGCTTCATTCCTCCCGTTTCTCTGGCAATCTACTCCATTCTATAGCTCAGAGTTCTAAATTTGCAGTTCTTCTGCTTCTAACCTTTTTCCCGCTTTTATTTCTGTGCTTTGCTATTCTTCTCGCATGCCTCATTGAATCTGCTGCATATAGTCGTTTTGGTGTTCGTATTTCCATATTCATTGTGTGATTTGGTTATGGATTTTCTTACGAAACGTTTTAGTACGGATTTTACGCAAATCGTTTCAGAGAGTTACCGCTGCTGATAAAGAAGGTTGGACCAATGTCGTCAAGTGATGGAGGCGGTCGCGAATGCGAAAGCATAGGGAATACTGGCGATGAAGTGAGAGGTTTTCAGATGGTGAGAGCTCTATTATTCTAATTTATGAATCATATTTTCTTCATGATTAGTGATATTTTATTCCTTCCCTGGTTTTTTTAATTGGAAAAACACCTGTTGTTTAGGAGCAAGGACGCGCTGTGGACAGCCCACTTGGTCAGCTCGATCCGTCCAGAATAACGCACATGGTTGTCGACCAGGTCGGATTCGGCGGTCCTGCAGTGCAGCCTGACAATAACAGATTTGTTGTACCGGGACCTCCTCATCAGGTGCGGTGCTTATCGCAATTTGCCTGATAATGCAAACGTACGATGAATGTTGAGTGATTGCACAGTATTGGGAACAACAGTGGTCAGGGCTGGCATGCATCATTGAGATTGCCAATGGGTATTGTACTCAATGTTATTCTGAAGATTACTCATTCCGATTACATATGGTCGATTTCTATACCATCATATTATTGTTTAGCAGTGGATTCGCTCTTCACCTGCAGCAAGTCCGTCTGTCATGGCTTCCCCATCAAGAGGTATAGTGTTTGATTATTTTTTTTTGTCCTACCGTGAAGTTCTTCGTTAAATTGCTGTTGCCCGATGAAGCTCATGATGATATTCAGCAGCTTCCATGATTAAAGAACAGTACTTTAGTTCTTCTTTGAAATAATTTAAAGCTGCTTTTGCAATGCGGGCTTTCCACTATATTTTTTCTTGTACTATTGTCTTGGTGGAGCACGCATGCATATTCAGAACACTTATAAAAGTCTGTGATTTTATAAAATGTGGCAGAATACTGTCAATTTTGCTGCGTCTTTTTCTGTTTTCTTATGTGCATCTCAGCAACTAATAAAACTAGTAAGGTTCTTCTAAAATTTGAATGGATGCTTCCAGAAATTACCCATTTTGTCCTTCAAGTCAAAGTTTTATGCGTTTGTTAGAAAGCATGACCCAGTTAAATATTTTTCTGAAAAAATGCATTATGCAGCGCATTTGCCGCCATAAACTCATCCTTTCAACGTGTTTGCCTCTAAAGATTTCGCGGCCTTTTACTGCTTTGGTTGTGCAGTGATTTTGGCAAGGATTCCAGCTGTATTCATAGTTTCTGGCGCTGTATTATCGTCCACAACCTCAACCATCCCCTTGGCTGAGCACTCCGTCAATTTTTTTAGGTGGGCCCCATGTGAGGGCGGCGAGAGATGGGAGCAGGAGGGGAGGTGGCGGTGGTGAAGAGGGATGCCACCACACACAAACACGCCGAGTCGTGGGCCAGACGAAGACATAGAGAGTGCGCGGTAGGAACGCAGAGTAGGCTGAATGGGAATACTTCTGCGGCCCCATGTCCTCTGTTTGTGGTCAGCTATCTGGAAGTTTTCAGTGTAGCTTCTAAACCCACTGCCTATACACATTTCGATCGTTAGCTGTTTCCATCGCCGAATCGATCGCTTCCGGTCAGTCGACGCCGACCTGTTCGAGTCAGCACAGCGCCTTTAACGCGGTTAATTGGAGTGTTTTCGTGAATTGTAGTAGCTTCGGTGGCCGTGCAGTAGGTCGCTGAGATGCCTGTACGTCTAGGATGTATGAATAAGTTCCGTAGCCAAATTTGTTTTTCAACTTGTTCACCCATTTAACCCATGGATCCGTTCGTTTTTTTTTTTGTATTTAGCAGCGATTTCAGAGACTGCTGCAGACTTCTTATGATAGTATCACTTTAGGCGATCAACTTATTTATCGTTTAATAATAATCGTGAAATATAAAATACTAAAAAGGTGCTGTACATAGACTCCGTTTTTGATCCCATCTTGTCCTATAGCTACAATGTAAACTCCCAGCAAAAAAGTTTATGTGCATGCATGCAGACGTATCCATTTATGAACTGTTTGCTTAGAAGAACATTGATGTTTCCTTTTGCAGTGTGTCATGGTAGAAAGTCCTCGACCTTATAAGGATTATTTCATTGTGAAATGTCACGGACACCAACTATCCTTCCTCTTAGTTGAGACAGATATCTTTAATCCTGCGTGGTTCTTTCAAATTTATCCTTCTTAGACCTCGCCAGATGTTAACCCACATTTTTGATGTTGTTCTTTAAGCACTTTTGAAATCCGGAACTGCTAAGAATGCGTCTTGGGTTGGGTGAATAGTCTAGCCAGCGTCTTGACGGCCAGCGTTGCCTGGGCGTCGCATCCTGTTGGGCGCGCTCAGGCTGCTGCCTTGTCCATAAAATTCAGCATACGCTTTTCTTTCGTTAACATCCTGTCCCTCTGGCCATTGGTTTTATGGCTGTGCTCGGGTTTACAACTTCTTTTAATGATAAGAGAGATTAGGTCCTTGGTCCTGACCAATTAGTAATGTTCGTTTTCGGCGAATGTTTTCTGTTCTAGGTACACCATCAAAGCTGCTGAGGTATAAGTCCTTGAATCGCTTGTATTTCAGCGATGGACGGTTGCGGTCAGATGCAATCGCGAATGGGTACTCCAACGAACGTCATGCATATTCAGCAAGGTATGGTTATTTAGCAGGAGACGTAACTTGGAGATCAATCTTCCTTTTAGGAACAATCGGAAGTCCTTCAGTGGGTAGCGCACCTATGACACCACAACAAATGATGCAGCAGCAGGGGCTTATGCAAGGCCAGCAGACGCCTACAGGCCAATATGACCAAACCGGAGCATTTCCACAACAACAACAGCAAATGCCCCAAGGATATCCGCAAGGGATCTCTGAAAGTCCAGGTTTGTTTCAGTTCTATATTATGATTTCATTTATCCACTCACAGCTGTTGCAAATAATAATCAAACACCTTGATTCGCTCTTATGTTTTTCTCTGTAACTCCGTTAAGGGCTAATTTATAGTATCGAGAGTTTAGACCTGTTTTTTTCTTCTTGTTTGATGATTTACAAAAGTTTTGAAAACAGAAACTGTCGATTGGCATGTCTTCTCTGGATTTCAGGTGCTATTCACATGCAACAGCAGCAAATGATGGGAGCCGCTGGCGGCCAAGGTGATAGCTCACCAGGACTATATGCCAGACAGCAGCAGATGATGGGGCAGCAGCAGCAACAACAACAGCAACAAATTCTAAGCCAACAGCAACAGCAGCAACAAATGATGGGACAGCAGGTTCTTTTTTATTCGATCAATAGTACTGCATGTGTATATTGTCGTAATTGGTGGTACGTGGTTTCTCCTACGCTGCTTTACGTTGTCCTTCAACATATGTGGAAAATTGGTGTTCCTCTATGAATTAGTGGGAGCGGATTGCCGCTTGTCCAGCACGCTCAGATTTGGCCCCGGCACTACTTCTGTTAAGACTTATCTACTGAAACTAAATCAACTTAACTTAACTTCAGCGATACATATGTGGCATGAACGCTCTAAAGCGATATCTCATGAGATTACATGACTGGAGCCAAATTTGTCCATGTTGGACAAGGCGGAATCATGAAGAATTTCCTACCTGTTCAGTTCTAAGTGGTTACAGATGATGGTTCAGCAACAAATGGGCGTGATGAGCGGAAACCCTCAACAGTATTACGCGCAACAAAATCCACAAGCACAGTGGACTCAGCAGCAGCAACAGGTATACAGGGTGCGGCAAAAGTATTGACCGCCTTTTGTGACGCTTAAATTATATAGAAAATCGAAATTGGATGGAAGACCAAGTGTGATCATTCTGCTGCCTAGGACCCTGAGAACAATGTCAAACTAAAACACACATGCATTCAATCCATTTTATCCCTAATTTTGCCAGTCGTCAACGGACAAGACGGGAGAAGGCTTCACTACTGCGATGCAAGTAGTCATCTCTAACTTGATCCACACTTTCTTCCGAGATGTTTATGTGGAATGAGAACAGTGCTAAGAAATAGCATATGTTAAGCCTTCCACAAATCCGCTAATGAAAAGTACCAGCTGCTCCTGTCTATGCTATGGTTTAACTTTGTTTACGTATTTGTCAACGGCGCAGAGGAGCTTCGTAACATTTTCCTTGGTTCTAGCGCCAAAATCACCGCATGACCGAGAAACGATATTTGGCAGAAGCGAGCTCTCCGTAGGATCGATGATAGGTTTAGAAGTGGATCTTCCCTTTTCTGAGAAGATTATTCTGCAGCTTGCAACGTAAAGACAATGAAGGGGTTTTGCACGAAAAATCATTCGTGAGTTTTCCAGTTCCAAATTAGCGATCACCGTACTCCTCCAGTTTCGAACAGTTCGGTTGTACCACATGGGCCCTTTGAAAGAGTAAGCAAGTGCTACACCGCACCACATCATGGGTTTGCGTGTGTATTGTTTAGAGGGAACAAAGGATGAAATCGACGACGGTCCCTACGGCGCATCACTCACGTCTTCCCTTGTGTTTTCCTTAGAGCTGCTGTCAAGAATGAAGATGAAACTGACCGTACACAGTCTCATATTGTTCGCCACTTTATTTTCTATATGTTACGAACAAGCTTGTCACATCTATTCCAAATGCCGAGGTTTTCACAGGCCATTTCAAGCGGACGATACTTTTGCCGCACCCTGTATAATGTTTTATTGTTGTTTCGTAGTAAATCCATTATACGTTTTTCGTTTTACTTTTCGTGGGTAAGAGTTGTATGCGAAGTTTCTCAAATTTTACGTTTTCTTGTCGCTACTGTTTTGAGATTAGATTTGCAAACCAAAAAGGTTAAGTAACAGCAGCAGCAGAAAACGGACTTTATCGCTTTTAGAGTAATTGCACAAAGGAGGGACGCGGGCTAAGGGACCACCACACGGTGGGCAGACGAGAATAACAATGCGGTATCCAACATTCTAGGATTAGGAACAGGAGGACAACAGAATCCAGAGTGGTTAGAGAGTGGACAACATTGGTGGAGGTATTAGGTGGTTGTAACACGTAGGACGTAGTGGTATCATGGATTTCCTATATAGATCAGTAGATCACTTCAATAAAACTGATCTATGGCACAACATCTACAGATTCATTTTATGTGAGTTGTCGATTTTCAAGTAGGATCCTACACCAGATAAAAATGTTACAATTAGATGCATTGCTTATTCACATCGAAAAGGTTTTTAACACATTCGGTGGATCCGGTGATAAATTGAGGTATAAGCAGAAATGTGTGTTATAAAGTGGCATTTTTACCACGTCTCTCGCGTCGTGAGTGCGAAATTTTTAACATCACCTCTCAATTTCTCTATGGAATGCCCTTAATGGTTGCGCAGAATGGCTCCCATTCAACATCTGTTCACTCTTAATCGCTGCTCGGCTTCTTGTCTCTGCTATTTTTCCTAAATTTCACGTATAGCTGCACATTCAGTTAGGCTAATTTGAAATTCTTTTGCATCTACTAATTTTTTTCAATCTTCTTGATTTTTTTTTTGTTTTCTCGTGAAGCATGGTTGAAGAAAGGCTGGGGAAGCTGAGATTCTTGTGTTGAAGCTCAGAATGTCCCCCTTCTGAATTGTTTGCCAGGACGTCCACTTTGAAGTATCAAAAAATCCTCAGCAAAGTGAAGAAAAAAACACTGCTGATATGCTACGTTTCCCTACTATTTTACTTCATTCATCGTCTGGTTGAAGTCCTTATTTGAAAATGCATAGAAAGAGAGATTTATGCTCATGTAATTGTCTGAGGGGGTCTAATGCCTGAGGTAAATAGTCACCTAATGTAAGATGCAGTTTATGGCAATTGGAATTCCAGATGCAGCAGGCACATTTCGTTCGGCAGCCACAGGTGATTGGCGGTGGTCCGGGTCAGCGTGTGATGATCCAGCGTGTCCCATATCCACCTGGTACAGGTAGCGTTTCTGTTATTTTATCGTTTCTGTTATTTTATAAGTGTTGGAGTTTATGACATAGCCTAACGACGTTCTTTTTCCCCTATTCTCATTCTTTTTCACCTAACCTTTCTTTCTGAAGCATTCATTGTCTTTTTTTCATATAATGACGACACTGTGATTGCTTCCGGGATTCTTCTGCACCTATTCTTGCTACATTTCCAAGACTGTTTTGAACATATTACCTGCCAAAGCTCATGTTTTTCTAATAACTTATGTAAACCTGCATTCTTATCGCTTTTATTGGTGGGCAATGCGATTTCACCTCCGGTCCTTTTGCCTTTGATACTATTTCTGATGAAACATGCAAGACCTCTTAATATGAGCACGTTGCTTTCTGAGGTTTCTACATATGCCCAGAACATGGTATGTGCACTTATGATCTCCTTTCTTTTTCTATATTCACATGTGGTGAGTCGGTCGCTACGAATTGTTGGTGCAGAGATGAGCGACTCAGCTGGTTTTAAGCACAATGTTCCCGCAAAGTCGCTCTGTTCATTCGTTTTTTAGCTGACGAGCAGCCACTTTACAGTTTGATGTTTCGCATTCTCGGATAACAATGCTCGCTCCGCAGCTTCATCGTTGCGAAAGCTTCATTCCTACCATCTAGTTCTCCACTAGATCCTTTCTGTGGAGGACATATTCTTGTTATCCATTCCGGGAAATTTTCCATTGAAAATGGGTTTTCTATATGTATTTTCTATATATCTAAACATCTTCATCCTCCCTGATCGGTTTTTTAACTTGAAAGGTCGTGTAAAATTCCCACGGCAGTTGCCACTGATTAAAGATTGCTGATGAGTCAATAATGTCTGTTCCATACTGCTCCATCCACGAGTTGCCTTTGATATTTGCAGAGTACTAGGCCTCCATTGTGGATAGAGGCAGTGGATCCGCCAATGCAGCGTGGATGAAATATTAATAGTGAATGACTGCCTTTCTTCTCTTGTTCGTATGGGCTATTTGTCGGCTTGGAGCGAGTCCACATCGAAGCATTCCGTGCCTCACCATTCGGCATCCATTTTCTGTGAAACCTGATCCTAAGCGGCTGCAGTTTCAATCAAGCGAAAGACATTTTACTGGCTTTTATGCTTCACTGCAACGCCGAGCATTCGCTTATATCATTTCGATTCCCTTTTTTTTGGTTTACGGTTCTTCTCCGTCCTTTAAAATCTTTTCAAAATTGTCATTTTGAGGGATGGTTGTCGTTGTAATCAGTTCGTTTGATGAATCTCTAAATCCTTTTCGTAGGTTTCGGCTGCCATGCAATTTCTTCCGCTTATGATGAAATTTACTGGATATATTGCTGTCATTTTCCTTTCGCCCTGCTCGATATTTCTGGATGCTCTCTTGAGGATTTCTTACTTATCCAAATCGAGTTAAATCTCCAGCTCTACAGCGGCAAATGGTGTGCAAGGCCAAACAGATGTATTGTTCTGGTTTGCTTGGCATTTCGTTCCCATCCATCTCTACATTTTGGTATATGGCGAAAATTGGCTGTTTCTCCTGGATGTTTTACAAATTTTTCTGCTTTTTGTAAACAATTTGTGTACGTAACAGGGTGATTACATGATTAGATGGGGGGGGGGGGTGCATGTGATTGGGGATTAGGGTGTAGTTGGAACCTGTATTTATGCAAAGATGGGGGTGTCTTTGTTAACAGACAAAGGGCGTGCGTCGGGAGGGAGGTGGCGGGGGGGGGGGGTGTCGTTTTGTTAGGACACAGAAATCTGTGAATCTTTTAGTAGAAACAGAGCTGGTCCTGAGAGGGGTGCCCTAAGGGCATGACAAGGTATTCGTACGCAGAAGGGGGGAGTCGTATTTTTGTCACTTGGGAGTGGAAGCGGGTAGGAGGTCAACTTTATATCATTATTAAACTTGGTTCTGGTATTTAGCTTTCTGAAATTTGACATTTCAAAATAAAAAAAGTAGGACTGCAGATACTTATTAGGTGCTTGTGTAGGATTTTATGATTCGTGTAGAGAGCGACACCAAACAGTTTTCTTGGCAGGCTTGAGTTATAACTGGGTACTTGCACCAGGTAACTACTAATCATAACTGTGGTAATAAATGACTTAAGAGCTGTGACCTTTAGCACCGCTGTCAATCATGCACGTTTGCCTATAACGAGAAATGACCATGGAAGACGCAAATCATTTGGTTCTCTGTTTCTTTTTTTCTCCTTTTCGAAATATTTCAAGTTCTTTGGGCCATGCCTTGAGTTGTGGTGGGAATAATTGGACGTGAGCATGTGGTCCGCGTCCAGCTCGTGCCCTTCGCAACGGAGGCATTGTTCGCCGACGTCTTTCACTTCTGAGCGCATCCACAAAGGGGCCGTTTTTGCTCGCTGCGCTGTAACAACGAGCCCAAGCGTTAGCATTCTTATTCTGTTCAGTACTTTAGAATATACTATGTGATATTTTGGAGGTATTACGCAGTGTCTTCATTGTTCTCGGTGTATGGTAGATATGCAGATTTTATCTTGGAAATTTATAAAATTAGATGTAGAGGAACTTTGCAGCTATAGCTTCATCTGTGGGTCATTCTTGGCCGAGAAACATAGCTACATGGATCCTTGCTATTTTCTTCCACTACGTGAAAAATTGAAAAAAAAAGTGTTCGAAGAAATACCTAGGCTATGAGTTAATTCTTGGATTCCTGCTAAAGTGATTCTCAAAATTAGTTAATTCTTGGATTCCTGCTAAAGTGATTCTCAAAATTAGTGTGCGTTTTCGATATGAAGCCAGAGTTACATTGCTGCCAATTGAACTATTTTTCAGTGAAATTGTGGTTGTTTGGAATAGTGTATAGTGGAAATAGTGATAGTTACTTTCTCCAAATATGATTTTCATAGTATTTTATTACCTTTTATGTAGTAGAGTATGAAGCACAAATGTATGTGTAGCATATGTGTAGCGACGAATAGGCTGTCGCGTTTACACAATAACGAGGCTACTTTGTGCCATTCGGAAACTGCTCTCTGTGTGGGTGATCCCGAGGGAGCAGCGGTCCGGGGATAGCGCCGCCTTGACTCCGAAGGAAGCAGTCCTCACTTTGGAGGCTGTTGTTGCTCTATCGTCTCTTCGACTGAGCTGATTCATCCTTAGTTGGCGTTCACCTTTTACCTGGATTTGTTCGTAAGTAGAAGTCCTCCCCGCTTTTAACTGTAAATTGGCTTTACTAGATTAGGTACTTTATTTTTCGTCCTGCTATTGTGTTATTAGGCTTCTTCTGGTTTTCTTTTGAGATTAATTTGTTTCTTTTCTAGGACATTTTCGAAGGTTGATCACTCTTGTCGAAGGTCAGGTATTTCTTTCATACTTTCATGTCTTTCTCAGGCCTACATTTCCCCTCCTTTCTCTCTCTCTCTCTCTCTCTCTCTCTCTCTCTATCTCTATCTCTCTCTGTCTCTCTCTGACTATATATTCGTTCTGCATGATCATTAGTTCACCCCGATTCACGGACTGGGTTCTGGGGCGACTCGTTCCTGGAAGTAAGCGTAAGTTAGCAAATAGAGCGAAGGTTTAACTTGCATCTGCTTCCAAGAAAGTGTTTTTCTCATGGTTCGTGAAGGTTGTGCAAATATCTGTGTTGATTTGGTGTTTACTCAATCTTTTGTTGTTAGGGAAAGCTATTAGTCTGTGAAACCTTCCAGGATTTCTGCTTCTATCCACGCTGAGTAGGTGATCTTAGAAATTTTCCGCTGTATAGTCAAATCAAAAGTTGCTGGTCCCACTCCTCCATAAATGTCGTAAGCAGGGCACCAAGTGCTACTATATGGAAATTCTAGCTTACACCCCAAGTGTGTGCACAGACGCAGTCTTCTTATCTGCAGGATTCGATTTTTCGCTGATAAAAAATCTGGTTAAAATATGCTACTTCTGAAAAGTGGAATCTGACGTGTTATTTTGTCGAGTTCTAGTGGGCAGGCATAGTTGAATTGTGTTTTGTTGAATGGTGAAACTCCGAGCGGCGTTGCGAATTGTTGGGGCGTGTACCAGCTCTTTGTCAGTATAGAAAATGTGCAATTGTTTGCCGACGGTGACCAAAGTGTCGAGCGTTCACCAGATATTCACCACATGCGCTCGTTCGTTCGCCTCGCTGGCTTAGAAAACGTCCAAACTCCCTTGCATTTGTCCTATCGCTGGTCAAAACTGCCTCGATTCACTTTTAGGCTGTGTTGGCTGACTTTGTGGGCCTACACCGGCTATTGCCATATGTCCATCAATCTTAGTTAATGCGGTCGTTCGGGCCGAGCCACGCGAACTGCTTGAGATCATTCCGGTGTCGTCTTACATGTTCAGCATTCGCTCGCCTTGCAGGAGCCCTTGCCAGCTTGCCATGCTTTCGGAATGTAGGCCATTTGATGAGGATTTCAGTTTGTTTCCAATTAAGTAGCCCTAACGGTGAGATTAGTTGGTGTCTTTGTAGTTACGAAATAGTGTTTGAGTTGTTGCACAGTGATAGACACGCGTTTCTTGATGAGAGCTTTATTTCACATCATTACTTTGAAACCAAGTCGCTCTCTTACAGGGTAAGGTTTTCATTTCATAATCTTCCGTTTACCCCGTGATTGGTTCCACTTATCAATAACGCGCTTCAAGATTTCTCTGAAGTGATACAATTCTTAGTCAGCTGACTAACATTTTCTCCGGTAATGTGTTGGAAACTTGCTCCGTTCAGAAATTTCTTCTTCAGCCGCTTTGGCTTCTTTTCTTTAGAACGTCTTCGACCGGATTGAACACATTATGTTAACGTTCCTGATATCAAAAGTCTGGTTTTGATTCACTCATCTCTATTTGCTAATTCCTTTCTTCAGTAAGCTCTTTAAAACCCAGACAAATACATAAAAGACGCCATTGGATGGGAGAATGTAGTGGTCTTTTTCTCATGCAAACATGGGCTATACCGGCCCTTATCGTAGAGAATTTTCTCTGACCGTGATTTTAGATCTTCGAAGGTCGCACTCACCGAAATTCTCGACTCTTGGTTAAAATGTCAGTGGTAATTAACACCGCCAGTGCATCAAAATGTTAGGGGAACACAAGGAGTCATGATTACCCCCCCCCCTTTTTGTTGGTTTTTCTTGTGTTTCACATTGTTTCACGACTATGATTGAGCTTTAGACTCCTCGAAAACCCCGTAATTGCGAGTGCTGCCTTTAAAATTTTTAGTTAGTGCTTCAGAATTTCTAGAGTTCATCTTCCTACCTTGGAAATATGTATTTTACAGTTTGAGGGGCAAAGCAGTACCAGCGATGTCGATTGTGGGCTGGTTTAACCGATTATTTTGGCCCTTGATAGGTGTCACTGAGATCGTACGCAATTTTCCTCGTCCATTCACATCGTTGGCGCCTCTCCTCCATCGCTACTACCGCACGGTCATGTGCAAACGGGAACCAGTTTGTTACGGAACGTCTGCGCCTCCACTCCTGTAACTTGTGTTTGACAATCCTTTTAGAGGAGGTTGCGTTGAGTTTCTTTGACGTTTTCAGCGTGGTCTGCTTGGTTATGGTTGACAAGCTGTAGCTGTCATGCAGCTTCTTGGTTGATTCCATCTCCATCACCTGCACTATTTTTCGTAGTCCCGATTTGTTGTGTCTTCATCGTTTACCTAGCAAAACTTATCGAAAATTTATTTGCTAGTTCAAGGGTCCTGTGCCATGGACTTCAGTCTTCTTTCTGGACTGGCTTTGGTCATATAGTTTCTAGCCTTTTTTCCTCGAAGATGCAACCATTAGTGATATTAACATACATAATAACCATAGGAAATGAATAGATAAATGGATGTCTTTCTTGGTGCGGTGGAAAACCCTGAGTGGGTGCATCAAATATCATTTTTGAAGTTATTCTTCAAATGCAGTAATTTCTAGTATTGATTTTGAATCCAGTTCCCGTAGTTAGTTCGACTATAATGGTAATTGTGTAGCTGTCACAGTGAACGGTTCCAAGACGTGCTCCAGTCGTATATTCTGTCAGTGTTGGAGTTTTTGCTTACAATTGCGTGACAGTTCGTCAACACGCAGTGTAGCCAAGTTATCGATGGGAAAATTGTGGGCTGAACGATGCTACGAGTTCTTCTTGTTGACATGTTTGCTATTCCAATGAAATTATGGGTAGTGACCACCCTGGAGACATCTTATGGACATTATTGGTGAGTTGGTCGGGGAAGTTTTCCCCTTCTCACTCCAGTTTCTAGTCTCCTCGAAATTTCGTTCTTACACTACGACGACATAGAAGAAGAACATAGCGCAGAGGTGATAATCGAGCTTTTTGAAATTGGTGTGCGATTTGGCAATATTTCATTGAAACGGTATGGAATAGCATGAAATGAAAGTGGGACAAGAGGCTGGACCTGGTCCTGGATGAATTTTTGAGGTTACCCATGACATACCTAGGTTCACCCTCTACCTGTCACCCACCAACACGTTTACCCATACCTGACGTTGTTCATACTCCTATTCATGCCCATGGGTACAGATTGCTCAACTTTCCAAAGATGCATAAGCGAATGACCTCGGCTAATTTCCTGGGCCCTAATTAGAAGCGGAATGGAATGGGAATGGCTAAAAATTTGGGTTCCTTTGATGTTCCCTTGCTTTCCTCCGCTCCTGTTCCTCTTACCTTGCAAGTAATGGAAACGTTTCTCGATGATTTTCTGCGGATATTCTTCCGTGGACACATCTGCTTTCTGCATGAATTTATGAGCAGCGACGTCCCTCAGGCGGACATTTTACTTTTCCGCACGAAATTGATCCGTTTTCACACTTTAAATGGCGGCGTGTTCTGCTCCTGTTCCCTTCCCTTAACAATGCCAAGCTGTTCCGTTTTTGGTTTATTCCTTTTTCCACTCTGACGAATGTGCAGCAGGAAAACAAGCTCAACAGAGTAATACGCATGTCCAATGCAAAGCCTATGCTCCCAGTTGCTGCCGTCGTCCCCTCAACCACTGCTCTGGTTTTTCTTCTTTCAGCAGCATTTCAGAAGGGATGGTAGCTGCTGAGGAGAGAATGACAGCCACGGGGAGGAGATGCTTCTATGACTAGTATTTGTTCTTGTTTTTTGGGCTGTTTTCCTGCTGCACAGTGATCAGAGAAGGTGGTATCAGTTAATTAGTGAATTGCTTCTGGGCTACACCTCCTTCTCTCTGCGCATATGTGCATTCTTTTTGACGATCGCGTCATGTGTTTAGCCTTTCTGGTTCTTGAACGACAGAATGTTGTTTAAGAAGCGTGAGAGGACTGCCACACAGCGATTTGATCCCAGTTTGGATCAAACTGGACCTTTCCTTGTAAGAAAAAAAAAGAAGGACCCTTCATCCAGATTACTTTTTCTAATGCCTACGTTCATTCGAATTGTCTGTTAAATCGGAGAATTGATGCTCTTTTGAGATATTTCAATGAAAGACTGACGTAGCTAGGCGTTGACGAATCCTTCAACCATTCAATTTGCTACTTAACTGCCGAACTGCAGGGCTGCTGTTGGAGTGGCTGGGATAATTGCCGAGAAAAGTCGATTATAACGGCATGCTCAGTTTGTTAAGTGTTCCTTGAGAGGACAAGGGGATTGTGTTCGTCGAAAGTGTTGGGCGTGAAGCGGGTAGCGCCTATCTTGCATTGCGTTGAAATTGACATTTACGGTAGACAAGAGTGTCTCGTGGGATATTTCAGCATTTTTGTCGAGAGATGTGTTTCGAAAAGCATATGCGTTGCATAGCAGGTCTTTTAAGTGGTGTATTTCCTAACATGTCGCAGGCAAACCACTGGCATCCTTCGCTTTGTTTTTGTGCTCGGCCGTTGCTGTGCGTTTCGGTTTTTTTTCTTTCGTCGTCGGCGAGCTAGAAGGACATCCAACGTCTCTAAAACGCCGAGTGATTCGTCTGCACCGGAGCGAGGAATCCGCGTGAATCGCGCGCTTCTGGTTATGGTCTCATTTTCGCTCCTGGTTTGTGAAGCAAGAGGAGTTGTCCATTTCGAAGGAGACTCACCCATCGGCTGTATCCCTCGCTGTGCTCGGGACCTTCTTAGAACCTCGTTTCGTAGTGCACGGATGTCATTTGATGCTATCAAATGAGATCCTGGAAAGGAGAAAAGTTGTATGAGGGTAGAAAAGTTTCTCTAAAATGCTGGAACATACTTTGCCACATTGTTTCAGTTGCAAGTAATGTTAACTGATATGATTCGTAATTTATTTAATGATTTACTCATGCTGAAACGCCAACTATGATGAGAAATGCTAACATACTACCCAGGAATCTTTACCTCAATTGTTGTCGCTTACCACTGCCGTCCTGACGTTTTTTCCCTGCCAAGTGTCAAGTATTTGTAGCAGTTCTTCTCCCCCTATGCCGAAACACAATCTTCTTCGCAGAAATAATTTGAGGCGTAATTGGTTTCTCAGAGGACGCAGGCCTCTGGAAGCAAGATGGCGTGTGGAGTTTTTTTTCTCTTGTTTCTGGGCTAAATGAGCTCTTCCAGTCGAGAGCGTCGCTTTAAGCTTCCATTAGGAGAGGCAGGAATTATGGTTCCGGCTTTCATACATAATGCTACTCTTGGTGGCTGCTTGGGGTTCAGTAACTTTGGCTGAATGTCGATTTAGCGGGATCGCGGAGCCTTAATGAAGAGTTTAAATAACATTTCGATTCCATGTGTTACATATTTATTGGAGCAAAATTTCTCAGGTTTCCCTGGCTATCGGGGTAGAAATGTTTGGGAATGATTTTCGTGGATGTCCAACGCGTTTTGCAGGTCATTCACGGCGTGAACTGGGAGGTGCAAAATTTTTGATATTAAGAGAAAGTTTTCCATCTCCTCGCCTATTTTTTGTCGCCTTCGCAGTAGTACGAGATGTTGTGATCAATGACTGAGCAGGATGACGCGCGCGATATCGCATTTTTCAATATCGTTCACCTTTTTTAGCCGTTTCTTGAGCCATGATTTAATCCACAACTTTGTGGATCGAGGTTCTTCTCCTACCTTTTCGTTAGTTTTTCCTTTTCCACCACCTATAAATGATTTTCCAACATCCGCTTACTTTACATCCCTTCCCTACTGCTGATCACGAGCTTATATTAACGTCAGTCGTTGTCATGTTGGCTGTTTAGTTGGCTGCTTGGGCAGCTTGCACTTGTTGGTAATTAAGTTTCAATCCACAAGGCATTCGCTTTCAAATGTCACTGGAGCGCTGGGTGCATGGATTGGATAGCTTTGTGGAATTTGATGGATGATTCTTGTAGTTTTTGAAGCTTCCTCATCTCTTCCTGGTTCTTATCCTTCCTCTATTCCTCTGTTCTTTCAGTATTTCACATTTATTGCCATGACAGCGAAAGTTGGGAGTTCTATTCTAAAGAAGGGAATCCAAGGCGAAAGAAAGAAGGAAAGTTTCAAAAATTTCACTAGGCATTCCTCCACAAGATTCCTTTTTTTTTCTGTACAAGCCCCTTTGGCTGTAGTTCCTGGGTTATTCGAACTGAATTACGGTTTATCCAGTTGATCAAGAGTTCGTGCTGTTCTTTTGCTGCGTGTCTTTGTTGCTGAGGGCTCAAATTAGGTCCGCACTTATTTCACACCCTCAGAAATGTACACATGGCTGGGTACCGTGCAAAAGAAAAAGACGACGACAAAATAGTAAGGAAAAGAAAAAAATATGGTATAACTAAAAAACACGTTTTGGAGGTTTTGTTATGTATGTGGGTTTATATCATGTCACGATTCTGTTTTTGATGCAATTATACCATTTTTTTTATCAAGTAAAAGGACAGCTCAGTTCTCTTTGAAGGTAATATTTTTACTCGCTCTCCAGTTTGCTTCTGCCTCTTGACGGTTTCCATCTGACCTATTTTCAGCTTGTTGATAACTGTTTTCCTCATTAGAAAGGCTTTTATCACCGTTCCAAAAATAGGGCAATTTCGATACCTTCAGTGAACGGTCACTAAAGGTATCGAAATTATCCTATCTTCGGAAACGCACTATTCATCGTAATGTCCCTATTCCTTTAATTTTTCCCGTGATAAGGATGTGCAGTTTTGTGACCCGCAATAAGCTGTATGAACAGAAGCTTAGGAAAAGTTGTTGTATACCTGAAAAAATCATACATCTGTTAACTCCAGCCATCTTGTCATTATTGCTCGGAAGCGTCTTTATTCCTGTAGCTTAGTAAATCTATACTGAAGAAATTAATGCTGTCACCCAGCTGTTTTTTTTTATCTTGCCAAGAATGTCCTTTATCGGGTTCACTTAGCAAAGCGGGCTTTGTTTAGTAAGTAGTTGACTTGGTTCTTTATCAGAAATGTATATTTACTTCTCTGGAACTGTCAGACATTCTCCATCTAGTGTATTTTAGCACTGTTGTTATGTCGATTGCTGTTCCATCATGTTAAAAAAGTAGTGTACTTGAGAAGTTAATCTTTTTTGTTCACCCATCTTTTCTACCGCATTAAATACCCGGCTGTTGCAAGAGCGTCGTTAGGCCTCATGGACAATGTTTGTCCCGGCAATGTAATCGCAATGTTTCAGGCTATCCAGCTGGTATGCAAGGTGTACCACAACAGCAGCAGCAACCACAAGGAGTCGTAGCGCAGCCCGGTAACCGTCCTCCTGGTGCTCCACCGCCACAGCAAGCTCAGAGGCCCGCGTATCCTCCTGGAGCCGCTCCACAACCGCCACAGTACGCGTACCCAGGCGGTCAGGCGGCTGGATTCCAGCAACAGCAAGCTGCCCAAGCTGCAGCTTACCAACAGCAGATGTACCAGAGGCAGCAACAGGTTAGAATCCTTCTGAGGAGCAGCTTCGGCGAGTAATTTTCAAATTATTGGCACATTTTCGACGCGTTTCCGTCTCGTATGACGTCCAGACTAGGACAAAGCGTAATCGTTTCGTGGGTATCTCGTACAAGGTTAAAGATATGAGCTTTACCAAATTAGCACATGTTCCCCCTTCACCGGAGTTTCATCATTTGACTTTAGCGCTAGTGGCGATGGAAAGGAAAGATTAGGAAACCGGTCTGGGGAGTTTAATCAGACATTTCCACTCGTTTTCAAGAAATGGATTAGAATTTGGGAAACCCGATTGAACAAATGAAAAAAATGAAGCCTATAGTCTCGCAGTTTCTGCGTTGATGCTTTCGGCTTCTTCTGGTTTTGCTTCATACGGGTTGATTGCCAGCTGCATCGTAGGACATATTGGCAGTCTTTTTTTTCTGCGGGAAAAGATCCCAGTACTTGTCTACTTATACGTACATTTGATTATTTTCTGGTATTTTTGATCCTTCACCGAAGACATTGACCTTTGCCATTCTTCTTTAGTACTTTTATACCTTCGGGAAAAGTACTGTAAGAATTGGGGAGAAAAACATTGCTGGAACCCTGTTTGTCCTACATTTCCGCATCACTCATTTAAGCGCTGTTCGTCATGTGGCCGAGATAACAAGGTTCTCTGCCTTGATAAAAGCTTTCTTCTGCATGACATCTGATGCATGGTAGCCTAAAGTGGTTTCGAGAGTGCTAGGAAATGGACAGGAAAAGTACATCAGCAATATTATTCGTAGATAATATCCGTGTTTTCGTAGTTCAGCGGTGTTTCCGGCGGCTATAAACATTTCGGCACCTCTTGGAGTTGTAGATACTTGCGCCGAGGGCCATGTTTACTCAGCCAACTCTTTGCTGTCAGTTTTTATTTCTGTGCTGCAGCTTTATTGCCCTTTCTAAGTGCGACCAACTGACTGCTACGCGTCTGTAGAGGGCGATATCATAGCTTTGGGATTGGCCTCGTTTATTGAAAGCTTTCCCAATGCGATATTTTTATGCATGTTATGGCAGAGGACATTGACCCATATGTTTTAGTGAGTGCGAATTACCAACTCTGCTGGTTAGTTCTTTGCTGGCTCGTGCTGCAGCGAACTTTTTGGCCGGGCGAAGTTCCACTAGGAAGTCTTGTTAGGCGAATTTCCCCATGTCTGCCGACCGGCAGTTTCGCGTTTCCTCGTTCTGGAGGTGTTATAAGTAGGACGTCAAATAGTCCAAAGCACATAGTCGCGGGTTTTCTTGAATTCCATGAGCTTTGTGCCTAAGAGCAGAGTTCAGCAGTATTGACCTCTGTCGAATATACTGTCTGTGTGTTGTTATTATCAACTATAATATTTTTCTCTTATATGAGGACAACTATGGTGTAGCTTTTTTTGTCGATTTTATTGTTATTCTTCTGTAAATCTCTTGGTTGCTTAACACACGCTCTTGGCCATCCGTGGTGCACTATAATTGTCTAAGATGTGCTCTACTCCTATTGACTGAGTGGCTGATTCATCATCATCATCAATCACCATAATGTTCAGCTCCGTGAGGAACAATTGTGACTTCTGTCCTTTTTCTTTTTTAAAAGCTTTCTACCAGGAGCTGCTGCTGGGGGAAGTGTTCATGAGTAACAACTGTGGTGAATCATGGTAGCGAACATTCGGCACAAGCGGGTGTAGGAGCTGCTTTTGTTCTGATCATTTCTTTCGTACCTCTGGTGAGAAAACTCGTACGGAGCTTTCATTTGGAATAGAGGTGTTCTACTCTTAGGCGTGCTATTATTTTTTTTTTGATTTTCATCCTTGACTCGGAGGCACCATCGAGAAGATGGGTAATCTCATACCCAGCCGGGTATAGACAACGTCATTTATTGGTGAACATGGAGATGGGTGCCAGGTAAAAGGGAAATTTCATTATGTTGACACATCTGTCATGGGTAGTGCCAATGTTCCGACCAGGCCCTGGAACATGCTTGTTTTCCCATAACGTACGTCGTCGTTACTACCAAGGTTAAATTACGAAGTAGCGCTAGGTAGACGACGAAACCGTTTCTTACTAAGCATAGAAATAGGGATAATGTGGGAATAGCCTCCCCCCTAGGGACTCTTTCCACTTTCTCGACTTTTCAGCAATTCTTTGCACTCTTCTTCCTACGAAGATTCAAGATTCCACCGTGAAAAGCTCGCCTTTTAAAGTAGTTTCTTGTTTCGTTGCACTGCAATGCTTGTATTTACCGTAGCTATTGTTATCCACCAGCCCCACCAGCAGAGTGTGCTGCTGATGTGCTCTGTTTTTTACAGCGTACAAAGCTCCTCGTTTCCATTGGTGGTTTCGCTTGTGGCTTGTTAACCAGATGACTATAAATAATGGAGTTTTTCTCCACTTTAGTTCACTCTCTTGGATATTCTGAACATTTTCTCTAATTTAAACCTGGTGGGAAGTACTTCTGTAAATCTTAACTGTGCTTTTTTTTGGGTCTGCATGATGTTTCTGGCTCATCTCTGTTTTCATTTTATGTCATCGCGGCATTTTATGATGCAGTGTACTGGTCAATAACACTGCGGTGTGAGAATGTAATTGGAGGAACGCTACAGGAAAGAAAATGGAGGGAGTGAGGAGAAAAACGGGCAATACTCACGAAAACTTAACTATCTTCGCGTTTGAAACAGATTATAGCCTGCCTCTGGAAATATTTTTTATTCAATGTTATGACAAATTTTCGGAAATCTTAGCATTATTAGATTATTACAAAAAATTTTTGGTATTCTTGGCATTTTTGGACCATTTTCAGCATCTCTCGGCAGTATCTATCTACTGGAACCTGTAAGAAATTCCCAATATTCCCAGCACTCATTAGTTGTTTGCCCAAACATCAATTGGTGTTGATTACTCCTATGAGATGCTGCGAATGAAAAAGCCCTTTATCAATAATATTTATCAGAGATGGAAAAGTGTTGCAGAGGATTTCATTGCAGTGATGGTGCAAAAAGCGGAGATAACATCGTGTAGTGCAGTAAACATAGTGCAATTCATGGATGCTTCCCGACCGTTACTTTTCTCTGGGTTCAATTTTCTAACATCACTGCTAAACCTGCATCTAAGTTATTTGCGAGCATGTAAAATATCCAGGAGCTGGGTTTTTCATTTTTTTTTCGGAAAAGATGGAATGAGGACAGCGTATGCAACTGTTTATCATAGACAGCGTCATCACTACTTTTTATGGTCAAGTAAATTGGTGGAATGGCTGTGTCCCTTGAAGTTCTGTTGTTTCAGGTTCCACAACACCAACAGATGCGACCGTACATGTCACCGCAAGGCACAATGGTCACACCCACTCATCAAGCAGGTCAGTCGATGGATTCGTCTTTTTTTTTAGTTGGACTTTTGGTTCTATTGTTGCGTGCGGATTGACTTGCTGAGGAGGTTGGACGTGGAATTTTTCCCGTCGGTTTTGTGCAGGTCTAGATATGGTAGGGGAAAGAATCCACTTTTCTAAATGTGCGAGAAAATTTCTGGAAGGGACTGGTAAGCACTGATGAGCTCCACAAAGTACCTGGTAGATAGGAGAAGATTCGAGATGTATGTGAGATCCTTGATTGTTTGAAGAGGTTGAGTTAGCGACCATATATTCCATCTATGGATAATCTCCTGGTCTCATGCCACACTTGCTATCAGGCGTTGTCTTTTCAGTAAAGCTGTTTAATCCAACAACGTGTGATGGTATTGCTATAGGTACGGTTACTAAGGCGATCCCATCGCCATTATATGTCGAGAGATCCCCACATACTCTGATTATATAACTGAAACTAACCTCTTTCTACCTGAAGTTATTCAAGCACCAATAATGAGCGGCGAACAAAGTTCAGGTGGGTCAGTTTTATTATCTTCGAGCGCGGTTTCTATTTAGAGGGGCTTTTTCGTTCCTTTTTTCGTTTCTGTTAGAGTGGCATTTGTAGCATCACCCAGTTTCCAGAGTGTTTCTTGCTTTTTACATCTGCCCATCACAAAGTGTTATGTTGGCGGAGCGAAATGCACTTTCTTTCGCCACAGTTCGGGTACTTCACTCATTGATGTCCCATTATTTCGTACGCTGTTTTGCTGTTTCATTCTGTTGCTGGAAATTTCAATCTTGGCCAGAAATTAAGCCTTGGCTTTTTTTCCTTTTTTTTTAGCGTGGGTCATGTTCGCTTGCTAACTTCCACTTGCGCATGTCCATCCGGAAGCTTTTTTTGCCAGTAGCAGTAGCTGAGACGAGTATGCTGTGAGAGCTTTGCGCTTCCAGCGATCTTATGATCGAAAGAGCGTGCGGACGCAGACCCCGCACTCGTCCTCAGATGGCTTAGAATTGTTCATCGCCTATAGTGAGATTATTATTTTAAGATAATATTAGTTTTCGCATGATACCATTTAAGAAGATCATAAGTTGTTTTACTCTCCTTGTGTTTCCACTTCGGTCGCTCTGTATCCCAACCCCTTCGTCGTGGCAATCAATATGCATCTTTTGCACTTTTGTTGTCATTTCCATTATCAGAATTTGAATAGCTGCAACCAAATCTGTGTATCAGTGGTGCGAGGTGCCAACAGCGTGCGTCTGAGCTGCGTTAGAGGTATGACTGAGCCGATCCTTCATCATATAGACGCACGTTCGTCGAACGCACGTATTTACTATGAATTATCCTATTGACTATGAACTCGCAGGCCTCCACGATACTCCTCTACATCGCCATCATCGGCAGTTCTCATCATCAACAGCTTCATCTGAATAGTGCAGAGGAGTTTTCATTCCATGACGGATAGAGCGCGTAATTAATTGGATGAAATGGCCCTGGTAGTCGTGTTGCTGCTGCGGAATGACAATGAGTGCACTAAAAGTGCTGCAGTGTCTGTTGCTGACATTAGCTGGTGATGAGGTACACCCTCAGGTTCCTTTACTGCTCCAGCCGCCTACACTTCGGGCGAGTTTAACTGCTACAGAGTCGTGCTATGCGGGCAACTGCCACCGTTACAGCTTTAGTGTTAACTTCCTAAGGTGCTGCCACACACGCGCGCATATTCGAAAGCAATAAGCAACGTTAATGAGTCGCTAGATGAACGTCACACGGAGAGCGCTCAATTACTGGTGTTGGCTATATGTCGCGGATAATCCGAAGCCGGCACACGTATGTGTGTGCTTACTAGGCGAATTGATTCCAGTCATCAGTGCCTTCAGTGCATGTTCGTCGAATAATCGACACAGCTGAACAGCCGAACGTCGTCGTGGTTTAAATGAAACGTTTCTGTTCGCCGAGGCCCAGTTTGTGTTTGCCGTTCTGGTATATAGTCGTCCGATTTGCTCTCATGTTTTAGTGTAGTGCTGCTGAGGGCAAGAGCTCCTCTGCGAACATCGCTAGCTTTCATTATACTGATGGAACTGCAAAGGCGATTTTGGAGCGTTTGCAAGCATCAGCATCATAAAGATTACCCAGGGTAAGCATGCTAAAGCACCTCCAAATTCACTCTTAGTCAACACCCAACAACACGAGTGTCAATACGTTTATCCTGGATAGGGATCTCAGTGACTTATCTAGGCCCACATCCACTTAAGTGCCCCGTCTTTTCTTCCTTTCAACATCTCCGTTTCCTCCCATTCTTCTTTGTTCTTCTTTTACAAATTTATTTATAAGCACCATTTCTTGCAGTTTAAGGCTCCTAGAGAATTATGTGCACCATTTCTTAACTTTTTGTTCCTCTTTGCATAAAACGTCATGTTTAAAAGTTTGTAGCGAAGTCGTTAACTGTAACTGTATGAACTATTCATTTTAATGACAGTTGTTATGTACTGGTCTGTAACCTTGGGCTAATGGCCGGTGAAAAACGCAATCTTCGTGCAAGAGAGGTCGTGAACGTTTCTTTCGCCTTCTCAATTCTCTACTTTTATCTAAATCCTGTACCCCAACCGTTTAGACTAACGTTGCACATTCATATCGTTCACATTTGAGAGAACTTTCACAGGGTACGTGCAATGTTTGCTCAGTTTTTGCCATAGTAATATCAACTCGTAGCCTTCACTCTCATGCGTCGCCCTAAGAATCTTCGGAAACCTGTTTTCTTCATAGCGAAAGTGCATTTTCGTGGTGTTATTGTGCTCAACGTTCGCCTCGTCGTCGCGCAGCGCGCAGTACCTCTTTAAGGCCTGTTCAATTTGTCACAAGAGAGTCGTTTGTAACACATTCTGGAGCAGTTACGGCTGTTTTCTCACTTTTCCCTCTCCAACTGTGGTTTTCTGCCGTTTTGTTCGTTTCGAAACTGTTCCAGGACGTATGGTTGCTCTGTACTTTTGCTTTGATAAGCCTTCATATGGAACTGTGCCAGAAATAGTAAAGCCGGCGGCTGAGCTAATACATTTCGCTCCCGTAAATTGAATCCTGGGAACGATATGGCCGTCTATATCACATAGGTACAATTCTCTTCACATTGTTACTGCATTGCTGTGAGAATAGTGTTTGAATGAATGTAGTGGCTAGCCGCTCAAGCATACTTGTAGCCACATATTTATCGTGCTCGTTGAATGGCGTTGCCGTTGTAAAAACATAACAATTGGGCGTTTGATGGGAGTTTTTGCTGCGGAGGGTTTAGATGTTTCCTTCGACTATGCGTAACCAACATCTTCACGACTAAGTTTTTCTCGTTGTCTGTAGGAACAATAGCTTTAACCCCGACAATGTTCATTCTTTGTTAACTTTTATTCTCTAGGTGCAGGTTGGAATGTCTTCTCTACTAGTTATTCTTCTCTCCTAGTTACTGAGGAACACATATGGTAGTTGAGGAAGACCTCGTTTGAATCAGATAACGATGAGAGTTCTGACATCACACCAGTATTTGTAAGATTTCCCTCGAGCGCGCTCCTGTTGTTTTCCTGAGTGACCCCAGTGTTTCCTTCGAGGTGACGTCATAATTTGCTCACTTCTTAGTGGTAACGTGACTGTGAGATTCTCTTTAATCATCAAAGTAACACTTGCTTCAGTGTCCTCTACCTGAATACTGAATTGTAGCAACATATTGGAGTGAAATTTTAATTCATTGCACCGTTCAGGTTGAAGTTATTGGGTGGTACATATATAAGGCATTCGATTATATTAGTGTATTCCAAGGACATTTAAGTTTCTCAGTCATTCAGGGCGTGCTTTAGAAGTCCTGCTGCATCCATTTGCTGTCTATATTCGGTTGGATCCTCTTAGTATAAGACAGGAAGGGCGACTCGCTCTAGCCGTCTTGATATTACTAATCACACTTCATATATAAAAACGTGTTAAGGATATGGTGCGATCTTCTCGTGCTGAATTTTTGCCGCTGCTTGTTAGTATGATCATACTGTTGTGAGCATATAGTTCAGGAATTGTAATACTGATGGAAACTAATTATGTAAGGATCATGGAAGTAGCGATATCACTCTTTCGGTACGATTCAAATTCTGGAATGAGTAAAAATCCACGGTGCGAGTCATGTTTCCTTATCTGTGCTGACTGAACTTGTCTGATGTGATCACTTTATCATCATCTGTGTTCAAGTCTATGTTTCTGTCCTCCCAGTAAATTGAGATGAGATCCATTTCTGGAAGTTCCTCCCTCTTTGTGATGAGTGAGCGAACATTCTTCATTTGTGCTGCTTTCCCTCCTACATGGAATTGTAAATTATGCATAGTACTCTAAAGGGCTATAATATTACTTATGCATGGGAGCTATTCTCGCTTCCGCGATAGAGTCCTCTTTCTGGAAAAAAGGTTGAGGGAAAAAAGTACAGGTTTTTTTTCGATTGGCGAAATCTCACTAAAAAGGCTAGTCATATCTCGAAAAGCGGTTAGTGCTACATAGATTTGCCCCATTTCGCACGTCTCTCTATACACTGTCATTTTTATGCCTAGTCAAAAAAGTGGCATCAATACAGCTGTACTTAGCGGATGCACTAGTTGTCGCGCTGTTGTCCGTCTACATGTGTGGGTATTCATTAAAATGTGCTTTTGTGCTCGCGCTACTAATGATTTCGCGCTGATTGTGGCTTTGCCAGGCAGGTAACGAGTAGCGAAACTGAAACTGATGAGATTCGTCACACATCCCGACAGGGTAGTTAGCTCTAGGGCGCTTTTTGGTCATTAGTTGTAGGTTCAATGTGTCTCGCTTCCTCTCGGATTCATTCTTTGCTCCTTTAAGTTCAATTTTCGATGCGTACGCCCATCGGAGGTTCCTTAACCTGATCTGGTCGCTTTCTTTAGTTTCTGTTGTCCTCATCTTCCTTAATGCACTAGATTTATTAGTGTTATTAGAGAATAAATGCTTCACGGGGCTTTACCTTTTCTTCCCGAATGTTCGCCACTTTTTCATGCGTATTGGAGTGCTCTTGGCATTCTTGTAAAGCTAGACGCAGCCGATTAGCCTGTCTATTTAGTCACTTAATGTGATATGTCCTCGCTGTTATATTGAGTCGCTTTAATATGTTCAGTGCCCCTCGGGAACTGCAGCAGAACTCGCTGTCGCATATCAACCCGATATCGCTTCGCTGTGCGACTTTTGATTGACTATGTTTGAAATGACGTGAATTAGAGAGGTCTTCTTATTAGCTGGGGTTTTTCCTCCGTTTGTGTCTCTTCCTTGTACCTCTTCAGTTCTCCTTTTCTGTGTTCCTCTGCTCTTTATCTTCACTTTCTCCACATCCTTTTATGATCTTCTGGTTTTCTTCTTCAATAGCGGCTGGAAGTCAGAGTGTTCATTCCTAGTGTCTCTGGGGCTCTTAAGGTATTTGCAGTTATTGCATTCCCTCCCTATCCTCCTGCTTGACTGCTATCTTCATGCCATTCCTTCCTAGACTGAAGCTGGGCCCCCTCTCCTTCACCTGTTGGGGATGTTTTTGCTCTTTATACGACTTTTCTATATTTTTTCTTAACATCTCAGTCTGATCGGGGACAAGAGAGATGTGTCCGTGTAATTCATCCAGTTTTATGGGCATTTCGGTACAAAACTAGTTCGCTTCGTTTTGTTAAACTGTTGCTAGGCGATTCGCTGCTGAACACTCTCCACTTCACAATTGTGTTCATTTCATCTGCTCGCGAAACAGCATTACAATGATTATGGTCGCATTGAAAATTAGCCACTTCATGCGGGGAATTACTTCTCAGCTGCTGTTCATTTGCAAGAAAAATATTCGCTGAAGTGTAGATGCTGGCGAATTACAATCGAACACATTTTTTGCGGAGTTGTTGGTTTTGATTCCGGAATTCGTGGTCATGGACTGGATGGTTTTGTTAGAATTTTTATTTTTTTTGAAGAATGACGCCATGCCATTTTCATTTTGAGCTCTAATCTGGCTCCACGTCCGCTCCGGATGAGAGCAAGTCAGCATTTGTTTGCTTTATGACTGACTGAATTATGGGTTGACTGGGTGTTGTGTTGACTGACGGGCATGTGTATTGTGAAGTTTCAGCTCTGCAGCTTCGCCGAAAGTTGAGAACTGAAGTATGTAAGTCTTAATCCATAGGTTATAGGCTTTTTAATGTGAAACATCTCCTAGAGTTCTTCTTTTACTATCTTGATTAATGAATAGCGAAATTTAGAGACTCGAAGGTGATTAGATGCTCATTTTGGACTCTCAAATGTGTCACCTTGCAATGCGATGGGGTATTGTAGTCTTGTCAGTAAGCTTGCCGAAAACGAAGGTCTTTTGATTTCTGAGGTAGTCTGGTTGCAAAGCTGGTGCTCAAGAAGTTGATGGGACGACCGAGGCTACGAGTTAACATGACACCGCACGGAAAGCTCAGCCTGCCATCGTGAGGGCCAGCTAATAGATAATTTCTGAAAGAAAGCGGCTGATACCGTCTCATGTGGATAAGTGCCATTTTAGTAAGTGATTTTGAATGGATCAGGGCTTGAAGATGTCTTAAATTGCTTTAAGAAGAGCCAGAGCGGATTAAGGTAGGATCAGCTATGACTGTTCCGTCGTTGGTATCCGCTCGCCTAAAAGTACGCTCAAAATCATTCATTAGCTCGCTTCTTCACATTATTTATATAGTCTTCGAATTTATTCTTTTTTGTTGTTCGAGAAAAAGGGTGGAAACGGAGCTTGTTATATTACGGACCATTATTTTATTAATAATTAAGTCATTCGTTGAAATACGAGTGCATGAAAGAGATCTAGAGGATTCATTCTCTTCTCGAGGTATGTAGGGAGATAAATGAAAAATCTTCTCTCTCGGCTCCATCCATTTTGGCAGTTTTGCCTATTTGGAACCAAAGATGCATTCGTTTCCGTGAGGCATTTCAATAGCGAACGCTATTTGAAATTCTGCCCTCTTCTTTCGTCGTCGACGTCATCAGCTTGCTTGTTGTGCCCAAAAGGTAGAGCTGCTCTAGCTCCACTAGCGCTAGAAATTGTCGGAAGTCTGAGTCTTATCTTCAGTGCAAGCTGTTACGTTAGCGTGTACGTTCTGTTGTTTATTACCACGATGTGAATCTATCATCATTTCCTTTTTAGCTTAGCTCCAGTGAGTTAGCAGAATCTTAGCAAGTACAGGAAAAATGTGTATAAATCCCGTCAGTCACTGGTAAGTTGGTAGTTTACCACTTCGACGTTTTGCCATTCATCTCTCTGTTGCTTCACGAGTGCGTTTAATCAATTCACTTTGTTATGTTCGGTGAGATTGTGGGAGGAGTGTGCGAAGGCGAGAAGGCGTCAAACACACGCAGCGGTAGGCGTTCTCGCTTTGTTGCCGATTCCCTTCATTAGAATGAAATATTCGTCTGAATTATGCGTTGATTGTAGCGCACCGTCCGCGACTACGGTATTTCGTTTCGCTCGAGAACGCCAGCGATTTTTTTCTGACTATTCGTATATGGCGGCGCACTGTTGTACTAATGTAAATTACCTTGTAACGAGTTATCGACTGGTTTTATCGAGGTAATTGTGCTGGTAGCGGGGAGTGTGGGCTGCTGGTTTCTGTCTCTGTGAAAAGCAGCTGTTATAATTGTTTTTATATTTGCCGGGTGAAACAAAAAAAAATTTCCCGTATGAGCGCCTGACGAGGAATTAGTTCAATAGGAGCCCCTCATTTCTCATTTAGTATCAGTTCAAAGTACATGAAGTGAGCGCAATAGTTCGCTATTGCTACCGCTTAATGAAGTTTTTTCAGGAGGATGGGGAATTTATTTGGTTGCTCAATTTCTGGTTATTAAGTACGTTTAAAGTAATGGAACATAACCTTTAACGTATTTAAGGGGTGGAATTTGTTGCCTTGTGACGGCACGGTGACGTCACATCAAGCCCTTTTAGGCCCCACAAGTGGTTTTAAACGGCGAAAATTGCTTGTTTTTTGGACAACCGCACTATATAAGGAATGCCCAGTGGCTGTGTAGCTTCTGGGCAGAAAGCTTCATTCACCATCCCATCTCTTTTACCGTTAGGAAATTGAGTGATATTTAAGATTTGATTTGAAGATATTTCTTTTGAAATCAAGAGCGAAATAAAAGACTAAATTTTCGAGTTTGCGATACTTGTGGTGCACAATTAAATGTATTCATTTAAGTAAATTAGAAGGGTTCCTTACTTACTTGGCACTTACTATGAATGACATTAAATCCACAGTGACTCAGGACCTTTGCCATGTTCGAAACTCCTAAACTAACTCTAGCAATAGCTAATGGTTTCGTACATCCCGTGGGACTGGATTGGTCCTCACCATTATGGTTCTTTAGTTCTTCTCTCAGATTTTTAGTGTTTACATTACTTTGGAAATGATTTTCTGGAGTCTGATCTCATTTTAGGTTCTTCAGTAAGAACTGGTTCTTAGAACTTCCATAAAGCAGTTTCCAGTCCTGAAGTTCCAGTAACTTTTTTTTTGTTGGAGGTTCACAGTAGAGGTTTGATTCTCTCGAGACGAGACGTCGCTGTGGTTCAGAGTTGTTCTTTGCAGCTTTTGAAAGAATTGTATTCTTTTCGATTCATTGTGTTTCTTGGTTATTGCGAATTTTGAACATTTTGTGGTTTCTGCTGTGACTATTTAACTTTTGAAGGGTTGATGTTATTTTCACCACTGAGGGATCTAGAGAAGCTGTGAAAACTGGTTGAATCTCTGGATTCAATGTATTATTTACAATGAACTTTTTGTTAAAATTCAACAGGCTTAAGCCCGAATAACGATGGAAATAGTAGACGTTCAGAGAAATGCTCGCTTTCGAATCGAAAGTTCGGATATAAGTTTCAAAATCTTTCAAGTTTCGAATTTCTATTCGAATGCATCACAGCGTGTCAATATAATGTTGTTATGTAATGGTAGTGTAACAGTCAGTATGACATGTTTATTTTTCACACAAATTATTATTCATGCGTCTATTTTGTCCTCGATATCTTATGGTTGTCTGTAAAATTAAGTAATTAGTGAAAATAGGGATGAACATGATATCCGTATCCGGTTCTCCGGTTATCCATCTATTCGTTTTCCGCAAGTTTTGGCCTATCTTCCCATATATGTAAGGTTATCCGGATCTTGCGGAATCTCGTCTCCGCTCCTGCTGTTCAAGCACTTAGCAGGAATGTTGATTTTGAAACCTTGGACTGAAATCCTGCAAAAATTCTTCGCTAATTCATCCCAGCATGTTTTTTTGATGGCGTATTTTCTCCCTATGAATCTGCAGTAATTACAATGTAGTGCCGGACTAGCTTTACAGCTCTATATTACGGAGAAAGCTTTGAATTACGGGTCTTTAGCCCGTATTTCAGAAGCAATTACATGGCTATACATAAGTGCGTTTCCTGTAAATCACAGCGTCTAACAGTGTATCATTATATTAATCAGACTGTGCCTGATTGCATGGCAGGAGCGATACGGAGCATTCATTTCTGTTCGTGTTTTTCGCTCACATCCACTCACATGCACAACGCAGCTCTCCATATAACGAATCAAGCACTTTTACAGCGGCTGAGCACGTGAGTGTTGAAAACAGCGATGTTTCGTCGAATGTCCTCCGCTGTTCGCTCGCTGCTTTCAGTGCTACTTTAGCTGGCTCTGCGGCTTTTTTGAACTGGGCGAGGGAGGTTGCATTTTTAAAGGGTTTAGATTGACTAAGCGAGGTCGGTTCAGAAGGATTTATTGGTTTTGATCCTGGGAAATGCGTGGGATTCTTAGTTTCTCTCTCTCTATTTAGCTCTTTAAGGAGTCATACCTCGAAACATAGATGCAAAAAATGAATTTATGAGATATTATAGCCCTATAAATAGGGCAGCTACTAGGATGAATTAACTGCTAGTGCTCAATATAGGCGAAGATGTGGGCTGTCCAACAGTTCTGAAGTTGTCCTGTAAGCTTGCCCTTGGGGTATCAGCAGGTTACGCCAGCTCGAAATGAGTCAAAATGAATTGGCGATGGTAACATCAATGATAGTGGAAAAGATGCGCATTAATTGCTATGCTTCCTTTTCTGGCGATCCCAAGGATCTGTGGTGATACCCAGTGCTGAGATCTGGCTTCGCAGAGGAAGTCATCAAGAACTCAGGGTTTGAACGAAGTAACTTCTTCTGGAATTGTTTCATAAATAGTTAAAAATGTTTTATTTGCTTATTTCAATTTACTTATATGAATCATAATGCCATGGAAGTCAATAATCAAAAACCTGGACTTGACATCAATTACTAACCTTTATGGAAGCCCCGCCCTTCCTTGCGCTCCCACCCCCCCCCCCTTCCTTACCCTCGTCCCTCTCCTTCTGGGGTAAAGTTACTGCGTGTTCCACTTACGAATGTAATACGAAATATGAGTAAAGTTGTAAGTATGTCGAGTGAGTGCAATATTTGAAAAAGAGAAAGTAAAAAGTAAGAGGGTGTGGGCAGCACGCCTTTCAGGGTACCACCACACATGAAACCGTCATAGGGTATCATAATCGGAAGGGGCACAACGTCATGAAACAATGAACCATGGCCAGCCGCCGGAGAACTTTTGCGCACCCAGTGAATGCTTTGCAGATGAAATTATGTTATCAGTGCCCCTCCTTCCCCTAGTTTCCCTTCTGGAACATCTTGAAAAGAGAAAAGGGACTTTGTTCTCACCCATTTGCTTCCGCTAGGGTACGCTTCTTTACAGGTGCGATCCTTTAGAATTGCATATGTCGCCACACGAAAGATTCACACGAAGGATTATATGTTTATATAACATTTTCCCTGAATTCTCGCGCAAAAAAAAATCAATTTTTAGCTCGCTATCGAGTCTGATTATAATTCTTAAACGATTGCGATTAATGTCAATTTTTTTAACACGATCCGTTCCCAAATTATTCTGATGTCATGCAGTCCCACATATTGCATGTGTAATTCTGGAAGTCCTTTTAGGAAGTATAAAATCCGGAAAATTCCGCTTTTCTTTTGGCTTTCTCATTATTGATGACGTTGGATGTTTTTTCTCGTTTCCTGGAAAATTTTTTCTCAGCTCTTTCTCATTACTTCGCTTTTCAAATCGCGGGAGTTGTCTGAGATCCAGCGTTGAGTTATGCGTATTTGATGAGAATTGCACTTTGGCTTGAACAGCTGTTTGTGGAAAACACATGAGAGCTCGAAGGAGAGCAATCCACTTTTTTGTTGTAACAAAGCATTTCTTCTTTTCCTGCAGCGGGTATAAGTTCGATTATTCGAATCAAATCAAGGTTTCAGTGGTTTGGCCAGTGTTCTAAACGAGGCCAATGTTTTTCGTATAGAATTTGCTCTGCGGAAACATTAGCCAAAACTGGCTTGAACTATCTATTCACCGGAATTCTCCTGAGATCACGAAAGCTTATTGAGATTTAGGCTTGTATGAACAGGTGAAAATGCGGTTCGTGTGCAGTTTCATTCAAAAAGAAATATCGAAGGCCGGCCTACCCCTCTATGGCGAAGATAAACCTTCCCGGGAGGGTTTTCGGCCGCACCCTCACTTTATATAGACCAATTTCTTGAAGAAAATGTGGCATAATTTACTGTCTTTACCGACATTCGGATGAGAAAAGCCGCTCCCGCGCCTGGACAGGCCGGCGTATGACCATAAGAGACTAAGCTGCTGTTTTTTTTTCACATTCTAATGGAAATATTCGATCAGTTCTTTCTGGAAAAGAGCGAGAACTCAAGGAGCTTCATTTTTTTTTCATTTTGCTATAAATCCCTTCAAATACTTTGAAGGGAAACCATTCTGTAGTTCCACTTCAGTCAACCGCTTTCCATAAAAAGACCTCTCTGTAACTTCAACATCCCCAGCAATTCATCAAACCGACCCTACCACTGTCCATGTAATCGGTGTTTTTCAACGAGGTGCGGTTAGTTTAAGTGACTCATTGTGAAATTGGTCTGCCCTGTGCTCCAGGAAGTGAGTAATGATTTCTGGTGGTGGTTTTATTCGGCTTGTTTGACTGTTTTTTATCTTCTCTGGAACGCAATCCCTCGGTGATTGATTTTCCCTTAGTAATAAGTGGAAAAGATGACGAAGGCCAAAACTGAATTGTAGGCGCGACGCGGGAGGGGTAGAATTGCCGAGTAGCACGCACTACCTAACATTTAGTGCGTAAGCACAAATCCGATTCTTTGTTTTGTCGTTAGACTACCTAATGCTGAGCCTTCTTAGCCCTTCCTAGAGACTTACGTGCGACGTGTCTGACGTTAGTGATGGAAATGTGGTTATCCTTGCTTTTTTACAAGTTTTCTGCACTTCTTCTATAAATTTTATGCAATGCAGTAGAAGCTATAGGCATAGAATTTTCGAGAAAACAATATTCATCACTTCTCTCGATTAACGATGTGATTGCACACATCACGACAGTATTTCCTGAAACGGAAATTGCCGAGCCTGTCTTGCGTGGGAACGGCGTAGCGCTGTCTGTGCGCCTGTCGCCTCTCACGCCTTCTCGCCACTGTGTATATAGTTCTGAGCGTTGAATTGGATTCATTAGTTGTCGTACTCCAGCGTGAGCGTTCCAAAGCCAGCCGTCCCGTCGTCGCGCTTGCTTCCACCTGTCTTCTCTTGAACTGTTTTTGCGAAGCGCGCCACCAGAACCACTCTCTGATTAGCGGGCGGTCGTTATGTTTCATTCAAAGTGTCTCATTCAGTGCGTATCATCACTTGCATTATTTTCTGATGTTTCCAAAGTGTTTTGACTGAGTCAGCGAATTCCAATGAGTTCTTGGTGAGAGTGCTGTGGTTATTGCGTTGTCTCAGTTGGGGCCAAGGGTTTCCATCGGATACGCGGTGTTTCAATTTCTTCACCACTTTTCCAAATTGTCGTTCTCCAAATCATCCCTAATTCTCGGGTTTCTGAGAATATTTATTGCCCAGAGTAATGTGTTGGTACTTGCCAAGTTTACCCATCGGTAACACCACGTACGCCAACATGTTCACTCTGGGTAATCTCGGTGATGCATCTGGGCCCGGGATCAGTTCCCCGATCCTTGATGTCTTTGAGTAGATCTTACCCATAGGATATCCCTGAATGGATCTGACCCCTCCCTCCTAGTCATGGTTTTTGTGGCAGAATTCGAGAACAACCATCACACTTATCGTTAGGAGAAAACAGCTCAACAGAGCGATGTGAATCGATGTTAAGCGCTGAGGTCTCGTCCTCTTGTTCTCAAAAATTTAATATTTTCCCAATAGAACTATATACCAGTTTTAGTCTGAATTGATTCATTTCAACTGAGAGGAGAGGTGGTTACAGATAGGATCTGGTATTAACGACGATTAACTTTTCTTTCTCTTGATATTGGCACTAAGTTTCGGATTATATCTGGAAATGGCAGCATTCATTCCAGTAATTTTACCCATTTGGACAACATATGTATTTGTTGTCATGTGATCTTAAATTTTGTAGGGTTCCATACACGATTCAGGTCTATAGCGGAGTTGGTACTTAGGACCCAGCATGATTTCTTCCTTACATATCGGACCCAAGCAGTGTGGCTGACAGATGTTATCCCGGGTAAAAGCGGGTCCTTTCTGGGTATTATGCGCATCAGTTACACTTATTTATTACTAGTAGTGGGGAAGATCTATTCAATCTGACCATTGTTCCCTCGTTCCTTTATATCCTGAATAATGTTGCAGTGCACTTTCATTTTGAATTCGCTCATACAGTGAAATTAATTTTGTGCCCACGTCAGGCGGCTTTATATTAGTCTGGCATTCTATAGCCAGTATGATCCAGAATCTTGTTCTGCTCCTCGATCGCATTTTCCGCGTGTCGCACTTCGTTTCATTCCGCTCTTGTTGGCTCATATCCGCCCGCTTCAGATGTACTCCCACTACCCTCGGCAAGTGTGCATGGACAGCGTCGTGGGTTGCCGTCCATCGCCTCGGGCGCTGATCACCTACGAGGTGGTCGAGACTCAACATGACGACATTATGAGGGTTTCGAGCGCTTCACACCTGCAGAACTCGTCCCCTTTGCTGGAAGACAGCATGGATTCCAACGATTCCCAGCAGGAGACGCCTCGAGTGAGCCCGCAGCACCGGCGACCACGACGAACTCGGCCTCGCAAGCCGCCTGCGCGACAACTCGTCCTTGACGAGGAGGAAATGCTCAAGATACCTAGTCCTGATATGCTCAATAGTATGATGCGTGGTGTCGAGCTGAATGGTGAGTTTCGAAGAATTCCAGAAGATTCAGGATTATTGGTAAAATAGCGTTACTATTCAGTACTATCAGATATACTGTTTTTAGGTGTCTTCTTGATTTTAGTAGCTCTGGAAGGGTGACGGTCAAGAGGTGCACTCGAGAAATTGTCGCACCTCTCTCGCACATCGCTCGCACCTATAATTGCGGGTGTCGTGTAAGAGCTGCCCATATCGGCATCAGCTGTTACCTGCTAATGTAGGCGGTCCTACGAACCGAGCTCTGCCGCCAGAAATGTCGCGCTCGGCAGGAGGCAGTTGAAGGTGTACACTAGACGCGGACATCGCGGATTTAAAGCTGCTGAGAACTTTTGGTGCTAGGATGCCAAAACCTTATACACCCATGCAACCATAAAATCCACTGTTAGCAGTACATACGCAATATATGTATACGCTACTAATGCCTAAATATATAAATAATCAAGAAAACGGTAAAAATTTGTCGACTGTGCGTAGAAACTACGGTGAGGTTTTGACTATTGATCTTGCAGAATGTACCTCAGCAGCCATGTAGACATGATCGGCTTGGACTTCAACATTCCCATGGTTTTTAGAGAGAGAGGTTTAGCACCACTCGTATTTTGCGACTATGTAAATTATTTTTCAAAAAAAATTGACTGGTTTGTGCCTGTTTTCAGTGGGAGTTTGCTATTACTATAGCACGAAGTCTATAAGTAATAAGTTGCAGGTCTAGATCATAACGTCAAACGAAACTCGTAGGGCACGTCTATGACTAACTAATTTGTCTTGAGGTGTTGTCAGACGATCTCCCCAAGCCCTAGTTCTCCATTTGCAGGGATTTTTCCTTTCTAGGGATATGCTACAGGCAAAGTTGATCCTTTCCTGGAGTGCTAGGTCACTTTCGCAGACAGGACTGATATTCTGGATACTCCCTTTATTTTCTGGGCAATGTTCTAGGTTACGTAGAATATTGAGTCTGCATAATCTTCCCGATGCTCGGTAGGAGAATATCAGTTGAACAGTCCGAATCCCAGCTGAACAGACGAACAGTCTTCCAAGCTTTTTCAGGCAAAAGAGACATTCTCTAGCTTTTTTTTAACGAGCAGCAAATCCCGTGTCAAGACTTGAGGTTCTAAGCACGGAGTAGTGGGTGGTGAAGTCAGGCAAGGCCAATGATCATCAAAACAAAGTTTGAGGAGGCACTTCAACGAACCCACAAAAGAATCAAAAAGCACCTACCTCTGCTATTTCTGCTCATGTGATAAAGGTATTCACAAAACTCACTGAATTAGATAAATTGTCAAGTTGAGAAGTGCTTCCAACTTCAAGGATATATTTATTTGCGTTAAAATTTCACTACAATAGCTTATCTTTAAGTGATCTAGCTGGAATCTTTCTGATACCACTGTGACTCAAAGGATCAAGTCAATGATTGACAGCTTAATTTTGGATCTCATACTCATTCACTTACGTTGAGATATTAGAAAACATTTTGCTTGAACTAATTTCTTTCGATATTGTCAAGCACTATAGTGCTGGATGGACCGTCGTTACAGTAGTGTACCACTGTAACGACGGTCGATCGCGCGCGACAATATGTACGAGTTGTCTCGCTGGCTGTCTTATCTAGCTATGAAGGGTTTAGAGGCAGACGGATACTGTAGCCATGCCTGCCTCTGCCTGTGGGAAAGTGCGGTCGAGGTGCGACATGACCCAGCTAACGACCGAGCGCACCTCTTGACTCGGACCCCTCTGGAATAATGCATACTTTGCCTGCTTTGTCCACAACATGCCTTTTTGGAAATTCAAGGGGAAAGGAAGAAATTCAAGCATATTTGCTTTTCCTATCCTGGATTGTCTTTTTTTTTCGAACAAGAAATGATGGGCGAAAATGAATTTGCATGCAAAGCAGAATTACTTCATTTAGAAAAAAAAACTCAGTTGTCTGATCATTCCGTTCTTCTGCTAAGACCTTGGAATTGTTTTTTTTTGGTTCCATTCGTCTCAGTTGGTTAGTTAACCGTGAAAGTAACCTTTAATTTGGTTAGATGAATTATTATCTGGAACCTGGACTCTTTTCGACGTACTGATTTGTATCGCTCCTCTTTGCAGAGATTTTCTTGCGTCATGTGCTTCTGATCTAGGGTGTTCTAGGTAATGCATGCCTTGAATGGAGTTGAAAGGCTAACAACTGCCCTTCTAGGGAGAGAGGATTCTGTCTTGGAATTGAAGATCCTCGTACATTTGATTCCAAGCATCGTAGTTATTGCATATAGTGGTGCAACTGCAGAATGAGTGCTTCTTTTCACGTACAGCAATGAGATTTCTACCATTATCGTGGTAGAACTTGTCCAAACCTCGAGCAAAGCGGCAGTTATTGTCAATGTGATCTTTAATCATGGAACTAGTAACTAAAATTTTTAGAATTTGAAGTACTTCCACGCCTAGGGCTCTTGGGAAGGCTGTATTTTGCTCTGGTTGGTAAGGTTTCAGTCGCGTTAAACCTTTGAACCCGTTATGCTTTAGGATTTGCAAAGGAATTCCCTGTAAAATTAGCCTTCGCTGACGTTTGTTCCGCCCCTCCCTTTGAGAGTCATTACTATGTTCTCTGATCTGACTGATTTCCACCGTTAGTGGTGGATTTGGTTGACTACACATACTTCAGAAGCTTTCTTGAAGCTCATCATGACGAATGCTGCAGCAGCAGTTACTGCATCGTCTCATTAGTTCCCTTATTCTGTTCCGCTTGGAACTCCGCATCGTAGTACTGCACTAGCCGGTGTTATGGTTCCTTTTCAGAGTTATACCTCTGCACCTGAGTTATTAGAATTACGATTTTACACTAGAAAGCAGCTGGAAAGGTGATAGATTGCACTTCATCTTAATCGCTTGGTCATTAATTCATATTATGAATGTAGGAGCTTCTGAAGGGTGAATTGTATTCATTGATTACATATCTGTACAGAGAACCTTGAAATGTCACTTTTTTTCGGCGCCAAGTAGTGCCTAGGGAAGTACGCTGCTCTATAGGCTGAGTTGCACCTTGTCCAAAATGCTCAAATTTATCCTTTGAGACTAATTCTCCAAGAGAAAAAAAGATGTTCTGACTATTACTAGATCTCATCTAAACTTGAGCACATTTTGGTGTTTTTTTTTTAAAATAATTTCGCTAGTTTAACGTAAGAACAATTCTTAGCACTAGTTCACACCTGGTGCGAGAGAAGGCATATGGCTCGAACAACTTCAGTGATCGATAAAGCATGAAATGGAATATTTAATTCAAGAAGGAGTAATGAGCTCAGCTCCTTTACCTAAAAGTTTCGCGCATTAACTATTCTAGATCCCGTCCGCGTTGACCGCCTTAACATCTAGACGATGGATTCAGTTAGCCTTACGTAATTCCTTTTTTAAACCCTTTTTTCTTCACTGAACACATACACAGTAGACTATACGTATCAAGGTGAAATCATTTAAAACATACAAATATAAACAAATAGGTATCAACAGGCTCTTGATGACATCGTTCAACAGAAAAAATATTATTTCATTGTCGTTATTTCATCGGTTTTTCGATGGTCTCACTGTTCTGGTCCTTGGGGTGTGTAGAACCTACTGCGGGCTCCCGAAACTTTTTAAATTACGCATGCATCCGAAGGAAATGTTTGCATGCGCCAATTTCGGGCAATCATATGTTAGCAGGCGATTGCGCTGCTGCTGGTGCTTTTAATTATGCATCATAGCGAGCTCGCCGTCTGCTCCTTCAATAGCGAGCGCCCTTAGCAGTCACGATGACGACGTTTTGCTGGCCTTTTTCGGTCCGATTACCGGTTACAGGATCCTTTGGGCCTTGTGATCCTACCGTCGCTAAAGCACATCCCAGCAGAGCTCGTCCACTGTGAGAACGTTCTAATCCAGATCGTTTTTTCCCTGGATTTTGATCTCTCCCTTGAATCTTTGCGGAAAGGACAGTGCACTTTGGATCAGCATGGTCTTATTACACAGCTAGCTGCGATCCGGCTGTGCTACTGATGCATAATGCACAACGTGCCGCTTGGGTTGTACACTAGCGTTCTTTGCTTCACGCTTCCTCGTTCCAGTCACGGTTCAGCCGTGGCTCCCGTTGCCATTTCGTTTTATTTGTGCAAAATTTCGCCCCGAATAACTGAATTGTTCGTTTTTTTTTCGTTGGCGCTTTGTGGCTCTGCTGAACTCCATAACGGAACTTATGTGGTGGCGCATGAGTCGGAAGCGATCGCTTTGCTCAGAGTTGTATTGCTCCCTACGCCTTCCTAGACAGCAATAAACAAACCTTTTCCAAAATCAATAGTGGATTTAGGTTTTTTTTGGGTGCTGTTGAATTCGCTGCGTGATGTTTTGCCGTTTCCCTCCCGTCTTAATTCACGTCCATCCCATCGTTCATCGTAGTCATCTCACGCTGCCAGCCGGATATTCCACAATTGTTCATTCAAAATGTGCAGCCGACGCTGTGACCCCGCCTCGTGGGAGAGGATGTCATCGAGTGCACTGAAGCATTATTGCGTTTGTGGTATTTAGTAATGCAGTTCTCGCAGGGTTAGAATTGGATTTGCTGAGGCGGCGTTTTCCGTGTGCGTCTGTGTTGTGACACAAGTTCGCACCTCGTTTGGACATAGTTGGATCTTGAGATTTTTCCTTGGGAATTTGTTTACTCTTCTAGATTTCTTACATATCTGCTAGATAACCCTTGTGTTCGCTAGCAAATAATTGCATGCTCGCGGAATATCGGATGTTTTAGAGTTATTTAAAGGAACAAAACGGGATGTAGACTGCGGATTTGTATTTAGAACCTAGCGATGCGGATAATTTGCCATTAATAAATTCGATTAGCGGGAGCATGACATGTGGCATCGTTTTTATAGTGGGATGCAAGTGCGGAACGAGTAGAAGTCCGCCGATATTACGGCTCTGACGCATAAAACTTACATAATCTTTCTTCCCAATTTTCCGTTATAACGCGAATTAGTCGGAGTTATCCACCTTTCTCGCATATCTTTATAAACAAGGAGTGAACTTTGACAGATCCTAAGGTCCTTTCCCGCTTTTTGCGAGCCTCCCGCCCCATTCATACGCTTTACCTCAAAAATAATCCTTTCCCTATGGTTTTCTTGGTGTTTACTATCCGAGTAATGCCAATAAATTCAGCTATTAATCTTCTGTCCTTCTGGCCTATGAAAACGGAAAGGGTCTCATTTTAAGGCAGTCAAACAACGTGGATTAGGATGAAGCCTGATTTTTGCTGTTGCACTTATGTTTCTAGCCATAGCAGCAGGCTCCTGTGCACAAAGTGCATTACTATGGTGATGAAGTTACTAGGTTATGAATGTTAGCTGCACGTTGCGAAAGAAGGGGTTGACGTGGAGAGTGTACCTGTGTGATAATCCATTCGAAAAGCGGGCTCTCATGCACTCTGCTACACTCGTTGTAGCTTACGATTCGTAGTTTTTTTAAGGGCGCTACGGTTTGCTCAAGCTCCTTGACTGTGCTCTACGGAGTACTTACCTAACGAACAGGTTTAGATCTGTCCAAATTTATTAAATTTGTTGTTGTTGTTTTTGCGAACACGCGCGGAGCTGAAGACTTCTGAGTAGCCATTGTGATTCGTTTTAAACGAAAACGAAATAGATAAGGTTCTGATTCTTCTTAATAGATGGAGAAAAAGTTATAGATTCAGCAATTATTCATCATTGCGTGAACATTAATTTTGCGAAAGCGCCACAACTTGCCGTGTGGAGAAGTTGTGTGCCTCATTTCTCATTTACTTGAGTTCAAATTTGTGCTGAGTTCGTAGCAAAATTGGTTTTCGTGCAAAACGCTCCCCGCATTTTGTTGCATTGCTGTGAGTTCCCCTGGTGATCGTTCTTAGACGTCGTTAGCTGGTGTTCTGCTAGTTATCTGATTTGAATTCTGGAGAAACGCCCTGGATGCTTCAGTTTTTCACTTTATTTCCATGTATTGGCTCCAGGGCGCAGCACTAGGTGGTCAGTGTCGATTGGGAAGTACTAAGTTCACTCGGATTCCGAAATGAGCTACTAAGTACCTACACACTAGGGTTCTTTCAGGAAAAGCAGATAGCACTAAAAAAAGTGACCTAAATAAGCGTTAGTGAGACGACGAATGATGTTTCAGCAAGAAATGCGTACCTTTTAGCGAATACAGCCTAAATCATCTCAAATTCAAGCTAAAATCCTCGAAAAACCGATCTCAGTACGGAACTGTTTGATGCCGCTAGAACTCGTTGAAACTTGTTATAGGACCTGTCAGATACAAGAAATTGTCATTGGAGCGTGGTTTTTTTCTCTCAAACCTGGAACTTTCCCAGGAAATTTCTCTCGTTTGGGGAAGTGTTCCGGTGCGCTGTCAACTCCAAGAAATGCGCCGAGGTGGTACCAACTCTCCCCCAGAGTGGCATCTTTCGTTTTTGAGAAACCGTCTTCGTTTTTGAAAAAAAACCGTCATTAATGGTCAAAAAATGGTCAAAAACCATTTTTTGACCATTAATGACGGTTTTTCTCGAAAACGAAGACGGTTTCTCGAAAACGAGCGGTGCCACTTTGGAGGGATACTCGTTGGTATAGTGCGCATCTACAGTCAAAATTCCAATATGATACATCTCCTACAGATTGAGCAACACCAGATTATCACTGGAGCGCACCAGAGTGCAGGGTAGGGATGGAGTAAATGGTTGAACAACGGTGGTCTTCAGCCTCGAGTTTGATGATCCTCCAGAAGTGCTTCTCTGAAGTCTGCTTGTCTCTAACATCACTAGACGGTTGGCGGTTGGCTACGCCCCGGACACTGGTGCTAAGTCCCCTGAATCTGCAGGACGTTACTAAGTCCTGGTGGTCAATGACCACCTGGTGCTGCACCCTTATTGGCTCATGAAATTTTATAGGAAATTGTCGTTTCCCGACCAACTAGAGGGTGATTACTATTCGGGAAGTGCAGACGAACCCCGCTGCTGATCTCCTGGTGACCCAATCCGTGAACGTATGAGCTCACAAAACTGTTAATTAAAGGTTTTTTATGAGAGGGAAGAAGGTCTTCATTAGCTAACGTTAGCCGTTCGAGCGTTGATTGTACTATCTGTGAATGCTTTGATTCACCCCTTTGAATAACATCAATTATTCTGAGTACCCAGAAGGTTCCTATAAATATACGGGTTATTACTGGAATGGGTGGCTATGCTCGCTGTTTGCTTATCCGGTGAGGTCTTTAGAGAATTGAAAGTGGCTTCATTCCATTAGAGGTTTTTTTTAGGAAGAAAGTTGATGGGGATATTGATAGAAGTCATGATTCGCTGGTATCGTACGTTTTTGCCCTATTAGAGAGGCGATGGATTGAATTTTTAGCTGATGCTGAACTTGTTTACTTGATGTAGGAAACGCAAACGCTTCCGAAACCTGGAAATTTGCAGGGAAACAGGAAATATGAGGAAATTTGCCTTGTTCCAAGCGGTTTCCCTATGTATTCAGTGGGAATTTCTTGGTGCTTTATTAGGTCTTTTATTGGAGCGCAGTCCGGCTGGCTGCATGTTTGCCTATGGACGCCTAAGAACGCTGTTGGCCGGCGTTCCAGCGCTTGAAGGTGGCGCTCTTCTCATTGAATTCGTTGTTCTTGGAGAGCGATTTGAGTGATTTGCTTTAGGTTACTGGTTGAGTTTGTGTAAATAGTATCGTAATTGTGGTTGTGAGACCTTTTTTTTAAATTGTGTTGGTTAGGTCTCATCAAGGAGGAGTTTTAGAGGGATTATAATGCTTTAGCGTAGATCTCTTCACTTTTGACTCATACCATGATTTCAGTGTACGGTCCTGGCAGCGCTCCACAACCCCATACTCCACAAACGCCTCAGCCTCCGTACACTCCTAACGGTGAGTATTTTTTCTTGCTTGGTGTCCTTTTATTGGTTGAACATATTGCTACCCTGTCCAAGAAAAATTTCGGTCTTGTTTGATCCTGAATGGGCTTTAGAGTAGTTTCTTTTCGTCATAACATTGAACGATTTTCGGAGTGGTATGGCACGAATTCATGAGTCATCCTTCTTGGATGTGATTCGGTGACCACGCAGTTTTTATATGGTTTATGAGAACATTATTGGTTTGTGTTGTTCAATTTTTTACTGCCTCGTTTATTTATTAGTTCCTACTTTTTTTTTTTGAAAATTCGGTCTCAGCCCGAGCAGCTTGAATAGGTCGAGTTCAAAGCCTAAGACCATCTCACCTCACTTGCTGCCATTCTCACCTCACTTGCTGCCGTTCTCTCCTAAATTGCTGCTGACGATCTCCTCCTCCTAGCAGCAACTTTGAAAGATGACAGCAAGTGTGGAGAGGAGGGAGGGCGGGCTTGGGCTTCGAAGTCGACCTATTACCGTTCGTGTCGCACAGTAATAACAATAGCGTTCTTAATCCCTTAGATGCTTTCTGTACAAAAAGCGAATGTACCACGTCGTTAGAAGAAATTCGTAGATCGTTGAATTCAAACTGTGATGTGACATTGATAAAAAGAAGGCGAGCATACCTTGATGTGAACTGAAATGGTAGCAGTGAGGATTTCCGGGTTTCCATGACTTAAGCTCATTTCAACTCGAAGGGAAGCAATACTTCATGTTCTTGCCCTTCTGCCCTTGTTTTTCTGTGTAGACTGCGAGCTTGTGTGCAGAGATGGATATAACGTTGTCACTTGCAGCATCATTTTCCGTAGTTGCCCCGTGAATGCCTTGGAAGCTGTGAATAGCTTCACTGCACGTTACCTTGCTATTCTTCATTATATTTATTATGTCTATGTAGTACTACAATTTTCCATCGGCCAGTTGCTCAGAAACACCATAGCGTTCGAGCGCGGGGCTGTTAATAAATTTGTGAGTGTTCACTTGCCATCGACGTTTTTCAACGTTCCACGACAGTGCACTCGAAGAAGGAGAAAGCTATGCATTTTGAGTAGCTCTGAATCTCTAATTTACTCGCGCCACATTCCTCCTTTGAGCTTGCTTCCGTTCAGCTTTTTCCTCGTTGCCGTTCTGCGAGGTACAGCCCTCCTTCAGCAGAATACGCTTCTTTAGTGTAATAGTGCACTCACATATTAGCACGTCATTAGTTGAAATCGAAATTTCCGCTGTTTACGTAGATTACATGAAGGAGATTCTGCTTCCTTCTTTCTAATTTTCTTCTGCTGCCAGTTGGAAGCAACACTTATGATAAATTTCATGTCTGAGCTGATGTTTGCTACATAGAAAGAGCTGCAAAACTATGACTCACGAAAAATTCATGTGTCACCGTTGCCTAACAAGCTGTCTTTAATGGAGAATCATGTCATTCTTTTCTGTAAAATGCAACGATGCGTCTATGCATGGCTGTCACTAAGCTAACATCGCTTATATACTATAACATGCCCAAATTTGGCCTGCGAGGTTGACTTAGCCGCCTTATCCTTCAGCATACTTCTTTCCCTTTGATTGAAACCTCCCTAATTCTGAACAGTTTTGAATAGTTGTGTTTAGGCTCGGTTGTTTAAAATTAGTTCCGACTAATCAATTCGTGTGAGTTATTTTCAAAATTTTCCCGCAGATTAGGGAGTGCTAGCCATTGATATTCGTCTATTCTTCCCCCACTGAACCCCATGTTGCCCCAACACTACTTGCTCCTTAGAATTTGCAGCTTTTAGGAAGGAAATTTCCAGTCTTTTGTCAATGTGCTTTCTCAGTGAGGCTGATGTTGGGGCTTGCCCAACTAAAAAAAGAAAATACTTTACAGAGAGCCCAAAGTCAGCTCCAAAACTTCCATCTTCGCATTACGTAGTTTGATCTTTCTTATGTGACCCACCGCTTTTAATTTTAGCGTCGAAGGGAAACATATTCGCAAGCATCACTTAATTCTGCTAGTGCTTTGACCTTTTTAGGGTCGCGTTTCTCCCAGCCGACAGCATCGCCACACTACGCACCTGACATGAGGTCGCCGCCACTGATGTCGCCCACTCAGGCGCCAATGCCGCCGCAAGCCGCCATGCCGCGCCCCATGAGCAATGGTGAGCTGAGTTTTTTTGCTACTCCATAAGGCTCAGTTGAGATATTCGTTCCACATCATTCTATCGGGGGCGTTTCTTTCAGGAGAGATGGTTACGCAGCCAATTCGGATGGTGCCAACGCCACAGCAGCCAGTGATCCCTAGCCAGTTCTTCACCTATGAGCCCAATGTTCTTATGAGTAGTGAGTTATGGATAAATTAATCCTATTCTTTTAATTCCTCATATTGCTAGTATTTCTTTTTTGCTTTCCTCAAGTCTTCTTGATAATCCTGGGATGAGCCTTAATTGCAGTGCATGCTGGAATTTGCTTGGCTGGCTGTGTTTTGCATATGTTCGACATGGATAGGATGTTCACCGACAAACTAGATTTGCCCAACATAGTTCTCGCGATCAGAATGCACGGTGGGGACATTGAATTTGGGACAAAAGCCTATGCTGAGAGAGCCGGAGCGATCACCCACGTCATTGTAGAGTCGATCAGAACGCAACATGCCCATCTTGTGAGTACATCATTTGTAGTGCTTTCTGAATTGAACAGGATGTATTCCTTGGTTTTCAGGCACTGAAGGACCGCAAACGATTGGTTACGATGCAGTGGCTAGTTGATGTGCTGATGAAAAAGCAAATGGATGTCCCGTGGAGACACGCCCACCTGCCATCCGTGTTCGTTGATGGCTGCCGACCGCTGCTGGGAAAGGTGCATATGCGATTTTTGGAATGCTCACTGGAGGCCTCAAGTTTTCTTAACTTGGCTTTATTTTTATTATGCCTAGTGCCATTCAAACTGCTCTTCAAAATGTTTTAATCGGTTAACTTTTTTTTTTCAAATTTTAGTTTAATTCGTGGATCACGTTTTCTCTTCTTTAGCTTATCTCGTTCTCTGGATTTGACGAAAACGAAAGAGCCGCTATGAAATTCATGGTGGAAACGATGGGAGCGAAGTTCACGCCATATCTGAGCCGTCATAACAACTTGCTCATAGCTAAATCGTGAGCATTCAGTGATATTTCCAAATGTTACCCTTAATTCAGAAGTGTTTCATTCATGCTTCAATTATCCCTCTGAAAAATGGACAGTTCCCTCGGATTGTGATTGTAAAGAGGTTTTTCAAATCTATAACTGTCTTAGGGCTGGTGTAGAGAAAGTTGAAAAGGCTCGAGAATGGGATATCCCAGTTGTGAACTACCAATGGCTGGCTGATAATTATGCTGGACAGAGGGTAGAGGTCGATAACCAGCGATATCAGGTCCGGAATTCGTTTGCTATACTCATTTCATTTTCACGTGCGTAAAGTTCAATATCTTTTGTTTCAGTTGGGTCAACCGTGTGAAGGCGTCTCGCCAGGTCCGTATGCCCTCGAAATGATCAACGATCAGTTCAAGCAGCTTCTTCGTGCGTATCTTCTCCCAGTTTTATATTTTCTACTTCAAAAATTCAATTTTTTCTACTTTTTTACTTCGTAAACTCAAGTAATGCAAAATTACTTTTCAGTTGCATGGAAAATGCCAGTTATTGTATCACCGGAGCAATGGCGGCGTTCGTTTGATACCAAGCAAGCTGTGGAAAATGATGAAGGAGTGTTCCCGAACAAGAAACTGCGGTAAATTTTTTATTCATATGGTGTCACATATATGCCTTTTCCCTTTCACTTTAATATTTGTTCCTCTTGGTTATTTCTTCCTTTTCGCTGCGGACTTTTAACCGAAGAGAAATTCCTGAAGCATTAGCTTACGTACGATATTGCCGTTGATGAAGTGAACTACTTGAGATACCCCTACTACCACCCATTTTCCTTCAGAGCACAATCAGCACCTCCAAGTGAGGCGGAAATTGCCGCCAAGGCCGAGGAACGTAAAAAGGATGGCCGTGATCATCCAGCTTACGTGGTTGCCTTTTGTGGAATAGACGAGGAGAATAAGCATGTGCTTACGCAGGTTGGCAACCTTTTCTTATCTACCCCTTTATTTGCTTTTTTGTTTATTTTTCATTCTTATTTTGCGCTTCCAGAAATTACGTTATCTGGGAGGCCGAGCTTGTGAAGAGGTCTCTGAATGCACTCATCTTGTCACCACGAATGGACGGCGAACAGAGAGACTCCTCGAAGCGATCTGCCTCGGGAAGAATATCGTGAATCCTTACTGGATAGTGCATGGATATGAGTGTCGGCAGTGGATGGGTGAGTAGGGTTTTACTTCACTCTTTTACGAGGTTTTCCATAATGGCGGACATCAATTTTCTTCAGATACCCTCGACTACTTCTTGCATGATGAGGACCAGGAGAGACATCTGGGGTACAACTGCAAGCGCAGCGTTGTTAGAGCTAGGCATAGAAAAGTATTTGAGGTAAGCTTCGCTATAATCTTATTGGCTCGCGTGCATCAGTATTGATTTCGATAAGACCTATTAACAGGTCTTTTTTTTTATTGTCTAAAAGGTTAGACCTTGTGGAAGAAAGATGTGCTCCCTAGAGCAGGTTTTCACTTTAGGATGTGCAATTTTACATCACTCCCTCGGTGGAACCAAGCCAAGCTGTGCTATCCAAGCTAATCCGACTCGCTGGAGGAACTGTCCATGAAGAGCGACCCGCCCCAGCTGATATAGGTATGTGTCTGCCAAAATTCTTTAATGCACGATGGTTAATACTTGGAGCCATAATTCGAGGCGCAGTCGTCCATATCAAATGGGCTTTCGTGGATGTTATTATTTTTAGCGCGATGTATTGAAACGGATGCCCCATATATTGTAATTAGTTGCGAATGTGATCTCCGGATGGTGCAGTATCTCCTGGAGTGCAATTTTCGTGAGTTTTCCGTTTTCTTCCTTGAATTTTTTTCCAACTTGTGATGAATCTTATATTGCTTTTGTACTGCTTTTTATTAATTTTGTTCTCCTTTTCAACTATATTTTTGTCTATTCTCTGTCTATTACTCAAGCCTTTCTCATTTTCCATTTCTCGAAGTGTATTGCGTTAAATCACCAACTAACAACGAATGGATAATTTCACCTCGCCGCATTTTCGGAGTTTCTTTTTCATCACTCTTGCTCAGTTTTCTCGCTATTTCCTGTGGTATGGCCAGCTACAGTCTCTTCCAATCAATTTTGCATAGCAGTAAAAAGCTCATGTGGTTTACCGCACTACACCACCTACACGACCATGCACACTTGATGGACGCTGTTGGGTGTTGCTGGTTTGCCGCGCTGCATGGGTGGTGCGGCGCGGCTGAACAGATGGGCAGCTTCCTGTGATGCAAAAATGATTTTTTCAGCAGAATATTTGTCAATAGTAAGATTTCCCAGGCGTGAGATAAGGTTAACTTTTGATGCAGAAAACATTGACCTTATTGTGTTGTTACTATCTTCTTTTTTTTTCTTCACTTTTTACTATTCCTATTTTTTCTTGTGGTTGATTTTTATTTTCAGCTGTTTACAACACCGACCTCGTGCTCATAGCCCTAATGAGACAAGAATTGGAACCACATCCGCTCTACCGAGTGAACACCGCGTCCTTAGCACGCCCTCCAGCGCCCCAACCGCCACCAGGTCACCCACATTTCCGGCCGATGCCACCGCGACCAGTTGTTGAGCAGTCACAGCCGCACAGGGTTAAAGCTTAAAGCGTCTTCATTTATACTAACTATGCCCTGTGAGGAGTGTGGATTTTGTTATTTGTTGCCACTGATTGCCTTATTTTTGCTCAAACTCATCGTTTTTTTTGGATCTCTTTTTATTGATCTCGCAAATTTTGTAATTGTTGTAGTTACATCTCTACGGGTAGCATTGTATTCTGTACATTGATAATTTGAATTTAATAAAGATGAAGCGGTAGTCTAGGAATACTCCAGGGACGAGGACAGTTGAAAATCCGTGAAACATGTGTGGTTTTGATGGAGTAACAGTAGAAGAATAGTTGACATTCGAGTTTTGAGCCCCGCCTATCTTCTCGCCGAAGAATGACGTCATCTTCTCGTGATTGGTCTCTTGTTTTCAAGCACTTCAAGTACTGATTACTTATCGATTCTTACACCCTTAAAATGCGTTGTTCTAAAAATATTATCGGAATGCTGAAAGGTTTTCACCATGTTTGGAGTTTTGGAAAGGACTTAAATTTTCTTCAATAGAAGTTGTTTCTCTCTGCACACAAATTTTTCGACACCACATACATCTTTGCTTGAACAGAACTTCCTGAAGTCCTGAAGGAGCTAGCGAACTTTCATAAAACTGCAGAATATCGCGAGAAACTTGAACTCCACATAACGTTTCCATAACCTGTGAATATAAAAGCAAGTTTGTTTGTTTATATGTGCGTTAGTTGAATAGGTGCACCGATTTGGACCATATTTCGCGAACACACACTCCTGGAGCGGGCGGAATCTATGGGTCATTTCTCACTCGGTATTATTGATTGGCTCATTAATTATATCGATTTGATTGATTTTTCACCATTCTTGCACAGGAATCGGTGAGGGCGTCTTTATGAGGGTTCTCCAATACGCTGTACACGAACATGGCAGCTATATGGGACGAAGCTACCAATCTATTAATTTCTATGTATGTATATCCTACTCTATCAGAGATGTCCCTTTCAAATCAAAACTCTCATGGCGAGCGCAATAATTGCATTACTATTATGGTAGAAATTTTGCTAAAGGCAGAAAATATAAGTTATACGAACCTAAGATCTGCATGATGGTAATTTAAACTACATTCTGAAGCGGTATTCTGCTACTCGAATGATTCGAGTTGTACATCATTCATTCGAAGTGGTCATCTTTGGCACATTTTGGATGAGAAGGGTTATGAAAATGTTTTCAAAACTTTGTTAAAGCCTAGCAGAACGACATATTTTCATGTTCACCCTTTTTGAGGTAAATAACTGATTTTTATGTGCTTTTTAGTGGAAGAGCATCTACTCTACTCTTTTCTCAAAGTACGTGGTTTTCTGTCGGTCGCTAAAACAAAATTTCAATGCATTTCTAGAACTATCTGTGGAATTTCAGAGTTCCAGAAACCACTTCTACAGTTTTTGTGATTATCTACAGAATTCTAGACATTTCCTGGTACATCTCAAAAGAACTGAATTGAATAATCGAATAATTACTGGGAATCTCCTTAGAATTGCTTGATCTACTCTCGATTTCTTCACCTGACATCGTCAAGAATATAGGGGTATCAAAAAGTTTCCAGCCTCGACCTGTTCCATCCCTTTTTTCTCAAAACTTTGATTGCATTCGTGTAGCCTGAAGTCTTGAAAGCCACCATGCCAGTTTTCATATTCTCAAGCTGACTCGTTCAAAAATAATGGCCCTTTCCCGCAGTCTAACCATAGTGGGTTTCACATGCTTTTCGACAGCGCACCTGTCCACAGATTAGGAGTTGCGGTTGTTGCCACCCGAAAACGTGGATTCGAACTATTGAATCACATATCCTATAGTTTGAATCTTGCACCCAGCAGCTATATTCTGCCTGGAAATTTGAAACAGCATCTTCGAACGATGAGATTGAGGTCGAAAACGTCAAAAAGTCGGTTGTTGAAAGATGCTCTGAGTTATGTGAGAAAACGAGATCTTTGTAAGGTTTAAAAAACTCAAATCGAGCCATGAAAAGTGTATTAGTGTTCGAGGGACATATATTTTACCACAACGAAATTTCGTCGCTGTTGACCTTTTGGAAGTGTTCTGGACCGGAAACTTTTTGATACCCCTATAGAGAAGAAAACAAGTGGTAACGTATCCGATTGTTTCACTGTTTCGAGTCTATAATAAAGTCGAACGAACTATGCGATCTCCTTCATGAAAAGAAAGAACGAGCATCTCTCAGAAGGCGCTTAGAAGTGACGCTTCTTTCAGTTTTATGAGGAATACGTCTTCGGCATCACTTCGCAACCGTTGCAACTAGTCTGATGATTGTTAGCAGAAACGCGGTCCAAATCATGTAACTTTTCGAAGTTTGAGTTTCGAAGAGCACAGCGGCGTCTCCTCCCAGTCACTACTATACTCCCCTCAATTGCTGCCATCATTTCTCAACTTCAGCTAAAGGGAGGAAAGCAGCAGCAACTGGAGAGAGAACGGAAGCAGCTGCAAGGATGTGCCGCTGGGCTTTATATTGGACCTATTATGCTGCTAGAACTGCGTTTCTGGTTTTCACCTGTATGCCGTAGAGGCAGATGCAGTTCAAATTGTCCATAAATTTATGGATGAGTAAATACGACCATGCCATTCTACAGAGGTATTTCAGGGCAAGTGTACTCTCGCTATTTCCAACCATGGAGCATGGAATAGCTCCTTGAAAACTTTAATTTTCTCATAGCAACCATTTTCTACAAACCATCATTTGTCCTCACTCTACACATTTTGTTAGGTTTAATTTCATAGCGTTTATTTCGTAGCAAATATTGTTGCTGATCGCTCTCGAAAAGTCTTGTTCAGAGTTTTTCCATCGTTATCGAAAAATTTTTCGGTGAGAGTTTCTCCATAGTTATCCAGGATTCAGCGACCTTCTCCATCTCCACAGGCGCCCTCGTTGTTGTCTCTCTCGTCCAACTGTAATCCCAAGTCTTTGGATATGTGGATTCCCAGTCGTATGATCTCCAAGGGCGTATGTATTTCTTTTTGCAGACGGCTTGATACACTCTTCCATTGCATTTTAAATCATTCCATTCTCCGGACCTGTAGATCTAAAACGAAAGGATTAGAAACAGAATTTCCAATTTCATTTCTAGCCTATGGTGCTTCCATGCGCTTAGATATTGAACTTTTCATGGTGTGATACTATACTTCTTGAGGGATGCGCGGCGGTTGATAGTTCGGGTTTTCGCACCTCTTCCCCCCCTTATAATTATCACCTACTAGCTGCCGTACCCGGCTTCGCTCGGGTGTTTTATTACCTTGGCTACATCATACTGCTGAGGTCAATTACTATCATCGACAAATTCATCAAAATCCCCATAATTTTGGTGATCAGCATGTTAGCGAAGCCCAGGTGACGCTTCCCATCGACTTGTGGGCGAAAAGTTAGCAAAGCTATTTCGGCGACATTGAATCGACGTATTCGTACAAAGTGGTTGTCATATTCATACTCAGCATATCGAGGAACCCCAGGAGGCATGTCTTCACCGCTCCATTGGGCGGAAGAGCCAAAAATCAATAAAATCGAAAAACCGATATTTTATGCAAAATGTTTGTCATATTCCTATTCAGCGTATTGAGAAACCCAATAAAATGTGAAGAAAAGGTTATGGTATAAAGGAATTAGTACGAATGGTTCGTTTCGCCTCAGCTCTAGACGAACCATTTTCGTTGGTCGGTCCTCTTGAGGCTCATCAGTAGATGAGAGGACCGACCAACAAAAAAATAGATTAGAAAAGTTAAAATGTTAAAAATTGATTAAAATTATAAAAAGTCATAAAATTTAGGCCAAGAAGACAAGATGCCACTGCGTTCTCAGCAATATGTACGCAGCCAAATTGCCTGCGGCTAGAATGCTATTGGAGCACGATAGCAACTGTGCTGCCAACTCCAATAGAACTCGGGACTATGTATAATATTATTTATTATTTATTAATATATTATACTATTTATATACATATTTATATACATATAATTATTATATTTAAATTACAAATTTGTTTTCATCACTATTAAATTTCTAAAATAAAATAAGGGGGAAATGATAGGAGGATGTTGTTGTATGTGGGCAGTGGTAACTACCAATTATAGTTTGAACAAACTTACGTATGTTATTAACATCCTCCACAAGATTAAACTTATATGCTATCTGTTTGTTATTGTATAAACATTTAAAAATGTTAGCGTATATAAAATCAGTGCTGTATTCATTATCTATTAATAAGTTCTTCATGTCAATGAGTTTACATGTGAAGAATTCTAATTTTGAACTAATATTAGCAATTCTCAACGTTTCTGTATAGATGGTAGAACCTTTCACCTTAAGTGAAATGTTAGAGTGAGCATGAGGAAATCGAATAACATGGAAGTTAAAATCATCTGTTTTATTATATAATTTTGTATCTATGACATCATTTACAATGTTAATATTCATATCTAAAAAGTTACAAGAACGGTGATTAGTGTGGGTCTTTTTAATTTCCAGTACATTATTATATACTTGTTCTAGAATATTGTCAATATATATTTCTTCTTCATTATGAACAATGAGTAAATCATCCATATATCTATACGGTACGAAATATTTACTATGTTCATATTTTACATTTTTAGAATATTCGAACTCCATTACTGTCAAAGTGAGATCGGCTAACATAGGGCTAAAATTCCCACCTTGTGGAACGCCCTTGTTTTGTTTATATATCGTATCTCCAAATATACAGTAGCTGTTTCTCAATAAATAATCTATATGATAAATTAGATCATGTTTATTATAGTATCTATACTTAGAGTTATTAGTGTCGTTAGTGTAAAAAACTTTATAGCCATTAGTAGCAATAATTGTTTTATCGGCATTAGTAAAGCAAATGTTTAATAAGTACATGATATTTTTTATAATGATGTTATGTTGTAAATTAGTAAACATATCTGTAAAGTCTGCTGAATAAATTTTAAGATTAACATCTTTGAGTAAGCATAATTCTTTAGATATGTTAATGTTGTCTATAGACCAATATGTTTTTATGGTACCTTTACGATTCCTAACTACTTTAGTGTAATTGACAAAGTGTTTCTTAAGGAAGGTGAAAATAGTATGTAACTCCAATGCTAATGGTTTAATGCTACTATTGTATGCACCTGTAATGAACCTGAATTTTATAGGGTTTTTGTGTAGCTTGGGTAATGCGTAAATTAAGGGTAATTTGGAATCAATATCTATTTTTAATTTATTGTTGACACAAAAGAACTTATGTTTTAATATGAGAGGGACCTTATCATATTTATAGGTGTTACTATAAATATCATTACTAGCAACGCATACTAATTTATTATTGCTGTTGTCGTACCTCAATCCCATTTCTTTCATGATAATTTGTAAGTAATATTTTTTACAAATTATGCCAAAATTATTGCTAGCTTTATCAAGTGGACAAAAAATGAAGTTTTTCTGGAAGTCCCTGAGTTTACTATAAGGTAAGTAGTCAATGTTATCTTCTAAATATTGTTTACAAAGGAAAGGCTTAACCAGTCTTTTAAATTCTACATTGAAAAAGGAATATATTTTTTCTTTATCTCTATTATTTATTTTGTATTTATTTTTGATGACTTTAATTACTTTATCGCAGGTATTATTATAAATTTCCTTTACAGTAGATTTTTTGATTCTTTCTTTAGGTCTGTATTTAGTGCCCTTGCTCATAATATATCTTAAGTCATCATCATCAATAACCTCAAGATTACCAGTAACTATATGATTATGATAACTATCTCTATACTTGAGAAATTTTTTTTGATTACAAACACAGTTATTTTTTATGATGTAACAAATGTCTTCTGTAGTAGTATTATTTAATGTGTGATTATAATTAAAAATTTTGCTGGAAATCGGTTTATTATATGTGTAAACCACTCTGAATGGTGTATATTCTTCTTGATTGTAATTGAGAACAATGTTTTTGATGGTAGGTGAGTTATAGATTTTATTAAGGTTAATATAATCGAACATTTCCCCTACATAAGGAACAGCAATATTACAAAATTTAGACTTTGGATTGACTTTAGTAGAGAAAACATTGTATTTAAAATGTGTTAATAAGCAAAGGACATAAAATTTTATTTTATTTTGTACTGTTGCTAAGAAGTCCACAGAAATAGATAATTTAATTAAAGTCTTAATATTGGGTTTATCTAACCTTTTAATCATTCTGTATAATTGTAAAGGTTGTATAGGAGTATCATTATTATTTGTAACGTAGTCTAATATTTCAGTGTATGATGCATTTTTATTTCTCTTTTTATTACATTTACCTCTGTTAGCTCTATTTTTAGTAATTTTTAGTGCGAAGTACGGATGATTAGACTTTTCTAATAACGGATTCTTAATATTAGAAATATTGCCATAACCTCTAATAGTATCGTTCAAACCAAAAGGATAAGCGGTCATTAGCATTTTAATCCAAAATAATTCTTTATCTAGAAGCGTGTTTTTATGTACGTTATAATCTATTGCGTCTAAAATATCTACAGTAATGTTCTTTCCACAGTTGTGAAAGTGTTGATATTCTGTGGTTATTCTTTTATTATTGTTTATGAAGTATATATGTTCTTTGATTCTTTGTTTAAGTGTCCTAGTGGTTATACCAACATATTGGATCTTACAGGTTTGGCATGTTATACAATAAACTACATTTTTAGAATTGCAATTGGTGTTATTAGTTTTATAAGTGCCTACCATAAAGTTAGTAACAGATGAAGTAACTTTATTATCAAAATTAATAATGTTGCATATAGTGCATTTGTCATTACACTTGGACCCTTTAAATTCTTTTCCAAAATGATTAATTCTATATTGACCGGTTCCCACTTTACTTTTTGTGAAGCTGAAAAAAGTGAAGTAGTTATAAGCGCTTAGACTGGTACTGTTTTTTGACCTGGATCTAAGCGCATGAGTGGTCAAACACATACGCAGAGAGGAGTATCCCGAAGGTTTAGTAGGGCTGCTACAAGGGGTTGGCGCTCCCTGGGGTGTTCCAAATGGAACAACTAGTACTGGGGTCACGAAAAACTAACCCCTCCTGCCGTTTTCCGCTTGTATTACCCATCAGTACTAATCCCTATTTTTAGTTGGAGGTATGGCCCTCCCAAATGAATTATGAAATGGACTTGGGATTATGTCTGAATCCCTAATAGAACTGCAACACCCAACACCACCAAAGTAAGTAACCGGTCTGAGCTTTAAAGGGTCCGAAGGGGTCAAAGCAATTTGACTGGATTTACAGTAAGAAGCGGATGTTTTTGGTCTTGAGTGGATTGATACAGTAATCCACTACAGTACCAAAGGAATAGAGAGAAATTTTGGGATAAGGCGAACGTTAGTAGTCATTTGTGTTCACTTAGTGTTGCTGCTATTTGCCCCACACCTATGTTATACTATGTATAATGATTCTATGTAAATAATGTGAACTTGTTTCAGTAGCTGTGATATATTTAGCAGATAGTGTTCGACTATGGAACAGGTAATAAGTGGAATATTATACTTGTTGTTAACATTATAAATTAATTCATTGTTTTAGTATCCAGGTTTTCACTACCCGAACATCGATCAAAAGGCTAGGATTGCCGCAAATCAAGAACATGTAAACCGCCGGGTGTTATCTGAATATATAAAGGTGATAGGAGTGCCCAACCAGGAGAAGTTAGGTACAAGAGATTTGGTACAAAAGTTTTTAAAGGAGATAGTAAGGTGAGCCTATAGGATATAGCATTGCTATGAAACATTAAAATAGTATATTAAGATACAATACGGTAAAGGACAATTCGCCGTTGACTTGGCCAACGTCGACAGGTTCAAATGGAGACTGCAGTTCGTTCAGAGTGAGTTTACTTATTGAAAGAATAGTATTGTGAGGACTTGACTAGGTCAACTAGATGAGAAATTTGTAAATTAAGGTGAAAATGTCAGATCAATTCTGGACCTATTTCACAAGCGATGGTAGAAAGAAGCTTTTGGAGTATAATAGAAAAGAACGTGCCAATGTTAAAGTGATAAGAGATCAAACGATAAGCCTGTCAGACTTGGAAAACCTAAGGTAAGGAGCTTAATTGAAATAGGGAATGATGTATCAATAGCTTAGAGATAGACGAGTAAGATACTAGTAATAGAGTTGTTTTTTAGTTTATACTTGAGAAGAAAGATAAAGCAACACTATCAAACAAACAATAGTAGCCCTCCTGATGTCAGCGTAAAAAACGGCTATGTTACTATTGGTAATTACAACAACGGAAATACAAAGGTAAATATGGTAAGGAATGAAGGTCACTTCCAAGATTTACCATTATTTCAGAGATACAGGGCTACTGAACTCGCAGTGTTATTAGGTTGGGACTATAGAGATTGGCAGGGAACGGCCATCAAGGAATTATTGTCAAACACCGAAAGAAAGAATATGATGATGAGTTATATGTGTGAGAGAGAGCGGGTGTGTGAGAGAAGACGGATGCGTGCCACATTTGTAGAATGATATAGTGAATAACCTAATAACACTACCTACTTAAGGAAGGAACACTTACTTGGGGTTCTCTGTCTCTCGACTTGTTCAAACCAATCGAGTCGAATCACTCTAATAGTCCATCCAGTAACGACACACCGGTGAGTATCCACTTAGTATTAAAAACCATATAAATTGTCCTGTAAATCCGGAACATCCTATAAGAAGCAGCTAATTGTATGTAGGAATCGATTAATCGATGTAATCGATAAATCAATAAATCAATAAATCGATATGTTGCAAGTGGTAGTAGAGTAACAAAGAGTAGCAGTGCAGTAATGCAACTATTTAATAGTCAAGTCAGCGACATGTAAGTAGGAGTCAATAAATCGATGCAGCGGATAAATCAATAAATCAATAACTCAATGTGTTAAGAGGTAGTAGAAGACTAAAGTAGTAGTTGTTAGTTATATAGGAAGATAAACCAATATTATAGTATGAGGATCAATTAATCAATGCAATCAATAAGTCAATAAATCGATTGGGTTACTAGTTACCTAAGGTTAAGTATATACCAAGTTATTGCAGGAAGCAGTCAATAGTGTGAGTGGAGGCGATGATGTATCGATCGATAAGGAGGTATCCAGAAAAAGAACTGGAACAGAGAACGAAGACCCCAACCCTGCAAAGTTACACAAACATGAGTAGAAGCGTGAACTAAAGACTAACAATGCGTTTTAGTTTGTTAAGAGAATTGAAGGATGTTGTACTGATAAAGTTTTATGACTTTCTTGAAGAAAAGTGAGAAGTGCGTCAACTTGACGCATAGAAGACCACTGGTCCGAAAAATCACCACTGGTGACAGAGGAGTTTCCTCAAAAAGTTGATGAAAGAATTCCCCATATGCGGTGCTGGAACTCACATGTCCCTGGGTTTCCCTCAGAATGACATGTGGAACCAGTACAGCCAATAAAATGTGAAGAAAAGGTTATGGTATAAAGGAATTAGTACGAATGGTTCGTTTCGCCTCAGCTCTAGACGAACCATTTTCGTTGGTCGGTCCTCTTGAGGCTCATCAGTAGATGAGAGGACCGACCAACAAAAAAATAGATTAGAAAAGTTAAAATGTTAAAAATTGATTAAAATTATAAAAAGTCATAAAATTTAGGCCAAGAAGACAAGATGCCACTGCGTTCTCAGCAATATGTACGCAGCCAAATTGCCTGCGGCTAGAATGCTATTGGAGCACGATAGCAACTGTGCTGCCAACTCCAATAGAACTCGGGACTATGTATAATATTATTTATTATTTATTAATATATTATACTATTTATATACATATTTATATACATATAATTATTATATTTAAATTACAAATTACAATACAAGAAGACATGTCTTTGTCCGTCCCCGAGCGAAAGTGGGGAAAAATTGATAAAATCAGTAAATCAATATTTCGTGCAAAATGGTTGTCATTCTTATTCAGCGTATTGAAAAACCCCAATAGACATGGTTTTACCCCATAATCAAGAATAGCGAAAAATCAATAAAATCAATAAATCAATATTTCGCGCAAAATGTTTGTCGTATTTGTGTTCCGCGCATTGAGATACCCCAGTAGACATGTCTTCACCACCCCATGATCGAGAATAGCGAAAAATCAATAAAATCAATAAATTGATAAATTGGCGCAAAATGGTTGTCCTGTTCGTGTTCAGCGCATTGAGGTACCCCAGTAGGCATGTTCTCGCTAGTCCCTGGTCAAGAAGAGCGAAAAATCAAAAAAATCAATATAGTCGATAGACCAATCGATAATCCCAGGTGCAAAGTAGCGTATAACCTCCGCCGGCCTCCAAAGAACCTACGTGCAAAATTTGGTCCCGATCGGTTCATCCTCCGCGATTTCTATTCGGAACACACAAACAAACAAACAAACACACACACAAACACACACAAACACACAAACAAACTTTCACGTTTATATATACAGAAGGATGTCGGTTAGAGGTGCGAGAAATGGGTGTAGAGGTCTGATCGGATCAGCAGCGGCACAGCTAAAACTGATCGGTTGCGGCGTTGCAAGCTTAGGTTTATGGCCGGGTCGTCCGTAGATGACTTTTACATCGTTACATCGTTTCAAGCAGTTATGACCTGAGACCAAAGGTATATGTAGGCAGGGTGATTGCAATGCCTCAAGTAGTTTTTTTATCTGCACTTGGCTTGGCGCACCGTAGTGTGCATATAAATAAATAAATAAATAAATAAATAAATAAATAAATAAATAAGTACCTATCATGACTTATAATAAAGGGCTTAGTCTGTCACGTGTGTGTTTGGGTGTGTGTGAAACGAAATTCCCTGATTGGTCAGTGATGGTGATTGCGGGGTCAACAAGATGATAGGAACGGGTATGGTGAGGTTCAAAGAATGAAGAGAAGCTCTAAAGGATAGGGAAGTGGAGAGCGGTGAGTGCACCGCGGTGTGGAGGGTGCGGCGGCGTCCAAAAGTGTGGAAACGCCTGGAATCGGGTCCAACGGTGTGATAAAGGTGCGCCGGCGCCCAAAAGTGGGGAAACGCGTTTACGGACATCTACTATCCAACCTCACTTCTGGCCAATCACGGCGGGCCCGTGGGGTGGTCGTTCTATGGATTCTCTAAGGAGGATGCATGCAATAACGTTGAAAAACGACCTATTTGCTCAAATGGACGGTTTCAGATCTTGAAAGAGTCTCGAAACATTACAATGGATATCCTAGAAGTGTAAAGGAGTTCCAATCCTATACAGGCCAACTTGCTGAAGGACTGCCAGGCCTAAGCGATGCAGAAACTCGGCAGCAGAGAATCCACAGATGACCTCATCCACAACCTTTCTGCTGCAGATTTTCTGGTTTGATCGACCTTGGCGGTTCCTGTAGAAGTTGCACTCTTGTCTGGACAGGCTTCTTCTATCGAATGTTTTGTAATCTTCCCTTATTAATATTGTCTGCTGCTTGCATGAGACCAGCCACGCCCCGTTGCAAATTGGGTATTAGATGTCCCGCAACCGGGGAAACGCCCGGGATCGGGTCCAACAGTGTGATAAGGGTGCGCCGGCGTTCAAAAGTGGGGAAACGCCTTTAGCAATCCGAGCCTCAATGACATGAGGCTTCAATTCGGCGAATGTCTGAGAAGCTGGTAACAGCTGATGTCGATATGGGCAGCTCTTACACGACACCCGCAATTATAGGTGCGAGCGATGTGCGAGAAATCCTCGAGCGCACCTCTTGACCGTCACTCTATGGTATGAGATTACCCATCCTCCCAATGATGCATTCGCGCCCTCCAATAGAATGACTGGATCAAATCAATACAAACTAACTTGAACACATAGTTCAGGCGATTCCGTAGCATGACCGTAATAGTTGTCGGGTTGCGTGGGAGCCCAATTTGAATAATCAAAATATGTGCCATCCGTCCATCTCCAACTACCGCCAACTTTTCTTAGACCGATCCATGTTAAGACACTGCTGTCAAAGACATTGCCATACGCCGTTTCTGAAGAGAGGCAAATGTAAACCCATTTCGTGTTAAAATCAGATCTATACAGCCTGTACTGATCGTGAGAATGGGAGTGAATCACATTCGGGCTGAGACACTCTAATAAGGTCTGTCAAGTTTTTAGTACAGTTCTTTTCTCAACAGTCGTATGCAAGTGTAACGTTCTGTATTTTTCTGTGCAGTATTCACTACTAATCGTGCAGTTTTGCATAAACAAGGGATACTTCAAGCTATGGGGTTATCCTAGCCAGAAATGTATGTGTATACGAATTTTGGATAATTTTCTTTCATATCATTTCCACAACGGAGCTAAAGCCAGGATTTCTTGAAACTTCCATTTAGAAGTTGACCCTATCAGACTATTGCGAACTATTGTGCGTCAGAACGGGAGCACTGATAGAATCCTGTAGTAGATCGCAGGCGAACTTATGGCTCAAGTGACTACTTTCTAACGCACATATACGGACCGTCAAGAAGACTGCAGAAGAACGTCTTCGATGAGCTCACGATCGCGCTCGATCTTTACAACAGTACACTACAAAATTGTAAAACTAGGCGGTCTTGGTGAACAACTTCTTCTCAAACTATTCGTCGCCTACCACAAGATCCTCGACAATGTTAGGGAAGCCGAGGTCCAACCAGGTCCAACACCAAGGATCTATGATGATGCAGGGAAGGTTGCACCAAAGGAAGTTTGCGCGAGAATAATGACAAGGTGCTGGCATCCACAGGCAATGCTAGTGTGATTTATTTCTGTTCTGGTGTATCTATTTCTTAATTATAGATAAAAATAAGATTTTTGTGATCTAATCAATAAATCTTCGCTTCTAGTCAATCATCGCTCGAATTCGGTCATCTTTTCGCACGAACTATCTACTCAGGAAACTTAAAAACCGTGTTTTGCATGGGAATGAAAGATGCAAATCCCACGATTAAGACATGCAGTCATTTAATCACAATAGTTCTATACCACCAATGGTCAAATCTATGCAAAACCTATGCATACCTCTGCAAAACCCATACATACCCATGCGTCTCCAAAAATCCGATGGAAATTCGATAAAACGTACGAAAAATTCATGCACACCCATGCAAAATCTATGCAAGGCCCATGCAAAACTCATGCATATCCATGGGTGTGCATGGGTTTTGCATGGATTGACTATTGCCGGTATAGAACTATTGATTTAAAAAACCGTGTTTCGCATGAGCACGTATGTGTTAACAGTAGGTTTGCATCTTTCAATCTCATGCAAAACACGGTTTTCAAGTCCCCTGAGAGTAGGGTCAATTAGACCCTTTTCTGTATTTTTTTTTTGACATTTTCAATTCTTCTTGCTGAAATTTTTCATTAGCAGAAACTTTTCCATTCACATCAATTCTCATAAAACATACCAGTCACAACTTTGTTTTCATATTCGCTATGGACGGACGCCAATTTTCCACCTTCATATTCGCATTGCTTTTCTGCAGTTTCGATATTTACATAGCCAACCCAGCAAATCACCTAAAAGGTCATATCGTGGTAACAGCAAATTTAGACACCTTTCGAATTTTTGCTACTCACCCTGTATGAGTAACCTAAGGAATCATATGGTTCCCAGTAATAATTGCCCGGCGCACATTCGCCGTTCACCTTTGCAGCAAACCATGCAGATGTAACAGTGATGATTAACCAAGCGGCACCCATTTCACGACCTGTGAAAGCGAACTGTTAGTTGTGAATCCGTTAACACTTTGAAAAACGCTCGGAGATGCAATACTTTTTTTCATAGCTGTAGTAGTATTTCCCCAATTTGCAAAGATCACCGCCCAGTATTCATACTTGCCACTGCACTTCATTCATTGCTTATTTATTTATATCTATTCGTTTACTCGTTTATTTTTCTTTCTACCAATGTAGATATACTGCAAATAGTTAGATTAATTTGTTAATTCATCTCCTAAGAAGAGACATGTTTAACTACTGCGGCTCCCTATTTTCTTCAGTCAACATTATCCTTCAGAGTCTCAAGCTCTTCTTTTGCATCTTTTAGTATATCATAACTGAGTTACCAGTTTTTTCCTGTCGAACACTTGGTATGTACTCAGATGAACAAATAAATAAACAAATACATTAGTATGTAATATTATATTGATTCAAAAGTTCCGTCCCTACTAGCATCTTTTGTTTCGAAATTTATTAACCCTTAAAATTGCAATATCAACCAGTGATATATATGTAAGTCAAGATACATGACATATTACTTGAAATGTAATGTCATGCATCCATCGCTCAAAAATCATTAAATAGATCTTACACAACATTCGATGGCTTATTTTCTCGCTTGAATAAGAATTTGGTCTTCAAGTACAATAACTGATGTCAAACGTAAATTTTGGCCAATAACTTACCTTTTTTATTTTAGTAGCCTCCATTGCTCAACTCCTCAAATAGTGACACATAGCAAAAATTTCTTGTTATGTTACTCAGGTTTTCCGAGTTAGCGCTGCTGTTACACGGTAAACCCGATGCGCTTGAAAGTAGTGCACACTTCGAACAGCTCGTATCTCTCTGATGACTGTGCAGCACGAACGCAGCCCGAACAGCGTGATGCATGAAGTAGAAACCCTGAATGCATCCCCCACCAGGTGCTGCCATTCTCCCCTCAAGTGCTGTCATCCCTCAGCACTTGCTGCTGAAATGACGAAAATGTGAGCAGCAATTGAGGGGAGGATGGCAGCAATTAGGAGCAGTTGTTGCTAGGGTTTCTAAGGCTGCGTCCAGAGTACGCCAGCGAAGTGAGGACTAAATCAGCGGCCGCTGCTGTGTGGGCTACACCGGCAGCAACGGCAGCGGCAACCTCATGCAGCCAGGTTAATTGCTGCGCGCTGGAACGATCATGACTTATAATAACGGGCTTACTTTGTGTGTCAAGTGTGTGTAGAACGAAATTCGAGGGCGTGGCTTAGAGTGTGTAGTGTAGTGGCTGTGATAAAGGTGCGCCGGTGCCCAAAGTGGGGGGAGACGGGTCCACTGCTGTGATAAGGGTGCGCCGGCGCCCAAATTGGGGGGAGACGGGTCCACGGCTGTGATAAGGGTGCGCCGGCGCCCAAAGTGGGGGGAGACGGGTCCACTCCGGTGATAAGGGTGCGCCGGCGCCCAAAGTGGGGGAGACAGGTCCACTGCTGTGATAAGGGTTCGCCTGCGCTCAAAAGTGGAGAAACGCCTGGCGACGGGTATAACGGTGTGATAAGGGTGCCTGAAAGTGTGGAAGATGTCGCGCACGGGTCCACACCTGCGAGAGTAGTATGCCAGCGCTCAGTAGAGGAAAACACACACGTATGCGAGGCGAGCGAAGCGAGCCCAGAAGAAGCCTGAGAGTCCGACGTTAGCCGGACGATCAGGCTGGTACTACATAACGTATTGTGTCGCGAAATGTTGGAATAATAATTTGAGCTGCTCGGATAGTGGTAGGTTTTTTTGTAAATATTATGAGAAAAGATATATATATATATAATATTAAATTTTGGATGGCTGAAAGAGTTTTGTCGGTTTTTCAATAGTCTGCGATTCCGTTTAGATGTCACCTAACAACGATAGATAACGGTATATATGTTCGTGGATTTGTAGACAAAATACCCGGAAGTTCATGGATACGTCGTTTTCAATATTCCGTTCTTCGCGTGTTTTTCCATTAAGGTCACGAGCAACTTGGTTCGAAACACCTTCCTCGCTTTCGTTTTAAAGGCCACTTCCGATTCCAGTGTAGAGCTCTGGATAAAAGGTTCTAGAGAAGTGCATATAAACACATTTTGAAGTATTTTGTCTTTTTTTCCTGCAACTCTTGTTAGACGATGCCATCCGTTTGCTAATTCAAAGCAGTACCCTATGCATTATCCGTAGCTATCATTTGGTTCAAAAAGTCGTAGATGCTTCGCTAGAAGTACGCTCGAGATGACTAAAGGCTCACTTCTTTTTTTCTGCGCTGCCTAAATCGGCCAAAATCCGCTTCCAAAACTTCTGTAGATTGGCTGGTAAACGACTTCATCGCTCCACTTTCCCGAATCCTGTGCACGCGCCATAGGCGTATTTATCAAATACGTAGTGTTCCCTACTAATCGTGGGAAGCAAGAAAATGCAGTTTTATGATTGTTATCTTCAAGCTGATTCAGAAATATTTCAACGTATGTAATATGCTTCTCAATATAAAGTAAATCCCCTAAAATAAGACTGAAGACGCTAAATTTTTGAAAAAAAAAATTTCGGAGAACGGTGCCACAGACGCGAAGAGAAGCGTTGCGTTGCTGTTTTCACACGTTCGATCGAATTCGAACACTTGTTTTTATTTTGAAGTTCAGAACATTTACACTTTTAGCCTGAGGAAAAGTGCCTATTGTTGTCTACTTTAATATTTAACTGCACGTTAACTATTTCTACTACTTTTCACTTACCTTTCTGGATCTCAATAATGTCTCTATGCAGAATAGTGGTCATGTCTGGTGACCTACGCTGGATCATTAGTGTATCTGAGGTGCGAATACCATTCCGAAGGTATAATTAGTACCCCGCGGGCGAGTCGATGGGGAAATGCAGGATGGAAGTATTAGGGTGTCCCAAAATAAGTGGCCGCAAACTAGTAGTGAAGATTTGGAAGTTCAGAACTCCATTATTTTGGAAGGTACATAGACAAAATTCAAAGACCTGCGCAATCTGAATTCTAGAAAGGGTTCCTTAAATACCCTTTTGTGGCTTCTGCAGACTACATTCTGTGATCAGTCAAAACATGGTTTTCGTGGTCTTACATTTTCTAGGCTCTTTTTCCATCCGAAAAGGACGAAAGCCAGATTTGGTTTCAAATCTGCATTTGGCCAGGAAGCCATGTTGTAAGCATATAAAATCTGTAACTACTGGTGGTCCATAAATACGGCAATAAAACATGTTTTGCTTTCAAAGGAGCTTGTTCCGCCTTGAAGTCATGCTTATTTGGGAGGTCGTCTCCGGACGTTTTACCTGGACAGTGATCAGGAACTCAGGCTTCGTCTGGTTTAGAACTGAAGGAACAATAAATTTTAGGACCTATTGGTTCTGTCGAAAGGCCGCTCAGAACTAAATCAAGTGTGCTAGTAGGCTTTCACGGCACCTGAGACATAAGCTTCCTCAAAACCCCCTAGGAGTTGGAAATCTCCAGAAAGGAACTTCGAAAATACAAAATAAGTTTTTGAGCATCCCCTGAGACCTGCGACTTCATTCGATGTCTCAGGGTCTGACTCCTAGCAGATGGAGGACATTTCTAGATGTTTTCTTCTATTATATTCGTTGGGAGTTAATGAACATAAATCATGTGACAGTGATCCAAATTGCTTCGAAAATCATTTTTACTAACCTTTTCTTTCTTTTCTTCACCGTATTTTTGGCCTACCCTGTAGAAAAGCACTTCCAGAAAGATGAGAGCTTTCTACGTTGCTCAAGTGATGGTCACGAAATTTCCCAGACGCAAAAGCATAGTGCAGGAAGCGAGACGAGAATTGTAAATAACTATAAATATAAGACTTATTCGAGTCATCGTGTTAGTTTCCTATTCTTTTTATTTTGAATTCTTAGCTAAATGCCTTAGATTCTACTTAGGGTAATGTATTATCCCCTTCCCTATCGTTAAATCTTTGTTCTCAGACCGGTGAACTTCGGCCGCGCCAAGATACTGTATAAGGAGAGGAGGAGCCCAATCGAGGACGTCGATGAGGCAGAGAGGTCAACGTTTGGGCACCACCACGTTTTCGTCCACGTCATCTATTCGCTCAACGTCCTGATCGAACTTTCATGGCCGTCTTCTATATTTGTGTCGCTCATAATCGTCGTGCCTTGTGCATTGACGTGAATAAGCATAAAGGATCCTGAGTAATGAGAATCTTGTGTTTGGCATGCCGGAGGCTATTTCTGGGATTAAAATGGTTCGATCATTAAGAGGATGATCGTGACCATGACTGAATCCTGAAACAGTGTATAAAAATGCTAGCAGCTAGGTTGGGCGCAGTTTAATCTGTGTTTTGCGATCTTGAAGACCAAATGTGACGAAAAAGCGCGCGATGTGTATCCATTGCACTGCAAAACTCCGCCGAAAATGATGATAGTAATACTTTTTATTCCGAAAGAAAACCTCAAGTATGAGCCGAGTTACGCACCTTGGAATTCGCACCACAAAAACGACCGTTATTTTTGGGACAACGTACTATGTCGGTGGTGGCATTATTATGCCACTAGTTTTCGTTAACCCAGAGATTGAACTAAAGACTTGTTTATTTACGATATGCAAAAAAACAAGTGCTTATCCAAAAGTAAAGCTTGGAAATCGAAAGTTTTATAGGAGTTAACATCCGAACATTCAACTTTCATCAGGGTTTGTTAACATTCAATCCAAATTATTAAAACCCTCATCAAGTGGATGGTCTTCTTCTTTTTCTCTGATAACTGTTCTCCTAAAATCTTGTAATGAGCGATTTAGTGGTGAGTGACTGGTAATTTCTAGACATAGTCAATGTCAATTTAACACTGAGCCTCCATAAGCAATTCTGACATCCTAAATCGAAGGAAAAATACCAGACATCTGTGCCACTTCAAAATGGAATGTACCTTATAATGTGAAGTTGACAACGCTGATCTCGATTGGGGAGCGGTCGTATGGCGCGATTCTTGGGGTGTCACTATAGGCAGACGCGATCTGAGCGCGCTCCTACCACCCGGTATACTGTCTCGCGTCGCGGTTTGCCTGGGTCTACCTGGCAGGGCAAATCGTTCATGCAACCATCACCCGACCATAGAGAAGAGTTGAACTAGCGGTACATGTGGTTTTTAGGATACACGGATGAACAAACGTTTCGAACATCAAGCTTCTTCGAATACCCAGGTGAACGTACTGTTTTATAGAAGGCCACAGATTACTCTGTTCAAATAAAAAGCTTTCTGAAGCAAGCACTTTCAATATCTAGATTTTGCAAGCTACTGATCAAGCGAATTACCCGAGCTTGTGATTTGCTGTAATTCTTGGGTATTTCACAGGAACTAGAAATGACTCTTATTCAAGTCCAATATTTGGCGTCAATTTGGTTCATGTAAATTTTAATTCAGTCAAAACTCTATCCATTATATGTAATAGTGCAGCGCACATAGATTTGAAACCTCGTTTCAGAGATTCGTCACATAGAGGTACCCGCAACTGTGTGCGCTCTCTTCTGTGGTAGGATAATGTAGGAAAGGCGGATGAGTTGCTCAGCCGTGCGGACCCAGATAAACCGCGACGCATGACCGTAATCGAGTGGTACTAGCGCGCCATAGAACCAGGCTGTCCATAGTGCCACCTGAAGCATCGCGCTGTACGGCCTACATCCATCTCGAATATGTTCTCTATTACTGCTTAATGCCACTCCAAAAAAAGCCTTGTCTGTGCAGTACATTTGAAGGTACAGTTTCTCCATCCACCTATCGTAACACCACAAAATAGGCGTTGTTGTGCAAAATGGATAAAGAATTCGCTATCAGCAGTTCAAATGAACCCGTATGCAAAATTTCAACGAAAAAAAAGCAAAGGTTATTGTTAAATAATTACACCTTGGTCATTTACCACTATTACCAGTCACGAGGGAACGATCGTTAGGTACTAGACGGCAAACCCGGCTCCGCTCGGTTGATTTACTATCCCTGGCTACTTCAATCCTACAAGGACACCTGCTGTTGCCAAGAAACGACTCGAAATGCCCGAAAAAGTTAGCAACACTACTTCGACATTAAACAGGCACTTATGTGCAAAACGATTGTCACATTGATGTCCAATGTATTCTAGAACTCCAGTATGTCAGTAGTCTATACATTGGTATTCGAACAAATATTTTCGACGCTATTCGAACGTTCGAATAATTCGAAAAGTTGAGCTATTGGATTATTCGAATATTCGAATTATTAAAAAGTTAAAATATTCGAATATTCGAATATTCGGACATTCATGACTCGAATAATCGGTAGATAATTCCACCGTAAACCTATTAAAAAAGAGGTTGTCACAAAATGGATACCACATTCGTGTTCAGCACTTTAAATAGCCCCAATATGGAAAATTTCAGCGAAAAAGAATTTTTTGAAAGTTTGGTCTCATGTGTGCGCCACCAGTAGTTCCACTGCTAAAAAGTCGAGTAGTGAGGATCATTCAAAATGCCTCCAAGCTTTCAGAATATCTAACTACAAGTAGAAACATTTATAAAACTGCATGGAGTAAATTTTCAGAAGAAAGCAACGTGAGGAAGATAAGTGCAAAAGCTCGATTTTCGGGCTGAGGGGAGTTGAAGTGCCCGTGAGAACCAAGTCACTTACCACGGCGTCACACCTTACCTTGATCTACAAGAGTTACCTTAATGTGTGTACCTACTTACGGTGAGTTTGGAAAAACGGCCGCAAATCCTCACAGAGATGAGCCTGGACCAATATCAAAATAGTTTTGAAAACAGCATTCGAGATGCACAAGGCAGTGTATACCACACAGCGGGTCTTTGATGAAGTAATGTTCCCTTGTAAGTGGTACTAGTAGCGAGTGTGGGGCAATTCTGTACCCGTAGTGATGCACGTTCCGCCGAGATTTTGCATACAGGAATATTTGGACTGCTGATCACTAGTATTGCATCCATTTTTCATAGCAACGCCTACTATAGGGAGTCATGGTAGGTTGATGCAGAAACTGGCGCATATACTGCACAGACAAGGTCATAACTTCTTCCGCAGTGGCATTAAGCGCGACACGCAAACATAATCAAGGTCAGCATTATCAACTTCACATAAGGAGGCATATCTCATTCTGAAATGCCACAGGTATGTGGTATCTTTTCCTCTTTAGCTTTTCTTTTAAAAACGAAATTGACGCACTGAAGTTATGCTGTAAAAAGGAGAACATCCCGAAAACCACTATGCACGCATATCCAAAATGAAGATCATGTCTTAATGAATACAAAAAATCCACTCCTGTTCGGAGAGCGCTCTCCGCTTGTAAAAGCAGCCACAAAGATGTCAGTAGAGTATATCGTCGATGCGCCGCAACTGAAGTTTGTCCATTATTCTTCCATATTATGAAGAGAGTAAGCCTTAGGAAAACGATACTCCTATGGGAAGAGGGGAAGGTCTTGCTCTACAAGTGTCACATGAAAGCATATCCTTGTTCGCAAGTCTTGTCGTGTTCCCGCCAAAGAAAGGGATCTATGTTTTATTATAGCAAATTTTTTCCTTTGCTTGTTTCTCATTGAAGCAATTTTCTGAGGGCACATTTTCTTGCTTATCTTAGTTTTCATCACAAGATGAATTCATGGATAATTTGGCAGCGCTTGGTTGTTGTGCAAGAGACAAAAGCGATACGGGCCCAGTCTCAAAAATCTACTTGAGGGACTTCAATTTGGCAGTGAAGAGGCTTCCTTGTGAGCCGAATTCCAGTCTACGGATGACCTCATACGGATATGTTAGAGAGCAACAGCTGTGCTATCATCCACAGAAACATCAAGCTCCCAACTATTCAAGATCTGCGACAAAGTAGACTTGAATTAGTTGCGGCGGAGAGGCTGCGCGATCCCTCGTCGTCTCCGTGACTGCTTCAGCAAGGAAGGAGCTTGCTGTTAACATTAGTGCATTTATTCGGATCGCTAAGACAAGGGCTTTATTATTCATGTGCTTATTTGGAATGTTTTTGCATCTTGTCTCTTCTACAGACTCATTCTATGTAGGTGCGTCAATAATTCTGCCCTGTATTTCCCATGATTCTTTCTACCAAGCTAAGCGTATTATGCGGTATCGAGACCTTGTGAAGCATAGAATTAGATGAAGTAGGAACCAAGCACGCTAAATACCAAGGTCTAGCGCTGTACAGAAAACAGATGAGATGCTGTGTTCAACTTTGTCGAGTAATACAAAAAAGGCGTTGTCAAGAGTTTAGCTCGTTTGCACAGAATGGCCGGGTTGCCTGGGCTCAAAATGAATGGAGATGGGAGTGAAAACAAGTGCTATCGTAAGGAAAGAGAGTGATTGCAAACAAAAGCACCCGTTCATTTTATACTTCAACTCATACTGTTGGAACGCTGGAACAAGTCTAATCTCTTTATGTTTTGAGATAGCTACGGCGCTGCAACTTTCGTAGAGTTGTTCCGATCATTGCTACGTAGTAAAGTGTTCACGTAGCATGGTTGTTTGATAACAACGTGAGGCCAACATAAATTGGTGTTTGGTTTCCGGAACGGTACTATGAGTTGTGCTTAAAGAGCCTCTAGATTCGACTACTAACGAGTGCGCAAATATGGTTTTTTCTGAGGCACGTGGTCTCGGCACCAGAGCTTAGCGAACCATGACGTCAAAGCTGCGAGGTTGAAGAAAGTCCACAACATTCGCAATGCACATGCTTACATATATCGGCAACAATCAGAATAGTCTGCGCTTCTGTAGATGAGTTTCTATCACTCTAGATTACTTGCTCAGTAGTGTGGAATTTAAGAAAAAGGACCACTCTCGCAGTAGCGATCAGGGCCCAGCACCAGGTGGTCATTGACCACCAGGACTTAGTAGCGTCCTGCAGATTCAGGGGGCTTTGCACCAGTGTCCGGGGCATAGCCAACCGCTAACCGTCTACTGATGTTAGAGACAAGCAGATTTCAGAGAAGCACTTCTGGAGGGTCATCAAACTCGTGGCTGAAGACCACCGTTGTCCAACCATTTACTCCATCCCTACCCTGCACTCTAGAGCGCTCCAGTGATAATCAGGTGTTGCTCAACCTGTAGGAGACGTATCACGTTGGAATTTTGACTGTAGATGTGCACTATACCAATGAGTATCCCCCAAAGTGGCACTTTTTGAGAAAAACCGTCATTAATGATCAAAAAGTGGTTTTCGGCCATTTTTTGACCATTAATGAGGGTTTTTTTCTCAAAAACGAGGACGGTTTCTCGAAAACGAAAGATGCCACTTTGGGGAGAGTTGGTACCACCTAGGCGCATTTCTTGGAGTTGACAGCGTATCGGAACACTTCCTCAAACGAGAGAAATTTCCTGGGAAAATTCCGGGTTTGAGAGAAAAAACCACGCTCCAATGACGATTTCTTGTATCTGACAGGTCCTATAACAAGTTTCAACGAGTTCTAGCGGCATCAAACAGTTCCGTACTGAGATCGGTTTTTCGAGGATTTTAGCTTGAATTTGAGATGATCTAGGCTGTCTCGCTAAATGGTACGCATTTCTTGCTGAAACATCATTCGTCGTTTTACTAACGCTTATTTAATTCACTTTTTTAGTGCTATCTGCTTTTCCTGAAAGAACCCTAGTGTGTAGGTACTTAGTGGACTTAGTAGCCCATTTCGGAATCCGACTGGACTTAGTACTCCCCAACCGACACTGTCTCGCTAAATGGTACGCATTTCTTGCTGAAACATCATTCGTCGTCTCACTAACGCTTATTTAAGTCACTTTTTTAGTGCTACACCTAGTGCTGCGCCTTGGTAGCGATCACATAGTGCTTGCTCATGATCCATGCAACACTCCTAAATACACGCCGCAAAATGTGATGAGCGTGTAGGGACAGTTCTCACGAATCAACACAATATTAGCCTGCAACATAAATTCCCGTCGTTTGTATTTTTCAACGCAATTGTCTCACAGCTAATCAAACAATGAGCGATATCAATCGAAAGATGCAGCACAACAGTCTAGTCTTCTGACATTCATACAGCAGAAGAGCTCTCTACTGTCAAATTGATCACTTACACAGCAAGTAGAATGAGAGCAATGATGAAACCAGAAAGCTACACAGTTTTAACTGTTTTCCCTCAAGGCGTGGTGGGGTTCATATACATGCATGTATGTCATTGCACATGCATTAACGATGCGGTAGGATGCTTCGAGAGTAGCTTTTTAGATTCAAGATAACACTTTTTGCTTGTGATAAACTTTCCGAAGGAGAGGCACTGAAGCATTATTATGTGTGACAAAGCATGCAATACACCGTTTCCTCCCAAAGTTTTGTCCTACTCTGTATTTGTGAGATGGGAAAAGTTTTTGAATCATCTCAGTTTTTCCAGCGTCCTATCCAAACACAAAGAAGAGAAAAATAGCAATTGTGATCCGGATCCGATCTCTTTAACAAACCGGAGCTTCTTTTTATGTCACCGAGCTCCTGCCAACTACTGAAATTCGGTCTGATCAACATCTAAGTTTACGTCCAAATGAGAACAACAGAATACTCAAGAGCAGCACCCACGGAGAATTCCGTCACCGAGATTGTAGCGGAATATTAGATTTCTGCCAGTGAGGAGTGGGTGAAGTGTCCAATCCCGCCACAACTCATGCAAAACGGTTTTCGGGTGCTTCTGCTTTGGAAGGTTAGAGCAGGGCGGTCAAGTTACACGTATTGGACAAAAAACTCGATAACGCTGCCACCTATTTTCTTTGCGGCATCGGATATTTGACTAATAAAGCAGTTTCATCGAGATAGAAAGAACACAAAGAGAGAGAGAGAGAGAAAATGGAATGTTCATTATGAAAACACAACTCGGAAAAAGAGAAAAAACGTGTGATAATTCTAAAAATCAAATAATTAGGTGCACGCAATATTCAAGAAATTGGATGTTCTGAGTGAGGAGAAGGGTTGAGAGATTAGTAATAAGTGAAAAGGAAATAAATAGAGGATCGATTGGAACAAGATTGGAACAAGATCCAAGACGCAAAAATTTCTGTGCGTGCTGCCTTTAACACGAACTTCCAAGGCAGCACCCACGTTCTCGTGTGGACAGTAACTTTTTCAGTATTGCTTTCATTCAGTAGTTCATGCAGTATTGCGCAAAGCTAATGTGTTCAAACATCCTGCCACAACTTCGTGCGACTCTTCATTCATTCCACCGTTCGTTCGCCAGGTTGCCGCGCGCAATTGTCCTACACTCTTCGTATGCACACGTTGGGCTCTGCCTCCTGCGCCGAAACTGCATAAATAGTATAGTTAACACATTCGAAGAGGAGCTTCGAATATTCGAATATCGAATATTCGACTCTTCAGAAACCATTCGAACGAATGAATATTATTCGAACGTCCAATGTCAGAAGTATTCGAATTCGAATATTCGAATATCAAGGGTTTCGAATATTCGGATATTTGAGAAGCATTTCCTAAAGAAATCTCTGCGAGATCTGAGATGTGACCAGCATAAACCGCGCTATAAGGTAAAATCACGCAAAACGTGGTTGGAGTTATGGTCTCTCATAAGTGTGGACATTTGCCGAGATATCATCTCTCATAAGTGTGGACATTTGCCGAGATATCAAAGGGGAAAAGAGAACGGAGAAATGAGTACGGGACGCACGGAAGTAGTTGCGAAGAGAAGGTATAATGAGCAAATACTACAAAAGTAGCACGAGGAAAAAATTAGACCAACCATACACACTACGATGTTCTGAAAGCAGATTGTTCTCCTGGTGCCTTACTGCAGATCTGCAGATATTTCGTAATCGTGGTGATGATGCGTATAATCTGCTTTATTTTACGCGAAAGTTGTGTTGCTAACGCTGTCCGGTTACATCCCTAGTACCGCTAAAGGATACACGCCAGTTTTTTTTTTGCTTTGAATGGCGATCGAATATCGAATATGGGCTTCGAATATTCGAATATATTCGAATAGTGCGACCTGTCGAATATTCGAATTCGAATATCTTACTCTATATAAAGCGCAGACCCCCCCCCCCATCGCCGCGCGAGGGATGACAGGTCACGCTGTCATTGATCCACTCGCCTCGCCCCACCTCTTTTGCCCGCCGCCACGGGCTCAATTGCGAAAATTGACACGCCCAATGACACGCCCATGTATATGTATGTGTACAACATGGAAATCTTCAATTAGGACACCTAATTTGCAACGAAAACGGAATATCTTGGATCTTTAAAGCAGACTGGGAGAACCACTGATGAAGCGAATGTGATTTCGCAATCAGAGCCGTGAATCATCCAAATACAGCAGAGTTGTACGGAAATTTTCGCTGCACTCCTTCTAAAGCATTAAGTAGTAATGGCAATTAGAAATTAACGGTCAGGGGAACAAATGGTGCACTCCATGAGCTTAATATTGTGCTTACAAAATAGGAATAGAACCTCTACGCAGTTTATTCCTGTTAAAAGCTAATTGTGCCCGAACCATAACAATTTCGACTTTCAGCGCTATCCCAAATGAAAACGACTTGACCACGTGAGGACCTGTGTTGCTACTCATATAAGCGACCATGTAAAAGCTCTTTATATTGAAAATAATAAGAGTTAACCTCCAAACCACATAGGAGCTACGCAGCTTCGGAGAAAATCACTGTGATCCGCGAAGCGCGGCGAAGCAGTGCGCTTCTTGAGTTTACCTAGCCCAGAGGTAACGTGGCACACGGGTCCGAGTCAGAGCGCCGCGAAGAGGCGCTCTGACTCGGGGTAGTTTTTTTTTCAGAGTTTACCTAGCCCGGAGGTAACGTGGCACACGGGTCCGAGTCAGAGCGCCGCGAAGCGGCGCTCTGACTCGGTGTTCGAATATTGGGGGATTCTCGAATATTCGACTATCCGAATATTCGAATATTCGAATTTTTCGAATATTTATTCGAATACGAATATTCTGTTAGAACTATAATAAATAGCCAGCGCGCGTGCAATGAAGTCTTATTCCTGCGTTGTCACTCGAAGGGAGCAGTTGAGAAAGAAGTTAGTGGTAGTCAATTGATGTTGGCTCACATGTGCCGTATACAATCAAGCGCAGGAACACGGATAGAAGAGGAGCAGCGCCAAGAGCTGGTAACTCGGCGTCAGTGAGGCCTGCTCAGAGGCGTTGAGCATCTGCTCACACTGCCGGCGAACGGCCGAGGAGTTTGTACTTGATGTGACTCCTAGTGACTGGGCTGGTTGGACTCTTCCCCTATGGTTTCTTTGTTGTATATTTGTGTTCACATTTATGCAGGCTATGAAAATGGGTAGTTTATGTGTTTGTGTTGTGCAGCAAGAACTACAGACGGGTACCGCGAAGACAGCGGTTGTTACAGTCAGTATAGCCACTTTCATACGTATCTGTTGACAGTACGGATCCTACTGGTAGATGATGATGACAGCTCATCTGCATATCACATGTGTCGTTTTGTCTGCTTTGATCACATGAGTCAGTGTCAGTACATCTGAGGATGTACCGGGAACCAGTTGTGTACCGGGAACCAGTAAGTACTGATATGGTTTGTAGCTTGGGGGGCCTACACCGCAGTTGTGTTGTGAGTTGCGTGGCCGGCGGATTCTGACGCAAGCTAACATACTATCAGTCCTCGGCGGGTTATCTGTCCCGTCTGTAAAAGCCATGGGTTTCTCGCCCGTCATTTACACCGATGCTTGGTTCTGTGGTCTGCTGGGCTACGTAATGAGTGAAGCGGGAAATCGACGACACCTCCAATTACTTCAGATGGGGATAACATCAAGCATAGAAATGCAAAAATGTCTCCACTGCTCGGATAAGTGCTCCAAAAGTCCAAAAGGGTGGTGGGACCTCTGTCTGTGAATCCTACACACTTAGCGGGGAATTAGCTGTAATATAGAAAGTCGAGCTACGTACGAGCTTTATGGCTTAAAGAGCATCAGTCGAATCACTCAAAAGCCCACCGATATCTCATATGTCAATACGAAGCGTAGAATCATGTACAACTTAACAATTTATGAACATTTCTCGACATATGGAAGTATCATATCACCCAAGGCACTGATTGAGCTCATATCATATCACTATTGCACTAATACCCTAATTAATAGTATTAATGCTGCAATAAAGTATTTTACATTTGAAGCTGACGAAGGCAATCCGTCCAAATAGTCCAGTACCTGAATGAACTAAAGCTTTCGGAAGCTAATAAGAGATTATTGGAAGCACCTACTTTGAGCTGTTTAACGGAAGAGAGAACCAGTTGGAATCGCGGTGATTCATTGAGGTCGAAGTGATCCTGGAGCTTTCTGGCGTATGGGGAGCACGCCTAGGAATTGCTTACTGATGTACACGTCAGGATTTTTTGGTTAAAATGTTACCACTCAAACAAGCTTAGACGTCCTGCTCAGGTAAGACTTTCAGACCTTTATTAGACGCATAGCTTTACCTCAGAATTGTTTCTGAGACTTTCACATGAAGAGAATCCCCAGAAGCTCCTGGTCACAATAGCATACGTGATTCCGTGCGAAACTGCCCAAATCTGCATTTGTGAACCCAGCTTATGGGGACCTTGTGGGTGGAACCAGGGAGAGACTACGGGGGTTTCTGCAGAACGCACATCCTTGCTGGTTACATATGAAGTGCACCTTCTATCTCGTTAGTGGTTTATGAGGAACTCTTGCAAGCAGTATGAATTTCCTCAGAAGGTGCGCTATAGGCGGAAATGCGCTGTCGAGAAAACTCGTCCTCCCGCCTTGGCCCCGCCCCTTGCTCCGCCCACAGGCTTCCTAACAAATTGGGTGCGAAAACATGTTTTTCGGCAGTTTTGCACAAAATAACGTATACCATTGTGATCAGCATCTCGTGCAGGTTCTTTTCGTACGAATATTTCAAAAACGATTCTGAGATCAGACTGTGCCTCGAATGCCCACTCTGTTCGAGAAATATCACAGCATGTATACAGTAATTTCACACCTTTTCAGCCCATCCAGTATGCCATTGCGTTTTGGTGTGATTGAGCGCCTCGTTCTTCCCAAACCATTCGACTCTCATAAATGCCGATCCTGGCTCGCTCATCTCAGGCATCAGCACTATTCGGCATTGTAGACCCTGCAACTCAAGTTCGTAACCCAAAAAAATCGCAATTATCCCGAAAAGGTGTTCACACCTTGGGAAGTATCCTCTCAAAAGCGATCTGAAGTCGACTGGCTATGTCTGTGGCGGGATTTGAGGACAGAAATCCGGCACGTTCCAGTACATCCGCAGGGATCTCACTCCGTAGCATATCAATGTCGGTAGTTGAGTATCCCGCAGACAAATAGAGCCCTGAAAGATGGTTAAATCCAGTTCCAGATCCATGAAACGCATGCTGACGATGACCCACCAGGATAAACTTCAGGCATATCCTCCGGCAGATCACAGATAAACGTTCCCGATTCGCAGAAACATGCCCCACGGTCACGAAGATACAATCGTTCCCCGAAATCTGGAATTTATTCAACTTCCGAGGGATATATGGGAATAGGAAGTGGTGGTCGTACCAATTGTTGTCAGTGGAGCGTCGCATTGCCCGTCCTCCAAACAAGGCAACCTCTCACACACTAGTTGGTCTTCAGCCACACATTCACACCATGACGAGCATCGCCCCGACCAATCCACATACTTCTTCAACGGTTGAGTAATTAGAGCATTGTCGAGAAGTGCCTAGCGGAAAATTCTGAGTATACCCTTATAACAGCTCCAGTATGAACGAAAATTTGACGTCCACTAGCATCCTTAGCGTTGCATCCTTCTGAAACTGTACATTTCTGGAAGCAAACCAAAACAGTCCAACTGGTTAGCTCTCGAGAACGTAATGAACCTGCAGGTGGTGGCGCATGCGTAACGAAAGTAGTAGTGGTGGTCGGCAGTTGTTCAGTGGTGGTCACCCACGGTGGCGGAGGTTCGGTCGGATCCAGCGGTGACACGGTCGTTCGATGTTTTCCTTTACGTCTTCTGGAAACAAGGAGATCAGCAATGGTTTTGCTTGTTGAATTATTGTTGAATTTATTCTTTACCGTTTTTTTCTTTATTTCGTTTTTTTTTTGAATCTTCGGTTACACAGAGAAATTTGGTCACTGTCCTGTTTGTAGCTTATTTTGACACCTTACATGGAAAGTGCACGAAATTAAGCTGCTAATTCATGACGACATCTAGAGAGCCTCTCCGAAGTGATGTTACGAGCTATACCTAGAAATTTCTAAGTGGTCTATAGAAGCTCAGAAAGAATGCAAAACGGACGAACGCAGCAGGAATTGAACCTGCGTGCATGTTCACGAAAAGCTGGAGACTTACCCTTGCACCACAACCAAGGGTTGGCCGTGACCAGCGGTACGTGTGATCACCCTTCTCTTGATAAATGTAGGACAAGGATGACATGTGTACCAGGGATGAGCGGATACGAGATTTTCCACGACCCGGATAACGGTGCGGATAACGGATAGGCCAAAAATGACCGGTTTACGGATACCGGACAACGGATAACGGATAAGTGATCCGAATTCTAAAAGACCCCAACCATTCCACAACATTAAACGTGATAAAAAAATGGCAGGATACTATATGAATATTGTGGAAAGGAGTTAGCACATATTCTGGTGAATATTATGGGAAAGAATTAGCACATATTCTTTATCTTGTTAGTTATCAAATTCCGCCATTCTGAGCACGACGCTGAGCATGGCGTCATTATGAAGGGATGTGAATATAGTAGTAACACCACTAACATTTGGATATTTGTTAATTTAATTGGCACACCTGTGGCTTGAGATGATATGTGTCCGCGTCGTTTTTAGTGCAAAGGTAAAAGCTCGTCACTGGAGGCTGGTTCTTCCCTCAGGGGGGGGGGGGCTCATGGAGGCCGCAACTTTGATTCGTACATCTTTTGTACAGTTCTGATAAACCTCCTCGTAGTGACTGAGTATTATGGTATTGAATCCCAAAGGCTATTTGACCAATAGATTCAAAAAATGATGGAAACGGTGGCATAAAATAAATATTCGGAATGAACGATTGGTCACCAGTGAGCTGTTAGGTCACCAATTTCAACGTTCAGATGTGGTAAGATATAGAAACGCTTGAATCCCAACGTTATCACTGTCAAACATTAGCCAATATTGTCGGTAATTTCACAAATGATGGTTTCGAGGTTATTGAGTCACTTTGTCGGACAACCCAGAAAACGTGAGCAAGAGGATTTCTTTTTGGGCAGGTACAAGTCTGTATTATCTTCTACTACTTTTTGCATGATGACGCAAAACGCATCAGATCGAGTAACACATCTTCAAATGGAAGCTCTCCTTTGTTTTGAACGTGCAAGATGAATTCACTAATTTCGGCCTTGTCCGCACCGTTATCCGGCGAGAAAAGCCCGGATAACGGTGCGGATAACGGATTGCCCAAAACCTACGGATAACGGTAAAACGGATAACCGGATACGGATAATCCGCTCATCCCTGATGTGTACAGATCCAGAAAGGTTTCAGCCACGTACTTTTTAGCCCTGCCGTCCTCATAAGGACTTAAAGGCAAGGTCCGGGCAAAACTCCAATGGATTCGTAGCCCACGGCGACGCCTTGGACGAAGACTATAAAGAAACCCTGAGAAGATCCCACTGCGAAGGGCGTTTGCGGGTTTGCAGCGTACGTGCTTTTAAATGACGTTATACGGAGCACCTTACATGCTGTCTGTTGTGGCGGTTAGGAAAAAATTCATGTTCAAAAGAACGGTGGTCCGTTTGATGGGGTGGGGAACGTTTCATGAAGTGTTCGTAGGGCTGTATGTATCTGAGCGTTCATCGTTCAGTATGCACGCGCGCAGCTTTTGTCGGTTGGAGCATGTTTTCCTACGGTCACCGTAATCCTCGAACGTTTTCTCCCATATCTAGCGGTGGAGCATATATTGAGGTCTCAAACTTGAGATACGAGCTACATATATGGTTTGGACTCGAGAGAGCAAAAAAACCTGGGTGGGCAAGATTTTGATCGGACCTTGCTTTTAAGTGTTCCCAAGGACAAGAGTTGGGAGTGAGGTCTGAGTACGATTTCTTCAGTGCCCCAGATTAAAGACATACACCACCTTTAACAGCGACCTGACAAGGACTGGATTTCTTAGCGTAATCAGGCAACACACCGTTAGGGTCAATTCTTACCAGAAACTGTCATGAACAGTGGATAAGCAAGTGCAATTAGGTGGAGCTTGTGATTGTTCACAAAAAATCACGGAGAAAAAATGCCCCCCCCCCTTTCCACCACGAAATAACTATCAGACGAAATATGAATAATTACCCCTCAGTGTGTGTCTTCTTGTGCGAACTCCACGTTGTCATCATTTTCTCCGGCTTCGTGGTTGTCGAGCTGCCATCGTCATCGGCTCCAACCTTCCCACTCTCCTTTGTCGACGATGTGACTCGTCGCTCATCCGTCTGTGAAAGTGAACTCGTACCAATCTGCCAGCCCTCGCCGCGCTGCTGTTCCGCTTCAGTTTCGGCGTTCTCCGACTTCTCACTCCACTCTTTTGCTTCCGATTTCACCTCCTTCTCTTTCCAGTCCTTCGTCCTGTATCGACTCGTATGCGCGTTTGCTTCTGCAGTTTTCCGTGAATGTTCATCTTGACCAATGTGAGTTCTTCGGTTTCCAGAATAGCTCGCAGCAGCCGCCTTGGTAACTCCTCTGTTGTCCACCCCATCTCTCGTCTTTTCTTGATGGCGCAATGGATCCTGAAAATGCTGAATTGTAGAGGAAGTAGTGTAGTATCGTAGGTATCGAATTTTTTTGAAATTTTATTTCAGAAGTTCCTGACCTTCGTCATCGCTTCCTCCACATTGCTCTCATAGACCCGATTCGTCTCGATACTGGCAGATTTAGCGGCAGTGGGCGTGTTGTAACCCATTAGGCGTGAATATTCTAGCATTGCTTTTTCTGAAGAGGGAAATATCAGAAAGTGGAAAAAAAATAGCAGAAAAAATAGGAAATTTTCTTCGGAAGTCATGCATTTGTGCCGGATGCATCATTGAGATTAACCATTCCAAACATGTCAACATACCCGAAGTTACCCTTTACCCTCCATCATCATATCTACCCCTACGTAACGCTATCTATACCCAGCTGCTATCCATGGGTATGAGATTACCCATCTTACCAATGATGTGTCAACTCGCAAGAGTAAATTGTTCTTCTTTCTGTTTTCCTTTTCTCTCTCTTTCTCTTGCTCCAGTTAACGATTGTTAGACCATCAGACTGATTTTGTATGGAAGGAGAGAAAAATGCAGGATGCCAACAAAGTATTCCATAACTCGATGTGAACGGATCATTCTAGCCTCTTAATGGAAGACACTACTACTAAATACATATAACTTCAACATATCCCCTTAACTTAGGGACCAGTTCTCGCAAAATAGGTCACATGCATAAGCAGGAAATTTTTGAGTTCATGCCAGGATTATACTTGTTCTTTCTCTACTTTGAGCATAAATAGCACAGGGTACTCACCAATACAAGGATTATTCGGGATCATAGTTCTCTGATGAGCCATACACTCCACATCCGACAACGGACAGTAGCATGGTTGTTCTAGGATTGACGCTCTGGAATATGGAATTGTACTAGGTGAGCAGTGGCATTTATTTATCGCTTTACTTAATTGCTTACTATTTGTCTTATTTTGGTGAATGCCTATGAAATCAATAACCGAGCTCTTTTTCGCTTCATTGACTTGAATTTTTTCTAAGGCTTAGTACCACCTTGTTGGTATCTATCACCACAGATCGTGACCGTAAGGTCGTGGTGCGTCTACGGGCGATTCAATAAATAAATAAACTAATTAATCAAATAAATGAGTAAATAAATGAATAGCAGTAGTTTCCTGGCTGCAGTATTTTTCCAGATCTATTTATATTTTCCATCTAGTTTTTCGATTTTTTTTAAATTTTTGTTCCTAGGTCTTTACCTTTCCCTAGTGCTTCGGCTCTCGTTTCCACAGCAAAGAGAACTCGCTCACCTTGCATGCAAAATCGTCCTCCTACACTCGTCCAGCGATGTTTTCGTGCACTGATCGTGAGACACAGGACAGTTCGCCGATAGCGAATGCCGCAGATGCCTGGAGAAGACATTGCACTCTCATCTGAAATGTGAACCGCCGCCAGCTGACCTACCGACACCGATGGTCCGTGTCGCATTTACGAGCCGCTTCTGTGCATGTCATCGCCATTGAAGTCGTTGAGTAGAGGCACTTTGGATAGAGCATTTCCTTAACGGGTACTTTGTAACTTCAAGGAGTGAAAGAATAAGTTTGCTGAAAAAGAAGGTAAAATTTGGAGTGCAGAGGCAGCAAATGTCACTTTACCGAGGTGCCTGGATGCATTTTCGAGATTATCCATGGTAAACGTATTGACGTGCCCAAATTTACCCTTTACCTGCCACCCATCAACATGCTTACCCATAATTGACGTTACCCACACCCAGCTGTTACCCGTGGGTAATCACACCGATAGGAATGAGATTACCCATCCTTCCAATCATGCAACCGGACCTGAATGAATTTTTTTTTTCAATAATGGCGACATCTTTGCAATACAACCTTTGACGTTATTTGTGAGAATTAATGTTTGCCTCAGAAGTTACCCTTCGCCCATTTACTCTCTGATACTACCACATGGATCATAAAAATTAGAGGACGCCCGTGTCGCCACTGAGCATCAATAGACCCAGAACTACGTGGTGATTAGCTGTGTTTATGCTTCCACGCGTCACAACTGTCGCGCGCAAACTGTTCAACAGTTGCCCGTCCCATATGAATGCATGCGCGTGCAATGGTCGTGCTGCGGCAGTTAGTTAGTTACCCTCATGATGCGACGTCGTGGATTTGCGTCGCATCCGTCGCATCCACTTCATACTTTTCTTTACGAAAAGCAAGAAATGGGGTAAATTCAGGTTGCGCTTGATATTGCGCCCTACGCCACGACTTGGTCGATATTTTGCACATAATTCTCGTTGGTTCCCTCTTATTCCAGCTATTTATTTATGCACAAAGTTTAGAACGCCAGGGGTACGCGTCGCTTCTCGCATATTGTAGCCGCTACCGCGACACTGTCGCCTCGGGATGAAGCATAAACACTGCTATTGTCGTTAGTCGCTTTGAACTCGTGTACTCTGAGGATATCGTGCTGCAGATGCATGCTCGAGTCATTTCTGCGAAATAGCGAGCACGACCGATCTGGATCGTCGTTCTTCGTTCACAGAGGTTAGTGTTTCAACGAGTATAAAATCCAGAAAGGTTTTCAAGAACCAGCAGCCTTCGCCCAATGTTGGATGGAAGGATAGATGAGCGAACCGAAACGAAAAGTATGAACTATCGGTACTTGAAATGAGGGCAATCGATGAGAATTAAAGAATCTTGCCAGGAAGTCCTCGAGATAAGCGGAGATTTGTAACGATTAAAGGGTTGGGCTCAAATTTCCGTTGAGAAGTATGGATTGCTTTGCTGAAAGCACTCTAGAGATAAATTTCCAGCATTAAATAAATATTAAGAGCGCCACTACTCTCCATGATGTTCTTTGTCAGAAATTTTGGGAAAGTCCAGGCGTTAAATCCTTGAAGAAGAATTTTTAACACCTGGAGACCGGTTTTTAACGTAGTTCCCAACACATAGAAGCAAAACAAGTTGTCCGCCCACCTTTGCCCGCAAGGAATTGCAGACAATAACAGGCTTTAAATATGCTTTAAATACCAAATCGTTCTCGACAAGTTTGACGTCATCATGACATCCAAAAACAAATTGTCAGTGACCTACCCTTCCAACAACTTGTCGACAAGCTTTGGGACCGAGAACTTGTCGACAAGAAAATGCGAAAACAGGTTCTTTGCAAGCTTTGGGGCAAAAAATGCGACGAGTGTCCAGATGCGAATGCGACGAGAAACTTGCCGAATGCTTGCCAGCAAGTTGGCTTTGGAGTTGTGGACTTTATTATGAAATTTTGGGGAATTCTGTAATGGTAGTACAGCCATGTCGGACAAGGTCGGAAATACAAAAATTAAGTGATCCCTGATTTTCACTATATTTGGCGCTATGATCAATGCCAAAAACATATCCTATTGCTCATGATGCGTGCTTTCTGTAAACAACTACTCATAGCCATTGTGTTCAGGTCCCTGCAAATCTAATTACTTCGTCAGAAAATTGCCCAACTGCAGCCAAATATGGAGCCAAAAATTGAAACTTGACCAATTCCTGAAGGGCCGCTTATTAGATTGCAGCAGCAGCAGCAGAGTTCGCGCCCATCGCTCTGGCGCATACACTTGCCGCCGCTGCCGGAGCATACGGCAATTTCGAGCCGCCTAATAGACAATTAGGCAGAAGTCAAGGCGATGGAAGCGGCGTGTGCTGTGCCTCGACGAGCTCGGAAAAAAGCCAGAAAATGGCCACCAGCCGAACACTACAGATTAGCGAAAAATTTCCAGGAAAGCTTCCCGGAATGAGCACGATGTGGATGTGCACCTGTTGTTGAGAGCATGGAGTGTCACCGGCTGAACAGTGGCAGAACATCATCGATTCGACCAGCGCGAACGGTACGAAGCGAGCGAAACGTTGGAGAGCCTGGAATAGGAAGAATATATGGAGGGTTGGGACATCCAGAAAATCGTGGTAGTCAAGGAAGTACTCCGTACATAACGTTTACGACACTGACAAATTTTCTTTGAGATTTGGAGGAAAAATCGCTGCGGAAGGCCATAAACGTTACAATCTTAGCCTCGCTTTGTTCTTTCTTGACTTCGTGAAAAAGCAGACAAGACATTCTTAGGCATTTCGGTATTTTCCTGTGGACGCGTTGCTACCAACACCATATAACGTCCCAGATAACCTTTACCTCGTCTCATTGTTACTCACGATTACCTCCATGAGTACCATACTAAGGTTACCTAGACAGAGCGGTAACAAAATGAACATAATTAGCTGATATATTAGGGACGTCGACGAGGAATAACTCTCCCAGGGAGTCGACGAGGGATAACACGCTCTTTTATCTAGTTTTCTGGATTTCTGCAAAAGTGTTGGGATATCTGGAAGTGGCTTCACGATAACTAGAAGAAAAGGCAATAGCGGCTCGGTTACTGCTTTCATTTTCATCTCAATGAGTTACTATTTAACAATGTCACTGAAGGGTCCTGTGTTACTAAATGGAGGTGATCAGGCTTGTTGAAAGTCGTCCTTAAAAATCACAGAAAAAGACCCTGCGACATAAACCCGTGAGTGCTAAAAGCAACGTTACAAGGGGGCTTCTTAGATCTCTACAGGCAAATAAACAGATAATTTGGAAAATTAGCCATTCATAATCTACAGTAGAAATGTATTAAAAAATATTCCTATAAAATGACTTGTGGATTCGCCAAACGGTCCCTGTTTGGGACTCAAAAACGTGCGCAGGCTGTAAGTTCACGTAAGGAATGATGAATGCTGTTGTTTTCAAAAAATGAGGTACACAGCTCTAAAGCTTTGCTACTTTATATGAGCTTACTTGGACAGTTCATGGTATATAATATAATACGAGGAAGGTAATATAACACCAAGAAGTTCTGGCATTTTCGTAGGAATTTTCGTAGTGTAGACAAACTTCACAGAAAAAAAAATGATGAAGTAAAAAGGATTTGATAACAAAAATATCCACCATTATTGAGGAAGTAGGTGTTAGCAACTGTTTTAAAAAAAGTGACCACCTTGAATATGAGGATTCGACATCATGCCAGGAAATCTGATGACCGCAGCCAAAAACAGCTGATCCGTATCACGCTAGTTAACTTAAAAGATGTCGTCGTCGAGGCAACGTACTTAGAATTACAGGTACTACTGTCTAGGCCCCAAATCATTCATGACTTCAGAAGTGAAGTCAAGCGGATACTGCCTTTAAGTACCACATTCAGACTACGTTTCGTAAATTAGACGTATTAGAAGGCCAAACAATGGAATGAGTCTTTTCGCACTTGTTAGGAAGAGAAAAAACTGTCCTAGCATGTACATATAACTTATGAGAGTTTATACTATCATTTTTAATGCAATTGTTGCGACAAATGCGTTTTTACGTGGACAAGTTATGTAGGTTACCCCCCCCCCACCCCACCCCCTCACCGTACAAGTTCTGTGAATCCCATTCAACGACGAGTGTGCAGCGCTCTTCCCCAGCTGGAAGAAAGGCAGTGCATCTCTCATCCACGAAACACAGAGAGCGTCAAGTAATTTCTGCTGCACCGCTTAACACACCAGTGGCTCGTGGAGCAAAGTGCACATGAGGCAGCGGGGAAAAACGCGAAGAGACAGGCCGACAGCCGAACAGAAACACATTAGAAATTAGCCTCATCGCAAAAAACCGAGCGACGCCGAGAATCAGCCGGCAATAACAATCAGGGATCATTGAACGAGCAGTTTAACGCGTAGAAAAAGCCGCAGAAGCACCACATCCGCCACCTACGACGCTCATAGAGCACTTCGCCCCAGCATTTGTTCTGATTGGTCAAATATCAAAGAATAATGCCTTTTCTAGGTCTATGAGAACTCTGTTCTATAGGAACGAAACGCCAAAGCGCAAAAACCGAAAACTGAACTAAAATATTTAAAAAATGCGTACCTGCGACGCCAAAACTAGGCTAGATGGTCCATAAGGTTTTAGAGCTTTTTTCCTATCTTCTAAGTTTTTTTTTTTTGAACTCAGGTTGAATCAACATCTCAGAAGAAGGTAGACTGCCACTCTGAGCGACATACATACCTCACGGCCGGGATGTATGATTGGAAGGTTGACTAATCTCATACCCACCCGGATGTAGACAATGTCATGGGTAAACAATGGATAAACATGTTAATGGGTGAGATACGCAAGGGTGTTTCGAGTATGTTGAGATGTTTACCATGGGTAACCTCAACGGTACAACCTGGCCTAGACCTACAGGGTGCGGCAAAAGTCTTTGGACAAGCATAATCGTTCGCTAAAAACATGAGAAATAGTTTGCCTAAAGAAACAAATGGTAATTATTTGCTCATAGCTTAGTTATGAATATAAATATAGTTTTAAAATTTGAAGGCACCTCCCATGCTAGAGGCAGAGGCTTGCGAAAGCAAAGGTGTCATGTCGACTCACGTATTTTTTGATATCACTTCTCCACAAGTATTCGGAGATGCTCCAAATTCCTGTATTGTGTAGGGAAATCCCTCTATTATAAAAAGCCGGAGGAAACTTCGAAAATTTCTGGAAACTAGCCGAGTACTGCCAGAGTTATGGTTTGTCATCAATCCGTGGTTAGAAATACGTGAAAAATAAATCAACTGCGTCTTGAGCCGAGCGCCAATTTTCTATGCAAGTGACATCTACTAGTGATGATTTCGAGCGATGTTTTCACCAGAAATGTTAGTTTCTTTGAGTTTCTTCAAGGTGCATCCCTTCTTCCTTCCCCGGTTCCCACAGAAACACACAACAACGGACAACAAGCACTTTTTTCACGAGCCGTTGACTCTAAGAGACACCTGCTTTCAAAAGGGCATTACCAGGTAACCCAGAGAGGACACAGTTTTTCTGAAGGTAGAATATGCAACAGGACACGTGCGAGGAAAGGCGAAATTTGATAAGGTTGACGAAAAAGTAGTAGGCTGTGTTCAGCTCACTTGAGGTAAATAGGGAAAAGATAAAAATGATATACTACAAAGGATATAAAATTGCAAAATCCCAGAAAATGAGCAATCGAGAGTGGTGACGACTTGCATACGATTTCTCACCAACCAGTGTCTAGCAGTGTGGTGTGGTATGAAAGGTGCATTTTAGTACACAATTCAAATATGTATAATGCGCTCCACCTGGGATGAGAGCTGGAAAAACAGCAGAGAGAAAAAAGAACGCGGGAAAGTGTGTAGCAATTGAAGAAGAGACAGATCCGGTGGTTTCGAAGAGGCGTCTAAATTGTGATGATTTTTTTCTCCAAGATTCGATTTATTTTTCTTTCAGAAATCGTTTCAGTTGAAGCGAGAACTGGTCCCCGAACCAATGTTTGGTGGTACATATAACCGAAAACTTTCCAGCAAATTGTGATAGACCCCAAATCTTAGTATTTTTGATGATTCTGCAAATCATATCCGAACAGGGATACGCCACATTTTTTCGTGCAGCCAACTGGAGTGACCGGACACTTACCACTCGCAAGGCCCGGTAAGACAATGAGCAGAAAGCCCCTATTATTCCTGGCTTTTCCCAAAAAGACAGGTCATCTTTGACCTAAGATGACTGGTAAGGTGCTAGAATGAGTTATCGCACCTTTTGAACCGCATTTGGCAATTTAATCCCATGTTCAGGAAGGCAAAATGACCTGACGCTACGCGTACGGGTGGTAAGCGTCCGTAGACGAAAGCGATAATATTCGCTGGGCCAATTATTTGCCGTGGAGCAAATTATGCATGATCAATGGAAGTGCATCTTACCAGGAGCAGCTTACCCGGTCATTTGATCAGAGGAGCGGGTCTCTACTCTGGAGCGCACTGCAAGCCGTCCAACGTTAGCCACAAATGGTGAGATCTGATATGTCACGATTGGGTCAGATGTTTACGCTGGGGCAATGTTTCGTCCAATATTAATGCGATCGAGGCCTGGATGCGTGACTGAAATTACCCAGGGTAAACATGTTGACGTCCATGATGACCCTGGGTAAGTTTGTGTGATATTAACAAGTTTATCCTGGGTAATCTCAATGATGCAAGGAGCTCTTGGTATATTTCTCCGACATTATCAGTCATACTGTCAATTTCTTTGGAAACATGGATGATTCTCCACTTATGTGGACGAGTTGTCCGTCCCTGCAAGAATACGGCACGTATCCGTAACTGTACAGAAAACCGAGCCTAAGAAGGTACACAAAAACTCGAATCATGGAAATTTTCCGAGCACTCTCCCTCAAAGTCCGTCGGAATCTGTCAAAACACACGAGAAACACATAAAATAACGCATTTTTACGGACTTCAGCGGCACGTTCACAAGCTGTAAATACATCAAGTCTAACGACGACGGACAACTGGCAGAAAAACGTGTGCTAGTTGACATACCGCCGCACATTCGGCCCGTCGACAGGTGTCCGGTGCGCATCGAACTCGCAACTCGCCCAGATGCCATCTGCATTCGTCCGCCGCCTCACAACGAGCCACTGTGTCTTGGCAGGAAGATCCTGGAACGTAGGGTGGTTTTACGGGATAACGAAAATGGTGGCGGTTGATGCTTCTGGATTTTGTGGATGTGCCGGCGGCCAATCGGCGCTTGCACTTTGAATCGTGCTCAAGTGGAATGCTCATAAACTCGTCGGCAAACAGCCAACGACGAAGCGCTGTGGCCAGCCACGCGTTTTGCCTCAGCACTTCCGGACTTCGCCAGGCGCTAATGGGTAATTTCAGGATGAAAAAAGCGGCGATAAGTCGGGAATAGTTAGTAAATTTGATCGAGAATCCAGCTTTTCACGTAGGATAAGAGGATTATGTCGAAGATGCGTTGTCGCAGAGGAAAATTTGTGGAAAAAAAGTCGAAAGAGTTTTGTTCATTTGCTTGTACAGACCTAAGAAGCCTCCTTGTAACGTTGCTTTTAGCACTCACGGGTTTATTTCTCAGGGTCCTTTTCTGTCTTAAAAAATGGTTGAACCCTGGGAAAAATGTGGGTGACCTATCCGTATACCCACTCGAAAAAAAGGAATAAGGTTTAGCAGGAGCGCTCCTTTCTAAGGTACATACGTAGTGAAGTGGTTTATAAGTATAATGTAGTTGTAATAAAAACGATAAAGCGACAAAAAACTTAACACCGTTAATATAATAAGGTGTCTGGGACGGAAACTTCTGGAAAACTGGAATTTTCTAGAGCCAATCAGGAGATAAGAGCTAGTTGAACTGGCGAAAAGTAGATAGTCTGCTTTAGATCCACTTAGTTCTAGGGAATTTCAGTAGGAAGTGCTCGTCAGATTTCTTCAGACGATCCCTGGATTCTTAGAAAATTACGGCGTTTAACATTTTGTGCTAGTAATTTCATTGAAATAGTAATTGTATTGTAGCATATTAGAAAAATTAAATAAATAAATAAACATTGTAATAGGAAATGAGCTAAATCTGTGGTGCGAACTTGAGAGAAAATTAATTATCAGCATCTACTTAAAAAGAACTCCAAAACCCCGTGTTCAAAGGGCGGGATCGCGGCGCAGCTCTCTTGGGCAGAGAGACAGAGGCTCTGCATACGGCTCTGGTTGTCTGCTTCTGCCAGCAGCAGAGAACCCGCGTGCCACGCCGCGCCGCGGTCCCGCCCCTTGCACACGGCTGTTTGGAGTTCCTTAAAGTCCTTTGAAATTAACGACTATCTGATCGGATACAAATTCCAGGCGTAGACTTGGGTGGATTCTCGTCGGCCCAATCACCTCTAAATTGAATAAGTTTAAAAATACTATGTGAGTTGGACTCATATCTGTACTTACAATATATCTGAACGAGTTTTACTCTACTATAGCATGAAACCACCGCCTAATTTTTAATTTTTATATTTTTTATACTCTTTTTTTGGAAATTTTATACTCTAGCAATTTTTTGGATTTCCCATAAAGAAGTTTTGCATTTCCAGATGCTGTTACTTTGCAACGCTGTTACTACTTAAAGACTTGTCATTTTCTTTGCACATCTTTTATCTTACCCAGATATTCTACCCAGGTAAGGGGTATTTTTTCAACTTTCAAGTAAAGACAAAACTCTTCATATTAATACGTCTTCCTGAAAACTTCAAAGTTACCACCAAATTTCAAAGTAAGCCCCGAAGCCCCCCCCCCTCTCTTTCTCTGCTGCAGCTCATCTACGAAGCTGCAATGGATATTTGCTGACAGAAAAAAAAACCACTAAGTAATTCGGAATGCGCGCTCCATTCGTAACTCGACTGAATAATGAAGTGTCCGCGACTGCGTACTTTCACGTAGACCAGTGCACTTCACTTTTTTGCCAAAGATTATATGAATATGTGGACGTACTTTGCAGGATTTCCAAGAAATTACTGCGATTTCGCGATGCCTAGATATCGATTTTCTTCGAGTCTTCCGGAAAATGATAAGTGTAGAGATCTCTTCCAGTTCTAGAGATCATGAACAAACCATAGAAAGGTTTAAAATTCTGGATAAATTTGCCAGAGAAATTCCAGGCATCTCAGTCGAAACACCAAACGTTAGCAATACAAGCATAAATATCATAAATATCATATAATAGCATACTGAAAACACCCTTGATTTCCAGAAATATTTCTTCAGAATCATTTTTCATCATCCAACATACTATTACTATCGGAACAGACATTATAAAACGTTTTTCTAGATAAGAGTCGTCAGGAACTGCATACCTGCATACTCTTACAGAGAGGAATTAAATTTTTAAAAATAAAAAAATCAATAACAGATACTGATTATAGCAACGCTGCCGAACCAATCACCTGACCGTTCCTGGGTATAACCTGTGAATAAAACCCTTGAAGAAAAAACCAGCATGGTGGTGAGAAATTCCAGAAATAGCTGTTGTGAAACCGTAAAAAAAACAAGAGAAAATCAGGAACTTAATGACCAAGGAGCTCAGGACTTCAGCAAATTCCAGAAGATGTGCAGATCTCTGTTTCCTGTCGAGAAATTCTGGGTGTACACCGCCTTCTACCCACTTTATTCTATCTCCTACTAACAGTGGGGGACGCAGAAAGTGGGCGTGAGGGGGGCGGGGGGAAAAAGTGGGGTCTCCGCCGTTTTTGGGACCCAGACGGAAAATAAAATAAATATTAATATTAATTATAACAATAAAAAATAATAAAAATTATTTTAAAAATAATAATAAAAATAAACAATTAAAAACAAACTAATACAAGATTTCTATATGCATTGTGAAGTAATTTCAAAAATTTGGCGACGCATTCTCTGGAGGCGGGCGATTATCCCGATAATTCTTCCTGACGTCCGAAAACTTTGTCAGAAGCTGCTCTAAATTCGAGTGAATTGTGGGTAAATTATATGGTTCACATTGAAATTCCGGTCATCTTCCGCTCGAGGAATATTTATTGTATGATCCTGTTTTGGTAACTTTATACCGACGGCGTCCAGTATGAAATTGAAAGCACAGGACGAGGTAAACTAGCGGAATTTATCCAGAAATTATCCGAAATTTGAGCAAATTCATCCAGTCCTTTGAAATGAGGTGATACAAGCGAAAAATGAAAGTTACTTTACGAGGACATATTTTTGGTGTCTTTCCATTCAATTTTCTCTTTCTGTTGTGCTCCATATCCATAAATGCCACTAACAGAGGAAAATAACGAAGTTTACAAGAACAAAAAATAGAATTGGGTTTTTTTTAATTTAGGAGTTGATGCGGAATTACCCCAATGCTATGGAGTTCTCTTTTCAGACATTCGGATGTTTCACTTATTCGGAATCGAATATTCGAAAAACAGCGAGTGCTGGAGAGGAGATGCTCTTGACAATAAGAGTTATATCTTCCTTCAGGACTGTTTTTTTTTTGCAGCGTTCAAGCTTAAATTTTCAACAGAGAACGGCCTAATACGTAGGGTAAGGCCTAATAGGGAGGGGCCTGAACGGCTAAATGAGTGCCAGCCAGCCGGCTCACCTTGTCGCTTAGCGAGATGAGTATCCGTGATGATCGCCAGCAAACTAAGGCAAAAGATCATAATCGATCGATCCGGGATCAAATCAGCTGCGGCGCCGGCGTCGGGTCATCTGCTCGGCGCTCGGCTCGGCTCGGCTCTGCCAGGCGGCTCGAAGGCGCTGCTAGGGCGCCGGTGAGTTGGAGCAGGGGGAGCAGCGACGACCAGAGCAGCGACAGCCACAGCAGCAGCAGCAGCGTAGATGGCCGCGCGTGAGTTTTCGTCGTCGCCGGCTCGAAAGGTGGCGCTCTTCGACCACGCCCCCCCCCCACACACACACACATCCACACGGGGCTGCCTCTCCGAATCAGCATTATTACTCGCGAAAAACCGCGCCCACACTGAGGAGGTAATTGCCAGGCGTCGTCGTCGTCGTCGTCCAGCGGTCGTCGTTGACGTCGCGTCGCCGTGTTCGTCGCCTCTGCGCCGCCGCAGCAGGATTTTTAGCTCCTGCGGTGCTCGCGTTGAACTCCCGCGGGCCAGCCGGCCACCACCGCCGCCGCCGCGGGCTTTTCATTCCAAACTCCGCCGCGCCGACACCACGCCATCACGACGAAATGAGCTCGGTTTCGAGGCAATCGATCTGTTTTTCAAGTACATCTACTCATCTATGTATTATAGAGCTCGTCGCTTAAAAAATGGCTACAGGACGCGTATTCTCAACAGCGCTAGTTGTGAATTCATTTCTAAACAGCACTAATTTGGACCAGAGAAACCTCCAGCGTTTACTGGCTCAGAACCCCAAAAACAAGCTATCGGCCCAGCTTTGCCCAAAAAGAACTTGCAAACAAGCTTTTAACTAGCAAATCGTTGTCGACAAGTTTGACGTCATTGTGCCACTCAAACCCAAGTTGTCGACAAGCTTTTCTCACGACAACTTGTCGACAAGGAAGAGAAAAAAAAACAAGTTGTCGACCAGCTTTCCCAAAAAAATAGAAACAAGAGTAGGGCAAGTCGGAATAGCGCCGTATTCAAGTGACCGTATTTCCGCGCTATTTGGTCCGGGGTCGTTCCACTTTTGGCCCAGGGTCAGCTATTGGGCTGCACATAGAAAATAGCGTGCCCCATTATTGTATTTCAGAGCCATACTAGTAGAATCGAGCATGCCCTACTATTTCTCATGGAGTTATGCGGTAAAACCATTTTATTTTTCACAACATTGACCAAATCTTGCTGGCATATGGCTAGCCAGCTTAATGAAATCCGAAAATTGGGTGAAGATAAACCTAAGAAACACCTCGAGCCCTCAAAAGTCCAAAAATCAAAAGATCAACGAGGTCCACAAACCTCAGGACATGTGAACTTGCATGCGATAATTGGGCGCTGACAAGCGATGAAGGTCGAAAATCAAAATTCTGACAACACTGACGATGTACAAGGACACAAGGCCTCTATAGGCCAAATATAGCCATTGCTATCTTAAAATTACATAGGAGGAAATTGTGGGTTTTCCGGTTCCTAGAGTAATAAAGAAAAACGCGAACGCTGCCAGAATATCCAGCAATTTTTGACGTCAGCGAAAATTTCCAAAGACCGCCAGCCACCCGGCAATTTTCTTTTTCAATGCCTCAAGCGACCATTCCTTGGATCTGTTGAATTCCAGAGCATGTATTTCCTCTCCTCCTAGCGTTCTACTCGCATCAGAGCCTCATTTCACTCCTAAAGGATGAAAGTGAGGAGTAACGACAATCGAAAATGCAAAAGGTGAAGCTCAGACGTACTCAGCTGTGGAGAATTTCGTTTGAAAAGAGCTATTTCAAAATTAAACTCAAAAGTAAGATGAAAATTCCTTACTCTGAAAAAGATTTTGAAGGGTCTAGCAGCAAAAGGTCCGGATAGTCACGGAGGGGAGAACGGTTATAATTAAAATGAGGTTTCTATATGGCCAAAGATGGAGGGAATGATAAATCATAACTACTAAATATTGGATATTAAATGGTAAATAATAAATATTGAATGTGATTTCAATTAACTAGCTGATAAGCCCTTTCAAGTTCGGCTTTCTATGATTTCCTCTGCTCCTAATTTTGTCAACAGCCTTTACCCTTAAAAAACGCCTACTGAATATCCGATAATAAGTGTTTAATTTAACTCTGATAAACATAGGACATCACCACTACTGAATATCCAAAGTTCTGACAGCACTAGATTCCTAAAGAGAACTGTCCTTCATCTGCGTACTATACACTGAACCGAATAAAAGTCGAATAATTTTGTTGCCTTTAATTACCAATTCAGGAAACAATTTACATGTCCAGATATTTGAGAATGAGAAAGCCCTAAAGCTCTTCTTCTCCCTTATATAGCACCGAGTTGGTCTCTAGTGGTGAAACATTCGATTTTCCCATCTATTCGAAATTGGATATTTTTGCTTTCGAATATCGAATACCTCGAATAAATGGAAAATTTGAATATTTCAACATTTGAGGGCGGGCAAAACAGTACTGTACGGAAGAGAAGAGGGGCTTCATAGCTTTCTTAATCTCGAACACTTGGATGTTTAAATTGTTACCTGAATTGGTAATTGAAGTAACAAAATTATTCGATTTTTATTCGGTCTAATGTATCTTGTGTACGGCTGGTGGTCAGTTCTCGCAGCAATGCGGCTCAGCTCCCGAACCAAAAAAAAATCCTGAATTTTAACTTGATTTTTTCTACTGTTACACAAATAGGAACAGGGTGAAATTCAGCCGTCTTGGATGGTGTACCACAAGCCCATGCAATGATATTAACAAGTATGAGTCGTACTTCACCAGCTTGCAACCTACGGAGAGAAAAAGTGGAAGTTTCCAGAAAACTGGTAATGTTCCGTTAATACCAGAAGGTCCTTTACTGTATGGACCAGTTTCATGATTCGAATGTGCATGTAAGCTTGCCCTCATAGTGTAATGAATAAATAAATAAGTAAATAAGCTTGAAAAAAGTGCACCGCATAGGTGTGACAGCCTCTTCATGCACCACGCTATCTCTTCTTAAATTTTTAGTGAATAGACCGAAAAATTTCACTTCATTCTGCCCTCGAAACGAAAATCATTTCTCAAAAGTCCAATTCCATGGGCATAATAGGCGAAATGAACAAAAAAATGGAAAAGACCCTTTCGAGTTTTCCTAAGAAGAGCCAACGATCTGGACCAAGCACTACGGCTCGCAGTCACTTATTCCAGTAGCCGACAAAATATTAAGTATTCACCGAGTGCACTTTTCTTTCGCTTTTATGACATCCGCTATTCTCTGGGGAACTGAGTCACGGAATATGCTATGCAAGATGTTGGACTTGTCTTCGCTTCATGTTTCTTGGAGATCATCTCTACGAAAGTACAAATCCGTGAGGTCTTTCAGCTTTAGCATCTGTGCTAAGGCTATCGTTCCTGAATTTTTGATGAATTTGTCGTCTCTCTACACCTACTGTTTGCCTCCGATTTGATTAACTTGTTTGTATTGCGTTTTATGTTGTTTTACTTCTTTTTTTCGTTAGAAATTATTCATATAGCGTGGAAATATCACGTATAAATAAATAAATATGAAGAGACAAAAATTCCAGATGACGCAAACAAAAAGCCATTATCTCATCGATGGCTCAATGCCAGGATGCTGGGTAATCAAAAGTCCAGCACTTCCTTTCCTGGTTCCGTTGAAACGTTTGTGGGAAAACAACAGGTACTGCAGTCAAAATAATACGCTAAAATGTTATTGCTTAGCAACTTAAATTTTCATTTACTTTGATGCTACCATAACAAGAGTTTTAACTGAAAATGAGGCAATTAAACGCAGGCTGCCAGAATGAGTAATTCTCCAGGCTACCTTAGATGTTTCTATTCTTTTTTTTTCGAGCTAAGAAGTCCGTGCAAATGTGATAATTCTTGTGCTCCAGTCGAAATTTGTACTTCCGGAATAGAAACATAATGAATTCATGCCACCATGTAGTCGTTTTTTCATTGCCAATAAAGTAATTTTTCATTTGTCAAATGACAAGGCATGATTGGCCGTAGGGCAGAATGTGGCCAGCAGGCACGATGTGACGCCGGTAACAGGTAGATATAGGGTTGTCACAAAATGCTAGCGCTAGTCAGTTGTGGTACATGTCTTCAAGTATAGCTATCAGGCTCTACAATTTCGCACAATTTTGTCTCTCCTGCTCTCACTTTGTAACAGTTGTATTTATCCCATCTGCCGTTTCGCCTGGGCGGTCCACTTCTTTCTAGCTGTAAAGGTAACGGTGTGTTGGGACTACTGCTCTGGCTTTTCTCCTGCTTTTCCCACGGAAGCGACTGATTTTCGATCTGCCCTTCAAATGAGACCAGTGTTTGACTAGAACTCTCCTCATAGGACTTTCATAAACTAAAGAATGAGCTATTCAACGGGTACCCTCTTTCTAATCCGGAAATTGTCCAGAAATCTCTTAACTAACCATCGCTCCCTCGCTTTTGGACCCCTGGAGTAGGATCTCGATTTATTCTTGAAATATAATGTGGCAGAAGCTCTGTGTTACTTTGTTCCTCCCCTTCTACCTGTAACTCTCCCCATCTTTCCCACCCAAACTGTTGTTTTTACCGACCACTGCATGTTAAGATTAAATTTTTCTTTGTTTTGGTTTCACGCCTTTTCTTAGCTTGCGCACCTTGGAGTGTATCAATAAATGAATAAATAAATAAATAAACAAAAAAATAAATAAACTGCTCTGTTGGAGCGTGGCTCAATTACAACCCTTTTGAAACCTGCTTTTATTATCTGATGCACTTACTTGAACCATTATGATATGAACTGTATAGCAGGGAATTCCACTGCTTTTCAATTTTCCATGGGTGTAGCGTTACGAGTAAAATTGAAACAATTTCACCACGGAACAAGAAGGACATAAAGTGAGCAGGAACCACATCATGCGTTTAATTTGCGATATTAAGTATGACGCTACCATCATACTGTTTATAGAGTATGGGATTATTCATTGCCGTTCCTAGCGACACCTACGCAGATACGTATCGATTTTGGGTGGAGCGTCGTTGACGCCGCGGTTGCGCAAGCCATCAATAATCAATAATCAATATCAACGCCACCTAATCTTCGCGTAGTGTGGCAGCAACGCTATACATCAATACTTGCTCTGTGTTGTCCCCCACTATATTAATTTTTATTAATTTTCTTGCTCTTTGGAGACCGGTACTGGAGGTGGTGGGACCATAATGCTATTACTGTTTGCCTGCGAGTTTACCTTATAAAACTTGGTTATCTTGCCAATAATTTTTTTATGACCTCGGCGAATTGTATTATGGACAACAAAATCTGCAATGAGAATTAGACACTTCATCAGTTTTCTGGAAAATTCTGGCCAGTAAGATATCCCTGTATTCCCTAACTCCACCAACCCCGACGCTTTCGAGGACATCTCACATTCGCTTGAAATATTAGCGATAATGCTATGCATTGAATCCGTATTGCATTGCCCGTCCAACTGGAATAACGGCCGTGGAAAAATATGGGAGAGTTCCGAACCCAAGTCATCCTTGGGCCTGATGCCGGCATGGCCGCGGCCAGCCACCTTTGGCCGACCAGAATTTCGAAGAATATGCTGATTTCAGCAGTGAAGCGGCAACATCATGCAGAATGGCATCGATAGCAGTGTTCAGAACGTCAAGTAAACGCTTGTGCACAGTTTCAGAAAGTTCTGTAAGGTGCCATACCTACCGTACACCTACCGTAACCCTTCTAAAATGGCGTTGCGAAATTGATGCGATTTTAGTGCACAACATTTAACAGAACCCCTCCATGCAAAGTTTCAGCCAAATTCTTCCCGGAAGTTCCTGGCCAAATGTGACCACTTTGGGGCCATTAAGGGCTAGCTACCTGGCGCCGGTATTTTGTTTCCACCATCTACCGTAATTTCCCCAAAACAAGTATACGGTACGAAATGAATACGATATTTGTGTTTAACGCACCGAATAACCCCTATTTTCGAAATTTGAGAGAATTCTGTGAGATACCGTGTCTACACTATAAAGGCAATTTATACTAAATGCGTGCGACTGACGCGCGTGCGTCTATATAATGAAGAATAGGGTACAGTCGCATTGCAGTCGCAGCTCAGACGCACGCGTTTATGGCCTCACGGCAGCCGCGCGTTCCTTTTATGAGGACGTTCATGCAGTTTTGACCGGTCTTCATGGAAAATCCCTCTCAAACGGATGCGTGCGACTGACGCGCGACTGACGCACGCAGCTAGTATAAATTGACCTATACATGTCGATGGCCAATTCTGGCCGGCCAAAGGTGGCTGGCCGTGGCCATGCCGGCATCAGGCCTCTTGACACTGCGATGGGAATGGGTGGAAGACGCTGATCGCCGCGGAGCCGAAGGTGAAAAGTTGAACGCCTCCATGCATATTTCAATGCCCCAATGTTTGTCAGCCAGCTGCTATTGTTCGTTCATTGTTAGGCAGCCGGCTGCAGGTCGGAACTCGAACCTTTGGCCACTCCTATCCGGCAGATCTTTGGCTGAAAAACGCTCGGAGAAGGGGAACGCATCCAGAGGAAAACCCAAGTAAGAACCAGAGTAAAATTACAAGTTTGCAGATTTCTTGTCTTCCTTTCTGCAAAGATTTGATTGTGCATTCGAGGCTTATTCATACTAACGTAACAGCAGCTGTCTAAAGTGCTCCTTTTATCAAGACGAAACAAAGCTCATTTAATATTTATACTTACATTCACCTAATCTAATATTTATTCGGGTGTTTTTGGGGGTCGCAGTCAACAGTGGAGCGATAGAAAGTTACTTGAAGACAATTACTGCTACCCTTACATCCGTCACTCCGCCTGGGGAAGAATATAGAGACTCTGGAACAACAGTGAACAGTCAGTTTCCATGGACAGCTCATAGATAATCCAGAGATCTTGCCTTTCTAATCCACCACCCACACCTCCACCTTAGTAACGAGGTACAGAAGACTCTTCGGCCAGGATTGGTCATTGTAAGGACGGATAATCTCACACGCATGGATGTGATTATCCGGGGGTAGCACCTAGGAATAGATAAATTAACATATGGGTAAAGATGTTGATGGGTACTAGGTAAAAGGCAAATTTGGGTATGTTAACGCGTTTATCGAGGTTAACCCCAGTGATGCATCCTTGCACAGTGGTCCAACCAAAAACTACGGGCCTTGGCAAAAAAAGAGAACTTTTTGAAAATTAGGAACTGATTTAAAGGAATGGTTTCCTAGTTCTGCAAGCTTTTGCTCAAAGAAATTGAATTAGGATTCCGCAAGGGCTCCTGGTCAAAATAGCATGCGCGATTATATGCAAAACTGCAGAAACCCCATTTCTGAACACCGTCTTTAGGGGAGCTTGTGGGCGGAGGTAAGAGGAGGTTACTTAGTTCTCGCATCATGCACTTCTTTGCTGGTTAAACATGGACCGCCCTCTTCTGCTAGCGAGTGGATGAGGATTTCTCACATGAGAAGCGCGAATTCCCTCAGAAGGCGTCTCGGTATTGTATTTTAGGGAACTCGTCCCGGTGCCGTACCCCGCCTGCGGCTCCGCCTACAAGCTCCCCAAAAATGGGGCTAATAATAGGTTATTTGCCAGTTTTACACGGAAGCACAAGCACCGTTTCGTTCAGCAGTTTCTGGAGATTCTTTTCATGCGAAAATCTAGAGGAAAAAACAATTCTGAGGTGAGACAGTTCCTCTACGGAAAAGTTCCTAAAATGCATAAGAACCAAAATCCTCGAAAATAACTCACTTGCCGAGTACTGAGCCTGCACGAATCCCTGCAGCGTGGCTTGAGTGGGTCCCGCATCCGGACGGCTGACCTGCTGCATGGAGTCCAATTTTGCCTTTATTCGCAATGGCTAAAGCTTTGGGGTGGCAAACTTAGCATTTAAGCACACAGTTAGAGCAAAGCTATACGGGGTTAGCGTAAGCGTAACTCTGAACACGAACTCACCTGCGGTGTTTGTCGCAAACTCCATCGACTGCTTGACGCGTGTCTGGAAGAGGAATTCCAATTTAACAACGGATTCTAAGCCACGGATAACTGTTAAACGAACCTTTGATCTGTAACCGCCTGTCTATGCTCGCCGATCCGAGACCCGCTTTCATCGACCCGCTGAAATCAAATATTAGTGGATTCAAAGCAGTGGAAATGCGCCTGAGATCCCCACACACCCGCTCTGGGAAAGTAGCCGGATAGGTGCGAGAATATTGGTCCCAGCGTGGAGCAGCCGTGGTATAGTAGTAATAGTAAGTCGGAGTAGTTTTTACCTGCGATCCATACAATGGACGATAGTGCACATCAGCTTGATCTGGAAAAATGGTATGAAAATTTTAAGGACTAGAAAAATAATGGAGACGTCCACAGAAATATGGAAAATCCTCAAAGGTTTGGAAAAGCTTCATAGATTGAAACAGAAGAAAATTTAGAAAGCGCTATGAATATCTGGAAAGAAACTAGGAGAAATGTCCAGAAAGCAGGGAATTACTGTGACTTAATAAAGATGACTGAGTGAGTGCAGGAATGAATGAATGAATGAATGAATGAATGAATGAATGAATGAAATGAAATGAATGAATGAATGAATGAATGAATGAATGAATGAATGAAATGAATGAATGAATGAATGAATGAATGAATGAATGAATGAATGAATGAATGAAATGAATGAATGAATGAATGAATGAATGAATGAATGAATGAATGAATGAATGAATGAATGAATGAATGAATGAATGAATGAATGAATGAATGAATGGCATGGATGAATGAAGAAAGATATCAGCCAACCAGTCAAGCAATCAATAAGTCGATCTATCGGTCGATCAAGAAATCAATCGAACGAAAAAAAACCAATCATTATAAAAAAACAAATTTTGGGAAATGAAAAAAACTCGAATTAATAGGATCACATTAAAAAATAAGTTTAGAAAATTACTACAACGACATGTAATCTTCATTTTCGTCATAGCTGAACTTCTGAAGTCATTTTTTTTCAGCACAACGAATGAATAAATGAAGGAATGGTTAAACAAATAAACAAAGGAATAAATAAACGCATAAATAAAGTATATGAATGAATGAACAGAGAAAATGAAAGAATGAGTAGAGTGGATAATGGCATTGTAGTCGTAGGAGCAATGTATTCTAACAGTTGCTCTTGTTTTCGAGTTTGTATGAGTGAAAAACTCTTGAAAAAAGAATTTAAAAAATAGTTGAAGAAAGCAAACGGATAAATATCAGTGATCAAATAAATAAATTAAAATTTATCTAACATACTTTGCATCTGCTGCGCGATATGCCTCTGTTGATTGGAGTGGTGAAGGCTGGACGGAGTCACCTGCCACGATGGTGGCGCAGCGGTCACACGAACCACACCCTGGAGTTGACCACGAGTCCATGGTGCTAGCGGCATCGGTGTCGTTACACGAATTCTAGGAATACTGAAGGATCACTGGCTGAACAACGGGAATCCCATCCGGGAATTTCCTCGAAAAATCAAGTCCACACCCGCTAAATCTCGTCCTCGGTGGTCGCGTCGTAGTTGTAGTTGTTGTGGTTGTGGTTGTGGTGCTTGTAGTAGTTGTCGTCGTAGATGTTGTAGTGGTCGGCAACGGAGTAGCTGGTGTTGCGGTTGAACCGCCACGATTCGAAGGTATTCTGTCCACAAATTTGATTTGCGTTCGATGAGCATGACGAGCAGTGCCTGGTGCGGTACCGGTTCTGGTGCCCGAAATCGCCGGAAATTCACCGGACTCGGAGATGTCATCTGAAATCAGCCTGAATAGACGCTTTTCCACAAATATTTGATGGAAAAAAGTTGAGAAGAAATGTGTTTCCTGAGCCACTAGGAAATTTTTTGGAAATTTGTCCAGCTTTGGTCCATTTTTTCCATGTGGGTAAAAGCTGTTAGGTCACGCAGAGCTGTGCACCACAAACCTCCCAAATTTCGTTAATCCGTTAATTTGTTACTTGAATAAGCTTCGTTATCCATATATTTAGTAGGGATCTAAGGACGGATTCGAGTTCTTTGCTAATGGAAGTCATCGTGACCAAGTAGAACCTGCTGTGGAACAAAATAGGCCCCGTGGCTAGTCTTCTTTCTGCAGCGTAGTCTTAGAAGAACGGACGGACGCGCACACGCACGCACGCAGATATTATAAGCTACCCATTGCTGGTCGAATATATACGAATTTGTGGAATCTTTTGTCAATGTTTCACGCCTACTGGCCTATAGTAGATCTCACTAAAAAACATCCCTCTGTTTGCTATTTTACTGTTTGTTTACCTGTTTACTATCTAGTTTGTTGCTTACTTGTATACGTCTGCGAATAATTCGAAGTTTTGATCCATACTATGTAGTTCCAGGAGAAAAATTCCTCAAAAGGAAAATTGTCCTGGACATTCATGCCTGGCAGTCACGGAGTTCATAGTATAAGGTGAATCTTAGTAAACGCAATAGAATTCATAGATATCGATTGATCGCGTTCGGCTCCGTCACCGGACCGCTCTACTCGTTAAAATTTTATACCCGTCAATAACAAACAACGCATGTGCAAAATGACGCTGTACGTGAAAAGTGAGATGAGAAATTTCTCGTTACTTCCAGACCACGAGCAATCTGACGGATGCAGAAAGTATAAACAGGTCATACTAAGGACTTTACCAGTTATTCCTTGTTGTTAGAAGGAACTGTCATTGACACAACTCACGAATGCACTTGTTGTAGTTCGTATGTAGTCTTATCCAGTGACAATCCGAATTGGCCGAGTCACAGTGACAGTTTCCTAGGCCCGTCCATGAAAGGCCTTCAAACGACTGCCAGCAGGTTTCCCTAAAACAGCCCATTTTGATGGCAGAATTTGTTATCACAAAGTGAAAAAACCTAAAGAAAATTCTAGGAGAGTAAGTAAACTCCAGAAGACGGCGTAAGAAACTCCAGAGGACAAACCGATCAGACATGGTGCATCGATTTTCTTGATCTACGCCACAGCTTGATCGGAACAGTTTCCATAGTTGTCGACAAGAGACATGTCGAAGACAAACATCGTTCAGAGCAGAATCACAGGTTGCTTGGCGCAGCACTTCACGAGTACCTAGCTCTGAAATTGCGGGTAGTACATTTATGAAGGAGGAAAAATTGGGGAAGCCCTTTTCTACAGAGAAAAAAAGCGTAAATCGCATCGCATCTGCACAAGGATAGAGAGTGAGAAACAGTTGAATTTTTGGACTAAGCTACCTTTTTTCCGTTATTTTCCTTGTCTATAATGTTTTTCAAAATATTGCAATGGGGACCCCTATGTGAAAGATTTCATTTTTCTCCTTTTCCATCGTGAACGGGAAAATCTTATTCTGGGTCCTGATTTTCTGGAGGAATTTCCTATCTAGAAATATCACGGAGAAAGCTAGGAAACCCATCCTAGGCGCTGCATCATAATCGAATCTGCAAGAATCCCAGAAAATCGAACGTTTCCAGCAGTTTTTTTTTCAGATAAACGTCTAGATTTAGAACATTAAAACCATTTATGGGTGAGTCATGACTAACGATCAACCCAATCGTGGAAATAGTGCAACTAAGAAAGAGAGAGTGGGTACTAAATTTTCTGCAGAATAAAGATACCCTGATTTTTCAGACGTTCAGATGTTCTCATTTTGCTCTTTTCCACGAAGAAAACATGGTGAAGCCCAGTGGCAGGTACCACGTCACCTCACTCTCTGATCGCGCATGTGTGTAACATGGGGTAAGGGAAGCAAGGCCTCAGTCTCAAGCTTGATCGTCATTGAAGTTTAATCATTACTTCAGATTTACTAGTCATATTTTTGGGAAAAATAATCCAGAAAATATCTAGTGAAGACACGCTGGGAAAACAGCGAGATCCCATAGTTGTACGAGAAAATCAGGTAACTCTACAAGTTTTTCAGTGATCGCCACACGATTTTACATCACATGAAAGTTTCTGAGTGTGAATGAAAATTTTTCTAAAAGGTTTCCAACAGTCTGATAGTAATTTTCCATAGATTTTCGAGCCCTACAGTTGTTTCAAGATATCTCGATATATTTCTTTTATGGAGAATGCCCTAAGAAAAGTCTTACCAAAGCTCAACTCTGTCTTTAGCTGCCGGATTTGATCCGATAGCGGTGTCCGAGTAGTTCGCTTCAAAGAAACATTTTTGTACAGGGAGGATATCTCGGCCGAGGTTGGTCTGAAACATGGAAAAAATCCAAATTGGTTAAGCCGTAGCTACGTATGTATATATACCGTCCCAGAGGTCACGCACCTTTCTGAAAATTTGCCGCTCCTACTCCTTCCTCCTCCTGCTCTTTCATGGAAAATGCGCCAAAAGTCCTTACCAAAGCTCGCTCCTACGTCAAAAATGAACTCCTAACAGCGCTTCGACAACTAGGAACTTATTATTCATTACTGACACTACAGGGTGCGGCCTATGCTCCTGGACAAAAACTTTTCTTTATATCTCATGTGAAAACGATTCAGCCAAAGCGCATTTCATTATGATAACGTTAATTAGGACACTTAAAAACATATTACTACTGATGTCCAAACTGATTAGTTTTAGAACCATTACGAGCCTACAGGCACCTTGCCCAATCTGGTGAAAAGGCCGCGATGCATTTGACATCGATATAACTCGAGAAATGGATCAGTGGGAGTTTTGAAGGTTAGAGAAATTCTTTAGGATTCAGATAGGATACGATTCGCGGCTATACCTCCTTCCCCTAATAAATGGTCAACTTTCTGTCCATGACCAAAACTGGTTTTGCCTTCGTAGCCTGGCACTCCTGTCTCGACACTTGTAGAGACGTAAGGTGCAGGGAGTACCTGGGATGGGAAGCCCGAATGTTAGGCTCATTGAGCCTCGCGCTCCTTCGATGAGGCAAAAATATAAAACCAAAACTTGTTGTCCGAGAATATAAGCTGCACCCTGTGGAACTTATTTTGTACTTCCTTCACTTTTTCCTCGCATAAGAAATATTGCATTAATTTCGCAACACTTGCAAAATGAATAGGCGCCGGTTTTTGCACAAAATTGCAAGATTTCCCGCCTACTACGCCTACAAAAACGCCAATAGGGTTACATACTAGCGTAGCGACAGCTTGAAAGTAATATTGATTCCTGACATTCATACTTTGGCTAATATCCTCTTCTTTGTGAAAGGCACTGGAAGGAGGGAATGTGACAGATTATCGCGAAATAGGCTATATTTCCACGCGCGATTTGTACATTTCAATACAATCGCCGCGATTTCGCCGCATCAGAACCATTAATCATCTAGTTATTGCCTGAGTGATACTCGCGAATTCTCCCAGTCGCTGCGATATAAGGTGGAATGGTTCCAGAGCAAACTGTTAACTTGCACTGAGAAATATAGAAATAATGAGTACTTTGCGATATCGCACCAGGACCGAACCTAAGTACGTAAGTTTAAATGGCAAAGATGGAAAATGTAGTGCTGAGAGCAAAACGTTCAGCCTCAAATGTGGAGGGATTCCTGAACGTTCCCGAGAAGGTCATACCCTGCTCCTTGTTCTAAGGTGGACGAGTTGTCCTGCTCGAGATGGTCATACTTTGTCCACGTGAATTGCCTTAGTGAGGGATAACAAGTAATGGTAAAGGCTTGACGAAATATGTTAAGTTTTGTTCGAGAAACATGAGCTCTGGGCAAGCAGAAAACATGAATCGTTCTCGGAATCCTCTACCAATCCTGCTACTGGAGGTCACTTGTGAAAAATAATGGTACAAAATGAATGTGCGGAAATCGATATATCGATTTTGTTGCCTGCGACATCGCCTTTATTTATGCATTGGAACTACGCGATTTTTTCTGAAGGCTATACTTCGCGTAAAGCGTAACACACCAATAATTGAGATATGTGCAAGTGAAGCAGAGACATCAAATGAATCACCTTATGTTGAGCGATCTAAAGGGCAATTTATACTGGATGCGTGCGACTGACGCGCGTGCGTCTATATGATGAAGAATAGGGCCCAGTCGCATAGCAGTCGCATCGCAGTCGCAGCTCAGACGCACGCGTTTGCGGCCTCGCGGCGGCCGCGCGTTCTTTTCATTGAGGATGTACATGCAGTGTTGACCGGTCTTCATGGAAAATCCTTTGCAAATGGATGCGTGCGACTGATGCGCGACTGACGCACGCAGCTAGTATAAATTACCCTTAACGAAGAAAATAACTCACTGCTCGTGCGCTCTTCTCTCCTCGCCGGCGTCTCTCATCCGGCGTTCGCATGGGTGATTCCAGATAAGCTCGCGAAAATGGTTGCATTCTTCGGGAAAACCTGGGAATATCGACAGATTTTATGTGAGCAACGCCAACACAGAATGGCGTCATTTTTTGATGCAAGGAAGTATAATAAGTATAAAATTTGAGCGTTGAAGCTATACATGTTCCTACGAAGGTAATTGATACGAGAACCACTGAGAAATTCTGGTGTTTTGCTTCAATAATTTGTCTTTGGGAGGAGCCAAGCCAACGGTCATTTCTGGAAGTACTACCCAAACAAGGACCTACATAATTTTATAAGTTTTTACGAATAACATTTGAAATAAACAAAGAAAAATAAACCAACTATTGACAAAAAAAACTAAACCACCAACCATTTTTTGCAAAAAGAAAATAAAAAAGGCAATTTTTGATAACCCTCGTAAAAACTCTGGCGCTGGTACCGCCTAGACGCGTTACGGTCTCCAAAATACGCTGTGTTCATACTTCACTGCGAGGTGATGGCGTCTCGGAGACAGCCACGACATGCGTGACGCAAAGAATTTTTATTTTAGTCACAGTTGATTTTATTTCTATATAGAACGTTCTACATACCTCCGCGTTTTTTTTTGCTGCAATAACTCACCTAAAGCTTCGTAACAAACACACGTATCATATGGGAAGAAATCTCGTATCCTCCACAAAGTATGAACACATTCAGAGGGTGACTCAACGGTGCAGGCTAAATCCATGGAATTATTTATTAACCAGATGAAAAATTATCAAAAAAATCCTAGACTTACTTGTTAATGAGTACCCGCATATTTCCTCGAAATTGTCCATATATTCACGACATTTCGGTGTACGCAAACACACAGACCGTTGATGCAAACAGCCTTTGTACGCGTAGCATACTGAACAGTCCAGTTGGGACCCACACAAGAAAAATCGGCACTATTCCACTTGTTCTGCCATAAAATCTCAATATCAAAAATTCCTCTGAAACTTCGTCTGGTGGGGTTATTTGACATGCTGATCACGAATATCACATTCATTTTGTGCCGTAACCCCATTTGAGTAAGGGTATGATAGCGTTAGGGTAAGTGAGGCATCGCACGGAATCATCTCAATTTTCGTCTAAGGGGGTAATTTGGTATGCTGATCACAAATATTATACTCATAAGAGCAGCAACTCCACTTGGGTAAGGTTAAGGTAAGGTTAGGGCAAATATTGTCCATATGAAAACGTCAACTTGCTTTCAACTTGCAAAATAAACCTGATATTCGTAATCAGCATGTCAAAAAACCCCGTAAACAAAAATTCAGGTGATTCCGTGAGATGACTTACTTACCCTTAACCTACCATGACCCTACCCAAGTGGGGTTACAGCACAAAATGTGATATTCGTGACCATCATGTCAAATAGCACTCTTCCCCCCCCCCCCCCTTAGACGAAGTTCCAGAGGAATTTTTGATATTGAGATTTTGGGGCAGAACAAGTGGAATAGTGCCGAAAAATTATTGATTTTATAAATGTATGACCACTTACTTGATGCCAAGGTTAATAGAAGCCAATGACGCATGGATAACGTGTGTTGCGCCAGGGGAAAAACTGTGTATGGATGTCTGCTATTCGTGGACGTCTCGCTCCAACTGAATCTGCTCGTCGCCGTTAAGACCAGCAATGTGTTACCGCTAATCCGCCGGGTGACATCGAATCAATTCTTCTGGCAAACGAACGTTTATCTGGACAAATGCAATAGTTATATGGAAAAATAGATATGTACGAGCATAAAGTCAAGTTCAGACAGTTGTTGAAGAGAAAGACCGGAACGAGAACTGGTCCCCGTGGTCGCGAGGAACTGGAAAAAATGGGGAGAGGAGTGGTTAACAGAGGCCTAAGGGGATCTCTCGAAGCACCGCACATCCGTTTGACTTTTTACAGACAAACAGGTGCCCAACATAAGTCAAGCATGACCGGAGTCGAACCCGTGACCACCAACACCATAACTTTACAACAATCCTACTTCAAAAAGTATTATGTATTCAAAACGATGAGGCCTCTCATCCCTTATTTTCTTATTTTGATTTATATTTTTCTGATTTATTTCGATTTTGACTTTGAAATGCTTAGAATGGTAGAATTTTCCAGTGAAGAAGACGACTAAGACAAGTAACTATAAGCTCGTCAAATATGTAAGAAATTTTCAGCACTTTTTATAATGTGATTGCTTCCCTCCCTTTTGTAATGACTGGTCAAGTTTTATATGTAGTAATTCAAAAGAGCCCCTCTCCTTCTATAAGAATATTTCCATCGCTTTCCAAGAAATCTTGGTTCTTCCTGAACTTAGGCCACTAGAACTAGCAATGCCAAACGACAACAAAGACCCATTTTCGATATTTGCTTCATTTTTTTTTTCATTCAGCATGGTCACGGGATATGCAGCTCAAAAAGTTTGAACGAAAAATATGCTGTAGTCAAAAAAATTCCACTGTTTTGGTATACGTTGTCTCCCGATAACGCGAAAAAAAAAACCAAAAGGCCGGAATTTAACCGCAGGAGGCGGGGCTTACCCGCAGTGGACGAGTTGGCCGAGTCATTCTCCATCTGCTTCAACTAAATCATCAGCCCTCACCTCTCACAGAATTTCAACACTTGAAAAAAAAAGTGCAAACTCATTGAACAGATGAAGTAAGGTATGTAGGTTTGGGTAAGTTTTGATCACAACATACCAAATACTCATAGATAACAAAAAAGCAAGCTTAATTTCTGGATTTAAGAATGGCTCCAGCCTTGGAACTTGACTGTTGGAAGCGCATAAGTACGATGAATACTAATGAAATGATATGCACCAGAAGTCGCAGCACAGATTCTTCTCCAGGGATTCGGATAGCCGAAAAAGGGATGTGGCAGGAGATTCAGTGGATAAAATTAACTAATGTACACATAAGAACCAATGTCCTAGAAAAATCAGAGTTCAATAAACCGCATCGCGATTCGAAAGGTTGTTTGAAGAATAAATAGGGTGCTATGAAGTCCTCAATTTCATCAAATTTTGCACTCATGCACAGAATCAAGACGGATGGATCTCTCAGAATCCTAGGTTTTATTTATTTAATAAATCTGCATGAATATTGTAAAAATGTCCAGAAAACAGGGTAATAGCGGCTTTGTGCAGCTCTTGTACCAAAGTCCTATACGCCAAAGATTCCAGGAAAATAGGGCTTCCCGTTGCAATCGTCAAAGAAGAAAAGAAAGCATTATCCCAGAAGGAAAAGGAAAATTCCTGGTCTATTCACACCCAGAAATAGTGGAAATGTGGAAGAACAAACAATAAATAACGCAAACTTAGGTAATTTAACCACGATAGGCAAGCTGTGATCGGAAAACGATGGAAAATAACTAGAATTTTCTGCACGGCTTCCTAATAAAAGGAAAATGAAGAGAAACAGAAACGATCTAGACTGGAAAAAAGGGCTTGGATTCATTCCAACCACAACCGTCCCCCCACACCCGCTCGGGCTTCGATCCATTCGAAGATTTTCAGTAAAGATGGAGTGCAAGCACAGTAGGAGATGAGAAAAATACTAGGAAACTAAGTACAGATATTAGGAAAAAGGTGAGGTAAAAATAGTGAGAGAACCCGAAAAGCAAAATAAACCAATATCTATGACAGATTTTACCAATGACAGGTACAATAATCCTTACAGTTTCAGTTTTAACAAAGTGGTAACAGTGGCGGACGAACGAAGAAGTAATTTTTCTTCGTGGAGGGGAAGGGAGACAGCGAAAAAGTGGGGTGACCAGCTAATAAGAAAATTCGGTAGATCGGTTGAAGCTATTAAGGAAATAAGTTCGGAATTCTGGTTACTAAAAACATTTTAAAGATCGCAATGTGAAAAAGGAACCAAAAAGAACCGATGCCATACTTTCCTCCATTTCGTTAACAATTTTGAGAAATTCGCTTACCGATCACTGGGCGAGGGGAAGGGGAAGAGAGGATTTCTCCTGGGTCGGCACAGGATGAGAGTCGAAGTTATCTCGTCGTTCCAGAAATCACAGACAACACAGCTGTGCCATGACGAAAGTGGCACATTCGCTCTACATCTGATGCGTGGGCAGCACATAAATAGAGAAAGACTTAGAGCTCTTTGGGTCTATGACGCAATTTCCTACGTCATAGGGATGTACTACATAATCCAAGGTATCCAAGGAACTTTCTCAGAAATTGAGTATAAATGAGGTTCGACCATATCAGCAGCTGGTGAGCTGGCAAAAAGCTCAGCTTCAGACCTTAATAGAAGAGATGAACAGGTGAAGGTGTTCTGGAAGTGCACGCCTTAGCTGCCTTAGATTTTGGCTCATTGTCTAACGAACAAAAGCTATTACAGCTGGCTGTTCTAGCAGCGCTTGCTCAAATCCTACACAGCTCGGATGTCTTGCGAAACTCAAGCGAAAGTGACAACACTCATTATTTACCGCGAAGAACACAGAAGTTTCACGCATAGTTTAAGGAAAAAAATGAAAAATCTGGTCACGTATCCAACATACGTTATCCAGGCGGAAAAACAAGCTCTCAAGAATATCCATAACACATCGAAATATCCTTTGAAGCACATTTATCCAAACGAATAAAATGTTATGGATACTGGCTCGGGTCGCTTTCTCTAACACCCATACCAAGCCCAGAGTCTCTTACTCAGACAAACTGCCAGAAGTTCCGCAGCAGAATAGGGGCTTTTCGGAAATTCCGCAGCAGAACGAGATGTCTTCCGGAAGAACAGCAGCAGAAAGGGATTCACGGGCGGAGAGATGCGGAGAAAAAATCGCTTCGGAATTTCCGCAGCAGAATCTCGGAATTTCCGCAGGAGCATACCGGAAATTCCACAGCAGAACAGCAGAAAAACCGTCTTGTTTCCTGCGGAAATCCCGCTATTTTGCTGCGGAATTTCCGGCTCAGTGTCTGAGTACCTATCCGCAGCGGGGTTCAGGGTTCGATATTCAGAGAATAAATGATGGATCTTCCATGTGTTTTCAAGTCATTTTTTCTCATTTTCTTTCCAACATTATTATTATGAATCACTAGAATAGTTTATTATTAAGCTGGTATAAAGCAAAGGCTAACTGACTACCCCAATCAAATGTTCACCAGTGGGAGCTCAGAGAGCATTTATTGCAGTTTTTCAGAGTTTCTCGCTCCTCTTTTACTTGAAGAACGGTTTGAAAAAGCGGTGAATTGCCACAATTACAGGTTTTCGACCGATTTACCACCGAGGTCTCGGACAACTGACATCCTCGAATCCTTGGTTTGCCCTGGCCAACTTCTGGTAACCTAATCAAAACTTCTTTAGTTTTCCAGGGGACCAACTGGCATGGTGGTGTAAAGCGTTTGGACCGGAGCTTTTTGTTCGTTCAGAAAACCACAGGAAAGAGGCAGCCTTGATGAGTTACTGTAACTGGACATCCTGTCAATTAGTTCTCATTAGAAAATAAGATGAAAAAATGGGGGGGGGGGGGAGAGAATCGTTTAAAATGTCTCACCTATTCCATGCGGCTCAATAATATTTCGAAACGTATCACAGGCATGAGCAATACTATATAAGAAGAAAAATTAGCAAGTTAATGGTAGTAGTAACATACAACACAAGGCCAACTGTAAAATTAGGTTGATGACAATTTTGCAAAAATAATGCACAATTTTCGTTGCATCATCTTCGGTGCAGAAAATTTCCGCCTTTTTATTACTACCTATATGAAAAGTTCCATATTGTTCTGTTGCAAGTTTTATGTTTCCTTTCAAAAGTCCTATCTATTTTGAAGGAAATCTACGTCTACACGTATGTTGAATTTTAAGTTCTGAGATGTTCAAAAAAATAAAAAATAGTAATAATTAACCAATGACTTCATTCATACGGGAACTCAATAAAAGCACAAATTATTTTGCTACCTTAATGTCCTCACGCTAAGACTGCAGGCTGCCATTCGAAAATCATTGGGCAGAAGCAAACTTTATTCAAAAGTTTAAGTCTTTAAAAACATTCGATTAACTTTTAGTTATTTTATTATATTTTTTAATATGACAAGACAGATTTCTGTCAAACTCACTTCTGTCAAGTAAAACTCTGCGACATAGCATCAGAAACCGCTCGGAATACCATCATGGTTTCCGCTAAGAAAGTGTGAAGGAATGCATATAGGAAAGTTGCTTCCAAATTTTCTAATATGAAGAGAATTGCTCGTTGATTTGAAAGTAGGGAAGGTCGTGTAGGTCTCTCTGAAGCTTGAAACCGCCAAGGGATAGCAATAATTGAAGAGATCCCAATCAACACAACGAGTCTGGCTTCGCAGAACCTCCTCGTTTAACAGTGAAATTGCTCCTTCAGGATTAAAAAGTTCGACGAGTTAGTACCCATAAACTGAACGAGTACAACATATATTTTTACTGAGAGGTCTGGTTTGCGCTTTATTTGTAGGCGAATGACAACAAATCTCTCGATCGCTTAGTGGTATAAATGGAAGGGGACTTTCTACGACAACAAAAGGGCTTTGCTGAATATCGTACGAGGAAGAAGCACTGGAACATTTTCGGAAACAGAATTAATACTAAATGAAGATCACGGCAACTTTATGGTGGTATGTAGCGAAAGTTCTTCATTAGGCTCATTATTTTTTGCACCTGGAAAGTGCTGCTGAATTACGCTGACATAATGAGAAATGAGCAGGGAAACTCAGAGCGTGACCCCAGTGTTGTTCATTGAAATGAATCTAATCCTACACAGTACCGTCCAGCCACCTGTCGCACATCAGACGCTGTACATGTTGGAGCAAACAGGCTAGAGAGTTCCATAATCATACCATCATCATCCCACATTTCACACACTGACTACACTGAATGAATGAATGAACGAATGAATGGCTTGAATGAACGAATGAATGGCTTGAATGAATGAATGAATGAATGAATGAATGAATGAATGAATGAATGAATGAATGAATGAATGAATGAATGAATGAATGAATGAACAAATGAACAAATGAATGGAATAGAATGGAAACCAATATAACAGAATGCAGCCAACAGTCCAAACAACTGTTAGCAGAGGAAAACTAGAGGAAAGTTTTGGGTACCCATACATTTTTCTAGATGATTTTCATTCTCTACTCTTTTCTTTTTGTTTTACTTTTGTTTCCGGGAAAAAAATCACAAACATTTGATTATCATATTTCGTGATTCGCAAAAACGGCTATAGCGACGAATAACGTTCTACAAGCTGCTGTGAGCTGGGCAAATCTTGCAGTGAATATCAGGAATTCACATAAACGTCAAGTTTCTTTCCTTTTGGAATCAATCATCTGTACGTCGGCTTGTCAAAACTGTGAAAAGAAGTTGTCGCAGATGCCTCGATATCAGCTGTTAGACTTAGAGTGGATCAGATTACCAAGAGGCAGGAAAATCCTCAGGAACGAAAAAAAAATAAAGAAAAAACTGAAAAATCCCAAAGACAAAGGCATTCCTGTATACGATATTAGCGAATCTCTTTTATTAAGGGCGTGAAATTTGGAAAATAGGATGCACAAACATGGAAGCTGGGTTTCTGCTTGGGTTGTGCAGTAACAACCACTATGGCAGTCACCACAATTCTCAAGGACAACTAACACACGTGGCCTCATGCTAAACGATCTCTTGTATGGAAAATGCAACAATTTTTTTTAATAAAAGAATATGGTGCACATCTTATGGCCCCTATGACAGCGCACGCGTGCGGTGGCGTGGGCTCATGGCTTATACGATCGCATTTGGAACGTTTACACTTTCGGTGGGTATAAATATGTTAGTCCATAAGTAGATATCCTAAGTGCTGCGTAGAAAAAGAAAGTAACTGTAAAAAATCAGACGGAATGAATACTGTAGGAAAAGCTTCCAGAAAGAAATGTAAAAAAAAGCAAACTGCAAGATTTTTAGACCCCACCGCCATTGGAGCAAAGATTTACTACTTTTGAACTCAAGGCAAAAGATGCCAAAGACTAGAAGAGTTAATTCCACATGAAGTATCCAAGAACGATTCCAATTCCCGACGTTTAGAAAAATAAGATAAACTGAAACAAAGGAGGGAGATCCTCAAAGCTAAGAACTATCTATCCGCCGAAATCAAAAGCAACCCGGCTGTGAGAATGTGGAGCCGAAAAGCAAATAAACCAGTTGAAGGGCTCTCATCAATGTTATGTGTTATACATTGAACATCTGTAAAGTCTGACTGCTGTAACGAACGCACAGGAAAATTTGAGGGCCTGAAGTTTAGGGTGGTGCTTTAAAAATCTTTTGGGGTGCCTTAACCTACCTTCTAAATTGGTGGAGTTTTGAACTACCAACGCATCACTACTACTACTACTACTACTACTACTACTTTCGACCATTATTTTCTTGGGACAACCTAATAACATTCAAAGGCGCCGTTGAACCTTTTTAGAGCCAGCAATCTCCTGTAGCTTACTGCTCGGACTGTACAGTAATATAGCTGAAACGAATCTCAATGAATATTACTGTAATTTTCCTTAACACCTCTCTGCAAAATACACACCTACCCGTGTAGTTCTGCCCTGAACGTATCATTCATTTCTCCGGCTGTCCCTTTTTTTGAAAAGCTAACCAACGTGTTTCTGGTTTAACACCAGCTAGTCTTGGCCCTCGTCTCGCTGGACAAATTTCCACAGGATTGCTGCGAAGTGGAAAGCGTTTTCAAGGGGATCAACCTACCTCTATATCCAATACCAACGGTGTCGCCTGATGAAACTGCGCGATGTCTGCGATTTTGCGTTTTTTTGTCGCTTTTCCATAACTCCCTTCAATCTCAACCGTTTTCAAAATGGAGCAGATATTCGGAATCAGGATGGTCCAATCTACCTGGTAGTATGCTTACAATTTCAAAATCTGAAATTTCTTGCTCAACAGACAGCAAAATTGCCTAAAGATACAATTAAGAGAGACTCGCTGCATCGAGTCTCTCCTGATTTTATCCACAGGTAATTCCCTGAAAGTAGGGCCGTTAATCCCTCAATTTTGGAAAAAAAAAGTCATAGCACTGCATGATAAACCGACTTTTCAGGAAGTGGACATGGCTAGGATGAAAGTGGTACCTCACACGACTATTCTAGGACTTACCTAGAACTGGAATTACAATTCCGTCGATTTCAACCATTACTTTCACATCTTCAGCTTTCTGAAGACAATGCGGTTCGTGAAGATTTCGAGAAAAATTCTTGTACTATTGCGGAAAAATGCTGATTGCGATTGCCCCTTTAATCGCACAAAGGTGTGATTTAGGAGAAATTTTACCTTCTTATTCCCGAAAAATGACTTGCTCGATGCTAAAGTAGATTTTTCAAGGAAAATAATCCTAAAACGCACAGCTCATCACTTGGTATGATTCTCAGACCTCTGCAACGGTGGCAGTCGCATAGTTTCGCGGCTGAGCATTCGATTTCGACGAAATCGCAATAGTAGTTCAACTTATCTTGCTTGTTATACTTTTCCCCACTGAGTTATAGACAAATAAAGAAATGAAATGAAATGGAAGGAAACGAAAACCAATCAGTCGCCCACGCGACTTCAGCAATCAGGAAAAGCCACTCAATCATGCCGTATCTCGAGAAAAGCTATAATCTGTCGTCTAATGATGCCCTATCGCCACGTCGTCGATGAGAACCAATTATTAGCTTGAAAAACCACGGATGGATCCAAGAATTTTAACCCATAGATGGCCGATAAATAGCATATACAACACTTAGTAGGGTTCCGTAACGAACAGCATTAAATTACATTGAATGATTAGTTACCTAGAGATTTTGAGAGCCATATTAAAAAGCCACGCCAAATTCCCCGCCTCAGTGTGCTGCATATCGACAGTGCATTGAGGACCGACAGTATAAATGACCACATTTTCGGGACACAGGGTTTTTATCTTTCATTGCAAGGTATTTAATTAGGTCTGAGTCCAGATAAATAAATAAATGATAAATACGATCAAGTGAATAAATATACATAAGTAATACGTATGTACGTGGAAGTATCTTTCTAGTAGATCATCACCTCTCCGGGTAAGATTAACTGAACTGCATGAGGTCGAAGGAAAATCACACAGAGTCACACAGAGTCAGAGAGTCACCATACTATACCATACCATACCATACTAGGACAAGAAACTGATATAACGGTGCGCAAAACAATGGAAGCATTTCTGATCAAGACTGAGAGCCCATCAATCAATCGCAAGGATGAATGCCTTTCGATCACCAACGAGCTTGCCTCTTATCTAGATCCTTGTCGATTCTGATCAAGTCGTAGTACATAGAACGGTCAGTCTTCATTTCCCGCAAGCACTGACGACGAGCGAGCGGTCACCCGGCACTATTCACCATCAGTGCCGTATCACGAGGTGTGTACACGTTCTCAGTTGTGTACGGTTTTCTCCGGTGATCGAAAAATAAGTTTTTGGACTTTAACTTCATCGCTAATGCACTTGATGGGGCAGTTTCAACTAGTTGTTTTACCGATTCCAATCCCTGACGAAGGAGATAGCTCCGAAACGTTGGCCGTTCTGAATAAACTGACTACTAATCTCGCGTGCAGTTCAACATAAAATATAACGAAATTCAAGTCATGCCGAGATTTATAAACAGCCGATCTTGGAAGAAATCACACAATTATAAAGTATTTGTCATTCTATAAAGTGTTATGCTACGATATTTATACTTCACCTGCCAAAAAGTGAACGCAGGACTCATCCAGAAATAATTCCCCCGCTGGGATTGACTATGCATGGCCTCTTCTGCTTGTGCCTAATGTAAAGGACGCCCCAACTCATAGAGGCACTTCCAGCAGCGTTCGAAAGCCCTTGTCGGAGCCACTTCCTTAATAATGCATCTAGAATACCCAGAACAAACATGAGGATTTTGAGAAGCTGCAGATGCCAGAATAATCCGGAAACAAAGCCGAATTCAGCATTTCAAGCGAATAGAGCAATAGCTGAGCAAGTTGTAACACACAACCAGGCAGTGAAGCCGGAAAGCAGTCGACTTATCTGCGGCCGTGCAGCGCCCGCAGCAACAGGTCACAGCGGCGGCAGGTGACGCGACTGCCATCACCGTGGTCATGAGATCGGTATGAAACTGGCGATTTGTCACGACATCGTCATCTATTGCATAGTTCCTACTCCTAACCTATCTAAAACGTCAAGCAATTAACCTAAAGTTTAAGTTGATTACTCTAGAAATCACGTAACACCTTGAACTTTCCCTATTAGCGGACCTGTTTCGTAAACATCCCAGAAATCCTTGGAAGTGAACGCTCGCAAAATCGCCACCATCCCGAGAAATGTTCCACTCCCGCAAATTTCCAGCAAAAAAAAACTGTTCCAGGCACAGCTGGTGTGCGAATAATCGCTCATGAAACACTTGTTCACCAGCTAACTCGTGTGCCCGAACCAATCGACAATGATTAAGTGGAGCAGAGGTGAGGGTTCGTAAACCCCCACAAGTCCGCGGTGGAGATGTCCTCCTGGCGACACAGCTGGCTTGGAACTAAGCGGTTCCGAACGCACTTCTTACTGAGTCCTTAGGGATTTCACAAACGTCAGAAAGAATTTCCTCCTGGAATGTAATTGGAGTAATTTATCTAGTTCCTGTCTAGCGGAGAAGTGCGGAATGACAACTGGTGACGCTAAAATTCTCGTGGACCACCACTGATTCAATAATGTTACCTTAGTGAAAAATAGAAAGCTTCATTTCCGAGTGGTGACAAAAGGAAACATGAAAAAATCGGTGGAAAACTATAAATATTCCACAGATTTTGGTGGAGCGGAAACTTAAAAGGAAAAGTCCTTGAAAAAACTCCAAAAAGATTGCTATCCTTACGTTCATTTCACATTTTCACTGATTTCCACTAAATGAGATGAACTTCGACAAATGACACGCAAAACACTCCAGCAGTACCACTGCCAACTCATACAGGAGACCCATTAAAGAACGTTTTCGGGTTTTTTGGAGACATTTTCAAATTCTCAATATTATTCCACAAGCAGGGCGAAAAACGCAAATTGTTGCTGATTCGCCCTCTATGCACCCGTCGCATTTTTTGCTACGGTTGTTTTCCCTAAACTAGTTGTTTTTTTTTGGATTAGCTAAGGGAAATGTTAGGAAATGTTAGGCAAGGAGCCTAAAGGTACAGTCTCACCTTGGAATCGTTTCCGAAGCTTCCCCATGAAAGAATCCCCAAGAGCTGCTGGTTACAATGGTATACGTGATTTGGTGGAAAAGTGCTCAAAACCCAGGTTTTGAGCGCAATTCTAGAGGAGATTGTGGGCGGAGCATAGGCAAGGTCAAGACAGGAGCACAAGGTTTCTAAATAATGCAATCTCGAGAGCACAGCTTCCGCTGAAATTTGTACACCTCGTGAGAGTTCCTCATCAACCACTTCCTAACAGGGTAGGAAGTGTGCTCCATGCTCAGAACCCCAAAAACAAGTTTCTGATCGCATCCGAAACTTGCTTTTCCAAAAGCTTGTTGACACGTTGTTTTCACACTTCCTTGCCGACAAGTTGTTCGCCCAAAAAGCTTGTCGACAACTTGTTTTCAACAACGAAGCAGTGAAAACAAGTTGTCGACAAGCTTTTCGGGCGAACAACTTGTCGGCAAGGAAGTGTGAAAACAACTTGTCAACAAGCTTTTGGAAAAGCAAGTTTCGGATGCGATCAGAAACTTGTTTTTGGGGTTCTGAGTGTGTGATAAGTAAGAGAACAAATGATGCGGAAACCTAATTGTCCTGCTGTGGCCACGCCCAACCGCTCCTCAGAATTTTGAGCTCGAAAAGCGGAGTTATCGGTAGTTTTTCACGAAATTCTGTAATCATTGCACTCGAGAGCTCCTGGAGATTCTTTTCATAGAATTTTTTTAAATTTTAAATTTTTCATTTTTTTTTCATGGAAATTCCAAGAAAGGCGCGAAAATGTCTTCACTGATTCCAAATGAAGCATGTTCTATAATATCATAGCATAAGAAATGATAACCGACATGAATGCAGTGCGAAATCGGCGAGTCAAATAAATCCTGAAGTACGCAGTTCTGCGTGAAATCAAGCGCAATTATAAGAGCAATAGAGGAGCAACAAAAAAAAAACGCTTAAACGCCCAAGATGGCTTAGTGATCGGCGATCTCGTGCGGAGAAAATGCCATGACATGCTAAACGGCTGAAAGCGCCTCGTCGTATGAATGGCACGTCGTCAGAGGGCGGACGTGAGCGGTTAAGCTGATTTGTCTCGTTTCCTGAGCTCGTTCCCGGCTGAACACGAGCCATCGACAATGCTCAGCAGGTGATCGTCCAAGAAGGCCCGCGACGGGAAGAGATCGTCGTTCAGTAGCACGACGACAACACGCTACTACTGCTGAGCCCGCCGTGAGTGAGCAGGAACAATCCCGATTAGTGGATGAGTTGTCCGACTACTGGAATGGGGAAGTCAACCGTGATCACTGCATAAGCACTACGACTTACGCATTGCATATTCCATGAGAGCATGGTAGCTGGGGCAGGAGAGCTGAGAGCTCTGTGGAACCCCAACAGCGTCACCACCATCAAAACTTTTCTAATTTAAGGTAAAACTTACGCTCAGTCTAGCCAATTTCCCATTTTACATTTTTTGTGAAATGAAATACTGTGAGCTATCATGATGTATAGGTAAAAAAATTCTGAAAAGTTTGGCTCATGGAGCTCACTGTTTTTCTTTTGAATAAGTGATGGTTTTCCAATTATTTCTATCGGTTTCATATCATTTTATTGACAGAAATGCGTTCTCTCAGTAGCGCTACGCCTTTTTTTTAGCCCGAAACGTCCCAGCGACAGACCTTGGAACAAACATGATCCATATAATCCGGGTGAAAAGCGCTGTAGTTAAGATGGGTGGCACGGCCGGGCTCCGCGATTGGTCGATTCATCCAATGGGCCAATCACAGGGCTCAGTCACACCAGCTTTTTCCCTCACATCGCTCCACATCCTGTACATTGAATCAGCCACATACCAATATATATGTAAAATTCCCTAGTGATTGTGCGTGATCAGAAACCACACCATACATGCAGCCTACCACTGTTGTGTGGGTGTTAATCGTGCTAGGGAAACACCACTTTCTGCGAGCGTTGGAGCATGTACAATAAATCCAACTCAGGATTTTCGGATGTTAGGTATTCTCTACTCCTAATAATCCTGACCTGGACTTACTCCCATGATAGGAGCGCACCGTATGGTTGGTTAGGGTCCTAAACTTGTAGGATGGATACGCACAAAGGTGACTAACACGGTGGAAGCTCAGGTGATTAAAAGGATGCGATGAGAAGCAAACTACACTCTTTGTAGCTACAAAATAGGCCGAGAAGATCCTCATTAACACGACACATAGTGAGGTTACTGATACATCCAGAACGATAGAAAGTAGAAGAAAAATACTTTTGACGAATTAGAACAATCTGTAAATGAAATAAAGTATTTTGAAAGAGCTAGAACAAAACAACTGAACTAGAAAGTGTGCAAAAGAGGCTAAACAACGTCCAGTTGGAAAATTGCCGTAGTAGAAACTGCTGGTGCACATTGAAGACGCAGGGCTGCAGAACACATCAGAAGTTAAACATCTCTTATTTTGAGAGCATCTACGACATTGATCGATAAAAGTTTTTTGCGGGAAGTGCTAGAGTTCCTAGACGAAACAATGGAAGTTGGTAGTTGGTTTATCCACCTATATGTTCGGAAAAAGAATGAGTTGAAAACTGCATTGAAATTTCGACTTTTTATAACAGGATAATGTCATTCAATCCGTAGCATGGCCTAATACTCCAATACTTACTCGCTCGTAGTTTGACTTCCAGGCGAACAATACGGAAACAAAATACAAGGTCATTCACGATTTTTCTACACTTGAGGCTTCTTAGTCTGAGAATTTCTAGTCGCTCTCTATAGCATGGCACTGGTCGAGGGTAAGAGGAGTTGGGGAAGCATCTATAGAAAACTACTCTAGTGAAAATCTGCTGGACTTTTCCAATCTCCATAATTTGCCTTCCGGTGTGGGGACCCCATGTGACTCCATATGCGGAAGTACTCCATATGCGGAAGTACAAGCATTTTGTATAACCTTAGTAGAACTCTGTGGTCACTATTGTGAACATTCCTTAAAAGAACAAAAAGGAAGGCAAGCGCCTTCTTAACGACAGTTTCTATGTGTATCAAATTTAGTCATGTATTCAATTACAATGTAATCAAGTAATCAATATATATATATATATATATATATATATATATATATATATATATTTGCTAGCACATATTCGCTTCTACTACTAATTATGTTAATATTAGGTTGGTGCAAAAATAATGCGCATTTTTTGTTGGTTCATCTTCGGAGTGGGAAATTTACGGTCTTTCTTATCACCCTTATGAGAAGTTGCATATAGTTTTGTAGCAAATTTCATGGCCTTTCCGAATAACTTATGCATTTTAAAAAACATTTTGAAAAAAGTTCACGGTTTCATCTGATTTTTGCTTCTGAAATGAAAGGCGCCGGAACGAATTTAAAATAATTGTTTCTTTATTTATTCAATCATTTGTTCACTTTTTTTACTATGGTCACATTTTAACAAGAATTTGGAAAACGATTCTGATTCACGAAATAGAGTTCTGGATAATAATCGAAAGTTATGACAAAGAAAAAACTTCACCAAGCCAGCATGCAATGCACATCAAAGCGGAGGCATAGCAAATTGCAAGAACCGGCTATAAAAGGTGTAGTAGCCAGCAGATGGTAGCCTTATTATCTTTGTTTTCTGGGAAAATCCCAGCCAAGATACCGCTGAGAAGAAATATCCCGCTTTTCGTGGATGCACGAACTGGTAGACCAAACATGCTTAACGTAGTTAGCACTCAGGAAAAACAGCACAGACTTCTTAGCCAGGACAGGGACGCGGCTGTGGTAGCGGAGACAATGTGGTCCAATGGTGGACGAGCAATGCATCAGCATAGCAGAGAATTTCGTGGAGTTTTGGAATTTTATGTGAGGTTTCCTGCTTTTCTTTGCTAGGGATTACAAATACCTTCCAAAAGCGGACCTATATAGGCCAGTTGCTAGCAGTTTATAGGTCAGGTAAGACCTGTGGCGCATATCTCAAAGATTTACCGTTGGGCGCACGATTAGCCTTGAGTCTAAAGCATGAAATTACTGCCGAATAGCCCTATAAAAAGGAGAATGGGGAGAAAATTATTGGATACATGCGCATGAATATGGGGAGAATGGAAATCCAGGAATGCAATTTCCCTCGTTCAACCGAAAATTCCAGAATTACCTCATTTTGTATTCATAAAAGAATAGAATTTCAGACAAAGAATTAACTAGAGTGGAGAAGCATTGGTTCAGGCGAATCCTAATGTCCTCGGAATTGGGAATCCTTGGGATTCAGCGAGCACTTGGGCCGCATGAAGCGCTGGGCGATGAAAGAAAAAACCGAAACGTTTGAATGGGCTGTGATTGCATGCAAAACAATGCCCAGTCCCGGCGAATAAGCTCGGCCAACCCACTCAAAAACTTTCCGTAGAGCAGCTGGCACTTCAACGACATGCAGGATTCTCCACGAATACCTAGGATAGCCATAGAGGCGCTAAGATTCATTGAATCTTCCTTATCTTGGCTATAAAAAATTAATTGCATTGAATAAATTCTCTCGAAAGCGCAGTCTTTTCGAATGAGCGTGGGACCTGCGAAAATTGGGAATGACGTAAGCTTTGCAATATTCCGGGAAGAAATTGCACGCACTTTAATCCTTGTTTCTCGTAGATGCAGTGATAGTTGCACGGAATTTCAGTAAAGTGGCTTTGGGCGGAGTCAAGCGGGCGTGTTGCGTGACGTGTCCGCAGTCAACCAATCAGAGGTGGCTGTATCGGCTCTCAACCAGTCAGAATAATAAGTTTTTAATCTTCAACTTTGGCAAGCAAAAAAAAAACGGAATTGGCCAACTTTGAAGACTCACAGACATGGATAGATGGCATAAATCTGTCATTGGCTACTCGCACTGATAGCTGCACCCCTAGCCTGCCTACTGGAATAGGCTCGTGTTTTTGTCAAGACGTTTGTTAATATTATGACGGGTAAACAAATAAATCAATATGTAAACAAATGGATAAACAAATAAACAATAGGTACAGCACACTAATCAGAAGTTATGTTTAAATATGAAGAACAACAGCCACCTCATTCGATTTTAACAACTCACTAGGAACGCGAGGATATTTGCGGCTTTGCCCTGAAAATTTACATTAATTTCTCTGATATTCTCTCTAGTTTCTTGCTGTTTTTCTTAAAACCTACGGTTTTTACGTAAGCAAGGGAGGTGCGTGCTTTTAGTCTATTTATTGAACATTTTGTAACAGTTTCATAACGCAAAATAGTGATGCGCAAGAGGAACAAACTCAACAATTAGCTCTTTCCATCTCTGGCCGCAATTGCCGGATTTCTGGATGATCTCGGGAATCCCACTATTCCGAAAATTATTCAGTTTCCTGAGCAAAATTGACATGTGTATTTCACGAACCTTCCCTGCCTTTTTCTCTGCATCTTGTCACGAGTTTTTTGATAAGTTGCACATATCCCTGCTCAGGAAACGCATCAATTCTTGATTCATTGAAGGCTACACCTTTTATGGGAAGATGCACAAATCCACACTTATTGGTAAATGAGATTCAGAAGCAGCAATTTGAGGTTGTTGTGCAGTGCTACAGCACAGAACCAGGGAGTGACTGGAGTCTACCGCTTGTCGGTCCTCCTAGATTTTCTCAGACACAAAAAAAAACCCTCTCAGACATGTTGCACTATTCGGCGTTCCCTACTCGAGATAATCGTGTAGGGAAGTTGAATTAAATAACGTTGAAAGCGAGCAGCGACGCGATACTCGTTTAGCAGTGTTCATTTACAGCGAAAGACGTTGCGCATTTGGTGCTCTAGCTCCCATACCCAGGATAGATAGCCCAAAATCAGGTGAATCACCCCATTAATACTCTAACAGTGAACCATTGTCTCTCTGGACAGAGCGGCATCCAACCACCCTGAATGAGGACACTTTGCGTTGACTCACATCCAAAGCATCAACATTTCAGACTGAACATTTTGCCGGATAAATCACGCATCCTGAAGCCGAGCTCGGTGCACAGAATAAAAACTATTCTATTCGAAAGAAACGGTACCCATAGCCCCCTCCCCCCGTTATCAGCTTCAGACCTATCCTGATGCGCAGCACCATCGACATGAAGCGTCAATTGTTATTGCATGGCAGTGGGTGACCCCGTATCACTCGCTAACTCAAAGAGTTAACGTTCAAGTCACCGTGAATCAATGCGAGTTAATACATTGCGGACGTGATGCACACGCTGCATCACGTCTTTCCGTCTCCGTGCGACCACATGATGCACATGGTGCATCACACGAACTGTGTCTTTCACGCTTATAAAACGTCCCTTTATGGTCAGGTGGTGCAAATGGTGACTCGTTCGAAGAATGCCCTCTGGCCACCCGCGCTGGCCATGCAAAAAATGTGCTCGGTCCGTGATGTGTTAACTTGTGATGAGGCCCTTCTATTCGCGGCATCTTTCCCTAAAGCATCACCCTGCGTGCTAAACTCAAAAACAGCGAGATAATATAGAGATCAGTTTATGTGAACACCGAACACTGCAAGAGAAAGGACCACGAAACCATGTGTTCAAACATGAAACTAGGCAAAATTAGAAAATACAAGGTATTAAGACAATGTTAAAGAGTAATGTTAATAAAACATCAGGTAACAATGAATTAGTCCATGTTTTCTTCATCGTCGATCTTAGGGGCCAAGTAGAACCTCAGGTGTCCATGTTGTTGACCGCCTGGCCTGCCGTCTTCTGTCAGTGGATACTCAATCACAATCGGGACGTCATTGCAGAGTGAAATGCGAACACGGCTTGAAAGCGATGTGGCCTTTGTGAACTGATTCATGTATTTGATGGAGAAGTTCACGTTTACTGGATCAGTCACTTCGAGGGTGATGGCCTAAGGAAAGCAAATTAAGAAGAACAAGAAGAACGCAGAGAAAAAATGTAGCATTTCCCGCTGATTTATCATACCTCATCCTCATTATCAGCACTGCTGTTTGGTGAGTAGGTGATGACAGATTGACCAGTGTCACCTTTGCCAGTGAAGACAATACCAGCCTAAATTTTAGCAAATAGCTACTACAAGCAAAGCTCACCTCAACGAGATGAATTGTACCTTTGTAGCAGTAATATTCAGGGAGTCGCTGAACATTGCAATATCCTTACAAGTCTTCTGGAACTCTGACGCCGGCATTTCGCAAACAACTGCGTAGTCTTGCTCTGGTATACCAAGATGTTCGCTGTCAATGTCCATCATCTTGACCGTTACATCCTAAGAAAAGTTTCAATTATGAAGTTAAAAGAGCTTCAGATGCTAAGATCATTCGATACACAAGCGCCTGCATTTGGATGAAAACTTGGTAAACAGGGAACAGACATATGGTGCTGAAACCCGCCCATTTTCAGTCCACTGACAAAAAAAAGGATTTGGCCCCACGGACAAGAGGATGCTATGAAAGCAGAGTGAAAATTACCCTGGAGCCGAGACACCTCACAATACCTAAGCTTTGCTATAACTATGTAAAGATGTGTTTCGTTCACTCGATACCAGGCCTCTTCAAGGCGTTATAAATCAAGCCTCATTAAGCTTACGTAACCGTATCGCTGTCGTCGTTCTTATCCTTATCCTATCCGCGAGAATATGGGAACTACGCTCCTCGTAAAGAGAAGGTTCCCAGAAAAGAGCATATGTAGCAATTTAACGTCTCGTTTCTCTTACGAAAGCTCAGAAGCTCGCTCACAGGGAGCGAGCCTATTTTGAAATCCTTGAGGCTGCCTCAACCTCTGATTCCATTTTTCCGCAACATGTTACGCAATAATAACAAAAAAAAAACGAAACAAAATTGGCTCCACTTTCCTTCCACAACACTTGCAATTCCCTTTGCCAAACTATGAGCCGACCATGACTTTTACGGCAAAGATGAAAAAATTACCTTACGATCCGCCGCAATCATACTAAAATCATATTTCAACCACTCCACTTCGCCTTAAAAAAAGCTCACATGTGGGATTCCATTTCACAACCATTGCGACATCCCAAATGAACACTTTTCATTGATTTTTACTTTTTTACGAAGTCCCAGTCAGCGTGGTGGTGCAAGAGGATAAAAAAGCGAACCTGGGTCTTATCCCTCTTTGTGTCAGCAAATGTGAATGTGATGCTGTCGCTGTCACCTTCTTCGTATTTAATCATACAAGTATCGTCGTTATTCGCACATTTAAGAGCCTTCGACATGTTCGCCAACGACATGCCAAGGTTAATCGTCCGGTCACATCTGTACGTATCAAAAAGGCCGACCTAAAAGAGAGCTATAACTTGTGAGCATACTGTACCAGCCTATCCAAGTGGATTCAACGCTTTAGGGGATTTTAACAGTTTAACCTGTCTCAGCAGCAGAATATATCAGCGAATTTCAACGAACACATCAGAAATGGCCTCCTTGTATATAAATGCACATATCCAATGAATATGTGTATGTCACCAATGAGTGTATAGGAAGTAACTAGGAGAATCCTCAATAGATTCCTTTTCTAAACCAGTCCAGAATTGTTCTAACTAAATCAACAAGGCCAGTGCAGAGCTGATCAATTCATGAGAAGGCACACAAGAGAAGAGAAAGAATGATATCCCGACGGCAGCAAGACATGGTTGAAGCAGGCTGTCACCAAATCCGACATTTTCTTTCATTTCTCCAATAGGTCAGGAGATTCTGTCAATTTTGGGACTTTTTTCACGTCTACGCTGAGACTCACTTTCCGGCAAAGATTCCCCTCAAAACAATAATGATCTCAAAAGCCCGAAAAGATTCAAATTCAAACCTCCAACTTCAGCGAAACTAGCGCTACGTGAGATGAGTCCATAGCCTGAAGGCACATTGCGGATTCCGAGCAGTCAAATGGAGCATCGGTTACCAGATCCTGAAATCACACTATGTTTAAGAGGGAGAAACGTGCTAAAACCCCTTGGACGGGTAATCCATCGTAAATCCCTCACCTTGATTGACTCAATGATCTTCTTAAGAAGAGCAGCATTGGCAAGTTTGGCCTCGAACATGGCGAAGTGGGGTTAGTACCTGGAAGAAAAGCGTTTACTAATACATACAAAGTGTACATACAAATAACAGAGCAATTCTCATGTCTAGCACAAAATGAGAAGTAAAAGTATCAACTGACTGAAAGGCCACCAAAGAAGGCACCGGTGAAACCTTCTTCTCTCACTGAAATTCCTCGAAACTTCTTGCAAGAAAGTTCGGTTTGTTTTCAAAATTTGATTAAAAGTTAAGAAAAAAGGGGCTTTTCGGCAGAAAGCGTTCAAAATCAAGAATCCACGGCGAGCAGACGAGCAGAATGCGTCGTTTCCACCATTTTCGCGCGCACACGCCTTTTTCCCGCGCTCCCGTTCAAATCGCCGTGGAAGAGAAAATGGAGCGCGTCAGCTATCGACCACCTGCCAAATGACGTCTTCAGCTCCAGATTATCTCCAGAGGCTACTATGCTATCTAACAATTGCTTATTACCTCGTGCTAAGTGTATTGAATGACGCTTTGGGCATTTTTCTTCTTCTCCACTACTATTACGCTGGGGAGATCCAAATGACTGCCCGAGCAAAAAAAAATACAGATCACTGGGGATTTGTGAAATCAGACCAACACCTGCTCGTTACTGAACCACCTGTACTAAAACTAGTATCTTTGTTGGGCGCGCGCGAGCAGTGCTAAGACCCGCTGCCAAATGACGTGCTGCTCACTCGCACGTTCGAAAGTTCGATCCAACCCGAGGCCAACCAAGCCTTCCATCCCTCCAAGGTCGGTAAATTAGTACCAGAGAGTCTAGGAGGATGAATCACTGACTTGATATATCTGATGCCCCCTACAAGTCAAGAATAGGACCCATACGCACTCAATGCCTCTACGATGCTCAGATGAAGTTGAATGCGTAGCGAATTCCACAGACGGGGATTGATTAACCCCGATACTTTATCCTTTCTTCTGATATCTTTGCTTGAAGTTTCAAAGTACTCTAGACCTTCTCTCCATGCGAATTTCCACGCTGTTTGACCCTACACCTTCTTTCTCCTTGTTGTCCTAGCCTGTCCTCATATGTGGCTAACCCGACGGGCGGTTCATCGTGAGGCAAGAATTTTTGAGAAAGAGTATATATGCTGTTGGTCGCCAGTCTAGCGAATTGGATAGGATCAACAAGTAGATTTATTTTTTATGTTATACATCATGACAAGTTACAATATAGGATGTCGAATGTAAATAAATGAATAAATAAATAAATAAATGTCAAAGAGTAGGTACTACGATCTATTTGCTATAGGCTTTCGCATATTCCTATGTTTGCACGAGATATTTTAACGACTCAACTTTGAAACCCGCACTGTCAGCTGTCTTATCATGCATAGCTGTACAATCATAGATAATCACCTTAAAAAGAACCCGTTATCGGCATCTGGCTGCACTGTACCAACATTATGAAACTTTTAGGAAAATGGAAGGGTCGGAATATCAGTGGTCCCCACAGGACAAGTAACTGTATTTGTGATGCGTCTATTTTTAGCTACCATCAGGTTTTATGCCAGCCAAATGGATTTCGTTATGAGCAGATCTAGCATTGAATTTGTAGTTTAAATAATAACTGCATTCAACATCTTTTATACAAGCATAAATAGCCAAACTGTGCGCTAGTTGCCACTTACAGCGGACTATTTGATAAACATTTATAACAACTTACTTAACAATGATTACAGTAACAACAACAAGTAATAGAAACATGCCAACGAGAAGTATAACAATTTGCAATCGGAAAAAGATAGAACATATAAATCTGACTTGTCACAGAAACAACTCCATGACTTTTCTCAACAGTAAGAAAAACACCATACTGCATATCATTTCCGACGTTTTCCACCACCTCCTCCTCCTTTCCCTCCTCCTGCGCGCGCAGCTTTCTTCTTGAGATTTTCTTGTCTTCGGTGTTCCATGTATTGTTGTAGTCGGGCAGACTTCTTCCGAATCTTTTTGATCTGGCTAACGTTTCTAAGTTCAGATTTGGGACCCTGAAAATTACACAACTCTTCGTTTGCTATCGGAATTCAGAGGCATATGAATGTGAGCACTACTTTGGCCTGTTGCTTCTTGTTGTGATTCTTCCATTTGTTATATCTCCCCGACTTGGCTTCGGTAGACGGACCCGCTTCTTGGTCGTCCCCATCTTCATTCTCCTAAAAATAGCCGTTAATCATTACAACTCACAAGGAACCTATATTCGTGTAAAAACGATGACAAAAAGTTTAATAAGAATGCGAAGTAAGACTAAAAAAGGTGTATGCATTTGAGATACACTTCAAAAATACGTACCCTCTTGTAACCAAGCTTCTGTTTCTTCTTCCAATCCTCATATCGACCAGTCTTATATGAAGCTGGGAGCCATGTGCCATCTTCAGTACGAATTTTCTTATTATCTGGCCCATCGCCAGAAGCTCCAACAAATCGCTTCTTTTTGCGATCCCTAAACAATTAAGTAAGCACAAGTTCCTATGCCCTCAACAGCATTAAACTGCTCTTAATGTAAAGATAACGTTAACTTTAGATAGTAATGACAAGAAGAACTCCATTAGGTTACGGTAATCGCTTATAGCGACAAAAACGCAAAGGAAAGGTCTAGGAAGGAGGAATCTGCACAGAAGCTTACAAAAAGATGTGAGTGCATCGAATATATCAGTTACACAACATTGGAATAATCCTGAGCGTAACAGTGAAGAATGTTGGCAAAGACTCCAGAAAAATAACATATTTGAGAACTAAGGGAAAGTGGGGCTTTAAATGGCAAGACTCACCATCGCTTCGCATTCTTCTGCTTGTACAAGCCCTTGTCGTCGTCAGCAAATATCTCCACAGCTGCTCCATCAGCCTGTCTCGCAAAATCCACCTTATCCAAAGCTAGCTGTTTTTCCGATTCATAGTCCGCAGATGAGTAGGCGATGAAATGTCGAGCCTGCAAAGATAGTTATGTTAATAAAAAGAAACGATGTTCTAGATGTTAAAATGTTATGTTGACTAAATAATTATACTAAGAATCATCACAAACTGATATTACATCCCAGAATGAAAAAAAAATAGAACTGAAAGTAAAAATGCGATACCTTTTCTCGCCTTCGCTGCTCAGCTCTATCAATCTTATTAGATTTTTTAGCTTCCGCAGCCTTTCCGGACAACCCTCGACCCACAACTTCAGTGAACGTTTCAGACTGGAAAAGAGTGACTCATCTTGTCTCGAAGTCATGAATGTGACAAAAATTCCTCACAATGGCAGCTTCATCTGCCAGCTCAGCAGTTGAAATCTCAGCATTTTTGTCATTTTCCACTTCTTCACTTAGCGCTTGCTTCTTTTTAGCCTTCTCTTCCTGCATTTCACGGATGCGATTCTCATGCTGACGACGCTTTTCCTTCATGACAGCCGCAGACTGAGCCTTACTGCCAACGTTCAGCTCGAAGATTGTCTGCAGATGAGGAAATAATGGATAGGGGACCACGATCAAGCATATTCTCACAGGGTACAACATAGATTTCACAAAAGGATAGAGGATTATTACCGCAGAAGTTTTGTAACTAGCCAACTGGTTCAAAATGCTGTAGCGTTGAGTATCTCCTGGCAGCCGCAAGAAAGGATGGGCGGAGCACTCTGACACTTTTATTCTGAAAGCTAAAGATCATCTTTGGCAGCGAATGAAAAAAAAAAAACATAGTAAGATGGTAACAGGCAACAATGTCTGCAGATCCATGGCGAACAACCGCACTAGATCGTTTTTTTTTAGTGAAAAGAAAATAGAGACCATATCTTCCTCTAACCTCAGCTCATCCTTGACCCTCCTAGCGGATTCAGCAGATGGTGGTGGGCGTGTACGAACAAATCGCATCATGGCATTAGTTGCCTTCTGTCTCAGATCATTCTGAAAACTCACTTCCTACGCCTGCTAAATAAGGGTCTAAATCCTAAGCACACCATTTCTTCATTATTGTCATGTATTGTGTTGAAGAACTCCGATTCCAGACTAACGACATCCTCAGGTGCTCTGCCAATGAGAGTGGTCTCTTCTGAGTATAAGAAGTTCACGAGGTGAAGCTATAGAAGAAAAAGTTGGTCGAACATACCGTCGTATTTATCATCATCACGCGCAAATCGCATTGGTTTTCCCAAGAAAAGGAAAAGATCGGCAAGGTAAGGTAACTCATCCGGAGCGATTAGCGATATCGCGGTACCGCTACGACCAGCTCGTGCTACACGTCCAACACGATGCACAAATAATTTGGCTTTTGGAGGAAAATGGAGGTTAATCACCTGTAAGATGCAAAATAAAGTTCGACGGTCAACAAATAAACAGTGGTTGAAACATGAAGCAATTTAAAAGCAGAATGTTTTGATTAAAAAGTCTCATGTCCCTAGTAACGCTATTCGTAGTACTAAAAAACTTTTAGTTTTTGAAAATGTGGACAAAGTATGGATATCACAACGACACGCATATAACCGTTTGTTACAAAAAGACCCAGATCGCTCGAACACCTATGTACTACCCGTCCCAGCTCTCATTCTCAGAAGAACGCCGAAAAAGGAAAACAAATACCACAAGAGAGTGAAGAATGTCTCAACCAACCCTCATTTGGAGGGTGGGCGGAGTCATGAACGCACAGGCCGTCTTGGAAGGCATAACAGCCAACTATTTCAATACAAAAAAAAACATACGGTATCAAGAAGTGGGATGTCCACACCGCGAGCGGCAACGTCGGTTACAATAAGAATATTATTCTTCCTCTCAGCAAATCTGAAATGATGACGAAAAATGTGTAGAGATCCTTTACAACGAAAAGGATTTAAGAATGCACTAACTTTTGAATGTTGAGCTTTCTGGCAGTGGCATCAAGCTGACTGTAAATGAATGAGTTCTCGATTCCAGCCCGGTTCATTACACCAACAACGTACCTGAAATTCCAACGGTAAAAAAGGAAAAATAAACGAACAATTGCCGAATAAATGTCAAATTACATTTATAGAATAGTACTCCGAGGGAAGTAAAAAAAAGTGAATATAGTGGGGAGACGGAAGTTTAAATATATTTCTGGAAAATGTTGGGAAATCGAGGAAAAACTCACTCTACGTGCTTCATTGTAGCGCAGAATACCACTGTTTGTTTCCCATCGGCATTCATTTTTCGACACAAATGAAGCAAGACAGCAAGCTTCTCATCAGCCCTACATGTCGCAAATACCATGGACAAACGATCCGATATCTTCTCGTCTACGTCGAGGCGGACTGAAGACTTTAATAACTGCTACCCACAAACTTAGGTTATGGCTCAACCCACCTAACATCGGATCCGAGAGTCCAGCCTTTGCAAAATCAACCAACATCTTCGGAAGAGTAGCAGAAAACAACAATGTTTGCCTGCTCTCCGGAATTCGCTTCAGGGTTTCCTGAATAAGACCGATGATTGCTATTAAAGTACATGGACATACTTTACAAAACATTGCACAGAAAACGAAATTCGCCCACGGTTAACTGATCTTGAAATCCCATTTCAAAAAGGCGATCAGCTTCATCGAATACCACGTACTGTACAAAGCTTAATCGCAAATCCATCTCAACAATAACGTGCAGAAGACGTCCAGGAGTGGCAATCAATCTAAAGCAAAGATTTCAACAAGTTCGGTAGCAAACCCTACTTTTCTAGTGGACTAAGTGCGTATTGTCTCTCTCTCCTTAGGGCATGAAAATACTTTAGCTTCTTAAAGCATTGAAGTGAATCTCAAACGACCAATTTCTAATCGCATAATTCTGTCAAGTTGTGAGAAACTGAGACCAGATAAACTTACATATCTGGGTTTTCATGAATTGTGGAGAACTGATCCTCAATAGCGTCTCCTCCTACTAAAACAGCACATCGTAGTCCAGTGAAACGCCCAAGCTGAAACGCAAAACGATCATAAATACGGCATAATATGAATATCTATAGGGTTAGTGAATTGAAGTCCCAGTCATCTCGTCTACTGCAACTTCTCACAGAGTCAACTGACGCCGAAAATGACAGGAAAAAAGATACAAAGTAGCCCTGTATCATTTACATGAAGTAATAGAACGAACGTCTTGTAAATACAGTAACTACCCTTGAAGGAAGAATTCCGTTCTTACCTCCTTGACAACTTTGAAAGTTTGAAGCGCTAGCTCTCTTGTTGGTGACACCAAGAGAGCTCTTATACCCTTCGTATCCCGTCTTTTCAATCGCTGCAACATTGGAATGACGAACGCTGCTGTTTTTCCACTTCCTAGAAATAATAAGAATTGGAAAATTGATATAGAAACGGTTAAAATATTGAGAAGTATGGGTATGAAACAAAGTGGTGAGGAATGCACACCTGTGCGCGACATCGCCACCACATCTTTGCCGTCAAGAATACATGGGATCGTTTTTCTCTAAAAAAAAAGGACATGAATCAAATACTAGCAACAACATACCATGAAAATAACAAATAATAGATGAAGCGACACTAAAACCCTTGAAAATTGAGTCTAAACACATAGAAGTCCAAGCGATACATACCTGTATAGGTGTGGGCTGCTTGTAGCCCTTCTTCTCTATTCCTTTGAAAACCGTGTGATCCAGCCCTGAAGGAAGTACAAATCAATGGCCTAAACAAAACAGTGTAAGCAACCATACCCATGGCTTGCCATCCTCCAGCCTTCTTCTGCTTTCGATTCCTCTCTGACTGGAGGTGTGAATAATCTTGCTCTTCGTCATCGGACATCACTGCTTCTACAAAAAAGGAATACTCCGGTAAGTACCATAGTTATGAAGATGCATCTGTTAAGAGAGAAGGAGATAGGGAAAAGCGAGAAATACAACAGAAACTCTAATAAACAGATGCTTCTATCAAGCACTGGCAGCTCTTCGGAAAGAGCCGTAACAACTAAATTCCACCTTTATTCTAGACAAGAAAAAATTATGCAGTATTCAAAGCGATAACATTCCTTACAAAAAAGTTCAAGAAACAGCAAGCAAAGCAATAGGAATCTCTCGGATTTTTGACGCGCACTTCGCGCGTGTAGTGTAATTGCACAGCGCATTTTTGAGACGGCTGACGTACGCAAAGATCAAATCATCTTGAGCAAACAAGTTGAGAAAAGCCGCACGAACTCATTCCCCTACTCAATGCAATGCATCTGGTAATGTGGGGTTCTGCATGAAGAGGGGTGCTAATGCACTTCAGCGGTCCTAAGCTCGAAAAACCCACAAAATGTAAAGTCCAAACTTCAATAGGCATCGTGGAAAACTCAAGCTGATCCACTACCCCTACTGAGGCCCTTCTCCAAAGAGTGCATGTCTGCATAGGCGGAAGAGACTGTCGGGTTGCGCGGCCGCTGCTTTGCGGCCACTGATTTTAAGGCGGCCTCTTGTTCGGGCTTTCTCGCAAGAGACCTCTTTCAGAGGAAAAGGGAGCTGGGGAAAGGACACCCAAAAGGTAATCATGCGAAGATTTCCAAAAATGGATTTGTAAAATTTTTTTTAGCTGTAAGGTCGTCAGACGAATGATTATGATCACATCTTCGGTAGGATTTATAGATGCATAAGTGATCGAATCCAGAAATAGAGTACATATTCACACTCATGCGCGCACCTCATGAGCCGAACTCAGCCCTGTTGAACTAAGAGATCCATGTCCTAGATCTACCCGCATCACAGGGCAGGTGCATGTCTGTTTTTGTTCGCTATAAACCCCTATCCACCACAGAATCCCAAGAACAACTTGTCGGCCAACCTTTGTCCCGAAATAACTTGCAAACAACCTTTTAACTAGCAAATCGGTAATACAAGTTTGATCGTCATCATGCCATCCAAAAACAAGTTGTCAACAACCTTCTCTCGCGACAACTTGCCAACAAGGAAGGGCCAAAACAAGTCATCAACAAGCTTTGAGGCGAGCAAGTTTCAGATACGATCAGAACTTGTTCATCGTATGGTTGTCAGCAAGTTGGTTTTGGGATTCTGAGCAGGATCGCGCTCCGTATCCTCGCAGCAAATCGGCTAGGCTCCCTAGGAGGAGGGAGATACATGCATAGGATCCAAAAGTAGGTTTACAAACCTTTCTGTGGGGGTTTTTTAATGTTTTCCGGATAGGATGCTTTCGATTTCGCTCTCTCAAACTGTGGCGAAGACGAAGTCGCCGAAAAATTAGCAAAGCCCTTTAGCTCTGTTAACAAAGACGTAGATGAATGACAAGCAAAACCGAATCCACGTCCTTGTACGATGTACGCTTGCAATGTTACGGAGTTAATGGACGGAGAGGGTAATTCCTACTTGAATGACGCTCGCTGTGACAGAGTGATGCTGTCCTTTGTGTGTGAGAAAGTCCCTAAGCTGTAAATCAGTACACATTGATCCAGGCAATGAGAAGAATTCCTAATATAACCGTACTTCGATGTTCTTAAAGTCAATACTTCAAGTTCCGTTGTTTCAATTCCAATCATCGATCCCTGACGCTGCTGTTATACTCCTCGAGAAGTATGGGAGTAAGCTAAAGCGCAAAAAAATCGCTCGTACGCTGTAGGACGCATGCAGTATGCAGAAGCTCCCACTGCAGCACTTTCTTTACCAACTTGTCAGCTGACGACTTTCAATGTGAATTTACTGCCCAAATCACCAGTGATGAACAAGCTGAACAGAGAAGATATTTTACCATTTTATCCATCAGAATATTTGAACAAAACTGGCGAAAATTCAAGAACAACAAGATCATAACGGAAGTTCCGCAAGAATTAACAGTTACTACTTCAAAATTGTGAACTGTACTTATTATGCTAACTATAATACGGTAAAAATGTATATCTACCAGTGCAACGCAATGTTCGCTGCTATCACATGATAAAAGCAATATGATATGATCACAGTCGAATAATTGACGGTTCTTCTTTACTCAACAAATATTATGCCCCGCCTATTCCGACAAATTATACGCCATACATCGCGGCTAGTTCATCGAAATAGATAAATACCTTTAAAAAGGGGCGAAGAGACAATTTTCTGGCAAATTCATAATCTTCGTAAAGCTACACTGGGAAGGACATGGCAATTGCAGAAACAACGAAAGAAATGAAAATAAAGTATACGACAAAAAAAAAACGCCAGTACACATCAACCCTATGGATTTCTCTTGGCAATATAATACAAGCAAAATACTCACGAAAAAAAAAACCCGACCAAAAACAACTAAAATAGACTAACACAGAAAGCCATTTGATATAATGGAGTACATAGCAGGTTCATAGAACCGTGAACAATGGAAGCAATAGAGAAATTAGCTGTCTTTGCGGGAGCATTCTTTGAGAAAAACACACATAACCAATGATATCCTCGCTGATTCAATAGCGGCTGAGATCCAGTTGCAGTCGAGATGGAACCTAAAAAGATAGTAAATCCAACAGAACCAGTGATAAGATCAGTTAACTACATGCTTCGCAACATCAAATACAACATTGGAGAGTAACTGAATTAGAAGAATAGACGGTGATCCGTGAAGCTTTCCAGAAATTGCTCGAAACTTGATAAGAACATTTTTTTCCTTGACTGAAATGCAAACAACGGCTGGGATGCACCAGTGAGATTGGCAAACTTGTTACCTTACCCTGATGAAGTTGTTAGCGTACCCAAAATTACACTTATCTGGCCACCAACAACATTTTTACCCTTAAGTGATACTTTCTCTATCCAGCTGCTACCCATGGATGTCCATTGGAAGATGGATAATTATACCCATGGGTTTGAGCTTGGCTATCCTTCCAATGATGTATTTAGGTCCATATGCAAAAATTATCCATCATGTTAGCCATCCAATCCCTAACTTTGACAAGTTATAGCCGTCATTCATACAACGCTTGATCTTAAGCCATAAAAATAGAAGCTTTCCATTCAGAGGTATTTAAAAAAAAGCTCTAGTAATCCGAGTAGAAAACGTTTTTAAAAACTGGAACTCCTCTTGGCGCCTCTAGATGTAAAAAAGCGCTCTTTTGGTCTTTTCTTTTCTTTTCCACCCTTCAAAACGATTATTTATTGTGAAGTTCACATGTGGGGCATCAAACAAAAAAATTGTGACCACCTGCACATAGAATCGGATAAGTTGGTAAATTTCCAACCATTACACAGCTGATTACAAGTATTCGACCATGACACAAATAGGGTCATAAAAAGTTGCGAAAGCTACCCGTTCTGAAGTTTCATTCCGTTGGACTTTTCATAGGCAAAAACTGGAACATCAACAAGCACCGCGGTTACCTATTGAAGAATTGAAAGTACTAGGTATGGTAGTCCATACCATTCATCGCCATTCTGTCATAGAAGATCAGCTAACACTTGCCAACTGTGGAGCTATATTCGAACGAAAAGTTCACGCCGCAGGATTGGGGGAAATCCTACTAGCACTGAGTATCATTACTATGAACTCCTTCTAAAGTAATCTCTGTTTCATGGATCTCTGTCACAATCTGCAATCACACAGCTCTCTTTCTCCAGGACATGCCCTATTCTTCAACATACTAAACGGAATAAAGCATGTTACAAGCAATTGTCGCTCCAACACGTTATAAAAAGGAGTAGACGGTCTCAAGTCACAGGCACTGAATTTGCATGCACACTACCACTGCACAATAGTTAACAACTTACAGAAACTTCTGAAGATTTCTACACATCAACGTTAATCTGAAGCTGTTAAAGGAAAATAATTCCAAAATTAATTGTTAGAAAAACCAAACATTCGAGTGGCAGGATATTCGAAATGCGAAAAAAAAAACCAGTAAAACGCTGCTATAAAGATAAAAAAGTTCGACCATGAAAGCGAAGCTCACCGTAGCCTCCGTATCATCAAAGAACTGCCGTTCCCAGTCCAGTCTATCCGGGCCAGGGGTGTCCAGTCCGTTGGTGCCGTTCATTTGCCGTGCACCACCCATTGGCGCATAGCTGGCAGCGGTCTGTTGGGGCCCTGCTCCACTCTGCTGCGATGCCGCTAACCTCCAACGGGCTGTACCACCAATTAAATCGCTCCTCCTGTGTAACAAAGACATCAATTAAAGAGTAACAGAACAAAAATCAAAAATAAAATGATGCAGCGATGAAGCAAGTCTTACCTCTTCCTGTTGCTGTATATGATCTTCGCTATTAAAGCCACTGCTACAACAAAAAGTACAACCGACAGGAACACTAGTCCTGAGGATCCTCCTCCCGTTGATACTGGGATAGTCGACGATAGCATCGGAGCTGGAAGGAATCTACGTAGATAAATCTGGTATAAACGCAAAAAAAAGTACTGTTAGACTCTTCAGAAACCAAACAATCGCAGAAATTGTCAGAAAAAAAAAACTTCATAAAATAGGTAGAAGACATCTGCAACTGCTAAAGTTCAATCCCCCATTTATAAATTTTCACTATTTCATTCCCTGTACTTGAAAGTAATATCCTATAACTTGATTTTTGCAACTCCGCGTCCTCAATCAGGACCAAACATATGGTAGAAAGTCGACCACCATACCGTCACCCCCCCCCCACACCCACTTCTTCTCAGCCTGCAAAGATTTGATCCACCCATATGAATGGACCCCTACCTCTCCAGCTCCAAAACAGCTAACCCCTGCGCTTATCCCCCGCCCTCCAAAATCTTGCTCGATACTTTTAGGCAAATCTTTGCCCTTCTCAGCTTATTTACTCGGATATGGATGATGGGGATGAGAAAAAGAGAAGGCCAAATGAGCGATATTCCTTTACAAGCCTCTGTCGTCCAAAAAATATAATTTTTCTCACATCTTTAATAATTTTACCTCCACAAAATGAGTAAGCCAAAGAGAAAATGCATAGAAACAGAGAACAGGCGATACTAATGCGTTTCCCAACTGTTCCAAAAATTTCCCCTGGAACCAGAACTTCCTAGGGACCTTATCCTTATCCCCCCCCCGCACCTCCTTTCCGTGGCCATACGTTGCCGAAACTTACCATGTCTTCAGACATGAGGGGCTAAGCCCTAATTACTACGACGTACATGAAAGAAAACAACTAGGCCAGCGCCTACCTGCACTCGTAATAAGGCTGCTCTTTGTGACCGGCATCGCAGTGGTGGTCGTCGTGGTGGTATTCGGGGCAGCAGTGCTTGCCTGAACATTCGATGCCATTCGCTTGTCAATTGGACATTGTGGCTTCATATGCACACAAATGAGTCACACACAAAACACCAACATTAGGATAATTATTGGACGACAAAATTTCTGGGACCTGTATGAGGTTTTATTTGGCTATGGAAGCAAAAGATTTTGATAAATGTTCGAAAGTTGATGATTTAGAGATGTGTTGCTTGCTGATTGCGGGTAACACTCAACAATGAAAGGAATGGAGAAATTGTGGGCGCATTTTCAGCAAGATACCTACATACTTAAATTTACTGTTTTTGGGTCAACCGTTAATAGAAGAAAATCTGTCCATAAATTCATAGTAAAGGGTACAGCCATAAAGAGCAATATCTGACAAGGTAGTAAGAAAATATGATGAGAAGAGAAAAAGAGAGAAGAAGGACTGCCGAGAAAATGAGAGGCGAGAGAAGCAATTCCAATAGGGAGCGACGTAGTCAGGAGAAGAATCATCTTGTCAGCAATAGAAATGTCAAAACAAACAAAACCTCAAGTTTCACGCATAGAACCAACGCAGTGGAGGAACAGAACTCTACAGTTTTGTAATCCCCAGTAAAAAAATGCTTCTATTCGTAACAGAAAAAGTCAGAGAGATGAAAGTGAAGCTAAGAATATGAGCAGGAAAGAAAAAGAACTGACTGCCCTCTTTCTAAACCGATATCAACGACTAAGTGCTTATTCTAATTTATGTAATGGAGTAGTAGTCCTATTTATATGCATGCATCCATTCCGTGATTGCTTTGAGGCCTCGTAGATTCTTTGACAATACTACGATACTCAAATGAGAACTCGAGCAAGAGGCAACACAGAATTTCCATATGAGCTGCAACTACGATCCAAAAACGGTGTACATTCACATGGTCGAGATAAGAAAAGGCAGGAAAAAAATTTGGGGTTATCGTCAGCCAGACATTTCCCTCGAAAAGAAATATGGCTAAATGAGAATTTTAACGATGAAATAATTAGCTTCTCCGTTTTTTTTTTCTGAAACGGCTTTCTTTTCTTCTGTCGCTCATTGCGAATTATGACTGTAGAAATAAAAAAGCTTACAAACCGCGAAACGAAACCTAAGGTACTCTGCGCATTTTACGATTACTATGTAGTTGGAAGAATTGAGTTTTTATTATTTTTGTCATTTGATAGCAATGGAAGAACTATTTCGATTCTACTGAAGATGCATTACTTAGGATGTAAACATACTACTCCACTAATTGGTGGGTTGAACGTCGACCAGCCCTACAACGCACAAAATTTGTTCTATCAAATCTAAAAATCCACAAAAGAAAAACCTGCGGTCCCCAGGGCACTTTTCAACTAACCGTAATCTTAACCTTTTTAATACCCACTTATTCAACCAACTACACATTGTCATTGACGTTCTTTCGTATTCCGCCGCGTTGAACGTTTTAATTTCTATAAGATGTACACACTTCTAGCACAGAAATTAACAATTCAAAATGGAAATTCCTCCGAATGACATGAAACCGATCATTTATCAACAGTAAGCAGTGGAATTTGAATCAATCTTCCTCACTCTAACTATAAATTTTTCACTACTACATGACAATCGTATTTTATCTATGCAATACTATGAAAAATATGAATGAAAGGATAGAGCAGAGGAAAAATAAAACGACAGGAATAGAACCAATACACTTTCCCACTCGCTGCAAATCTTTCTGCAAGCTGCTACAATCGCTCTCTCCACTAGCGAATCTCTGTTTATAGGAACAGACTTCCGCAATTTTTTTTTTCGCAGCTGAGTGGGAGCTGCTGCATTTTCCGGGTGTCGACGCAAAATCAGTGCATTGTTACTGCCTTTACCATTTTGGGACGTGAGCCATGCGGTGGTATTCACCCTTCGGAGCTTTGATTTTGAACCTCACCCAAGACAAAAACTTTTCCAAACCATTTTTTTTCCAAACTACAGACATTTTGTGAACAGTAAAAATTTTGTTTCTTCGGTAGCATATGCTACTAGAATTGTTCCTGTTACTCAACTACATAACTACTGTTGCTGTTTATCCTAAATTCCTAAACTTGATGTTCAGAAGGCGCTCCATTTTCAAGACTCCCTCCAGCCAAACAACACAGAAACAGGCATCTGAGAAGCATTAGCATGCATCTATACGCTTTCCTCTTACATATTCGTTGGTTCCATCAAGAAAACATGCCAGCAACCGACGCGTGTATGCAAATCGCATCTCGGAAGCGCTACATGTACCTCTCACGGAATTTAATTAAAAGTCTAGAGCAGCGGCTGTCTTCAGCAACTCATCCGTACTGGTGCAATTCTATTATAGAAGACGACGGAAAAGCACAATTATTAATTAAGAATGAGCAGTTCGGCCAGCGCTAAACTCTTGCCGAGCTACTCCGGCCTGATTTTGAAAAAAAAGATGCAGCGACAAGCCATACATACATATGCAACGCTGAGCGAGCAAACACGCATCATAAATCACTAGTATGAATAGTCGCTCTACGCTACCATAGAGAAAATTGGTAATCAATTCCTAGTGAGCGACAGGGGATTTATCATCTAACCATAGGAGCCGCGGCAATATTTATGGGACCCATGTATCGATGTAATGATGGATGTTCGCATCTAGGAAAAAAATCAAGACGTTAGAAATATGGGACAAACTAGCGTAACACAACATTTCCAGTGTGGGAGAACAGATCAGAACAAAAGAGGTTCAAAAATATAAAGTAAAGAAGAAAGAGTAGAGGGGATAGCACCTAAAAGAAGGGAAAGAAGAAAAGTTGACAGAACACATAAGGTCAAGTAAGGCCATAGAATGGAGAGATCACTGAGACTACCCAGGGTAGGGTAAACGTCATTTAGGGTAAACGTACTGACGCCCCCGTTGATAGTGGACAAATTCTTGTGGTCTTAACAAATTTAAGTTGAGCAGTCTCAATGATGCATGTGGCCCCATACCCGAAAGTATGAAAGGAAACCAAAACCAATTCCAATCAAATTCAAAAGTACTGAAGGCACAATGTACTCAGAAATTCCATAAAGCAGTTGCTTAATCAAGCTCGAAGGATATCTATTTTTCTACGAATTAGCTCTCAAATAGGAGCTTGGTGGGAATAGCTATCTCGAAATCCGAAATCTGGGCGCAGATGGAACAAAAAAAAAAAGTCGTGAACACGATGTTACAGGTATCTCAACAAAGAAATACATACCTCTACCTTGGCTAAGAAAAAAAAAATATAAAATGGAAAGAAAAGAAACAAAGGCTGAAAAGAAGAATGGTGGCGACAAGTTCACGGAAAAAAAGGATGGCGAAAACGCAACATTGAAGATGTAAGGCTTGCAATGGTTTTACGCATCTTCGAAGAAAAAAAACCTAACTTTAAAGCAGTTGTGCACAGAAAAATATGTCTAGATGATGTAACTCTAAATGTTCTAAAAGCCGAAGTAAACACAAACCGAAGGGAGCACATGAGCAGTAGTTGCAGCTGTACTAGTACTGTTCACAAGTACAGTGCTATTCGTCGTCGTCACATTAGCGTGTGGGGGCAAAACGGTGGTCGTAATAGCTGCCAGTGTTGTATTGACGATCCTAAAAAAGGGCAAAATGAATTCAGTGATCGATAGGCGGCACAGCGCCAGGCAAACGGTGAGTCATATTCATTTATAAAAACCATTGTACTTTAACATTTATCCACAGAGTTAACAAGGTGAATCTGAAAGTCAATAAATGAATAATTACCGTCCTCACTGCTCAGAGAACCAAGATTGGGCTACTGCTCGAACCAAAGTAAAATAACCTAGTTTTGAGGGTTTTTCCATGTTACTTCCACACTTATTACTCGCAAAATACTATTTTTTTGAAGAATTATAAGCACTTAAAGAGCTCCACTTTCATTATACTCGCAGTTCCTGGAAATCTGTGCAAACCGAACGTCACCTACAAAGAAAAAGACAATTCTCCCCACATGAAACCCTATCAAATATCTCTAATTTTTTTTGTTGCTTGGAGGCCACTTGCAATGTATTTGCTTCATCACTATGAACTTCACCCACTGCTTCCTCTGGGAAAAGCGAGGGGGAAGGATGGGGAAGGGGAGGGGAGGGTGGGTTAGCTTTGAGGAAAAAAATTGCAATAATTTTTACATCTTGCGCGTCTGTTCTGGTTTTCAATGAATATCTTAATGAGCGAATGATCAATCCGATCAACATTCTATCTATAAGCACTTAAGAATCGCCAAAAAAGGAACTTACTTCGAATTTGACTGGGTGGGAAGTATAACACAAAGCAAACTATGAGAATGGCTCGGTGAAGTGAACAAATGAAACCCATTCGACCCCTTCACGTTCATAAACATACGAATACGCTCCATTCATAATCCACCTCGCCACTGTTCAATCCTAATGCAAAAGAAATCGCTTCTACCAACCAACCAACGTTTTCTATAACCACCTTTCAGTTACATTTTTTTCTTCCTCGAAATATTATAGGTGTTCCTTCCATTCCCATGGCATATTCAAAAAAAAAAACCGAAGCACTTCGAAAGGATGCAATTCGCTGAAAGCCACAGCAAACAGAAACGAAATCTGCTTCCATCTTTCCATTAGAAAAAAGGGATTGCGTGGGAAGAGCAATCGGCTCGGATTGCAAAAGTTCTCGGAGTTCATCGACTGCGTGGGATTCCATGAGACCTCCGAATCCATGATTTACGCGGTGAAACACAACAAGCAAGCCAATCCAGTGGAGAGCACAAGGTTCGGAACCAAATAATCGCAATCAGGCTTCCTCCTAGTATGTTATGCGCATAAGCGCACGTGACAACTTGCGCAAAGTTCGTGAATTTTAGACTACTCTACCAGAAGATTTGGTTTTATTGGGTGAAAAAAGGCAGCGTTATAGTCCACATGAGAAAAATAAGATAAAATTCTCCGATGTATCTCAGTACGCCATCGAAGCAATTGGGGTGTATGCGCAAAAGTACAGCTCACATTCAAAATAAGTGCATTCCATATCAAATGGGCTTCCCAAAGATGAGAATGATGCATCCCAATTCAACTAGAATACATCTCCTGAATTCCATGCTGCCATTATACCAGGAACTTCACACCCAAAGCTTCTCTGCGAATTTCTGGAGGAAATTCTGGGAACGTGCATTGAAAATCAATTCCAGAAAACTGGATTTTCAACTTCCAGATTCAACTTCCGTCCGTTTGATGAGCAACAATACGAAAAAGTGCTCCAGCTAAGGGTTTCAAGCGGAACTGCAGGGGAGCAGAGGTGTGCTGGATAGATGCCAGGTGGGAACCGCTAATTTTTCCATCAATAATACATCACAAGCCTTAGACAATATCAAAACATCACAGCAATGTCATCTACGGAACCACGTCCATGGAATTTTTTGAGGATAAGCGACCGCAGACGTTACCTAGCGGTAAATACAATAGCTGTAAGAATATAAAATCCCGTGCATTTCAATTCTGCAGCGATGATTACCGCTTTTCCGGGAAAGATCTCGGGCAATTTTTAAACAGAATTCCAAGGAATCAGCCAAGCGAGCGAGCATTTCCATCATTTTTGCGTCGAATTAAGGGCCCTGCGCGTCTGCAATTTGCTTCATGCTTCAATTGCAGCAAGACGCTTGCGAGATTTGTGCAGAATTCATCAATTCAATAGTGTTGGCAACACATTCACATTGCAGTCAGCTTCGCAAGAAACTGTCCGCCAAAAACCATCACAACTGCTAACCGAATTTCTCAGCATAGAAAGAATGACTTCCTTCCAACTGCACTCCGGATTTCACTGAATTCCCACGGAGCTCTCCAATCAACTCTCCAAGAAGATTGCACTTCGAAAAAAAAAACCACTGAGGTCCATATGATTAGAAGTCTGCTCTTAACTGACGTGCCTCCACCGCCGAACAGAAGACGATATCTATTATAATGCTCTCAAGGTGAATAGAAGGACGGGTTAACATCCTCACAGCCACCAATGACTACATGAACATGAATGAATTTACCTAGTCATTTGGAAACGGTGTTCTGTGTTACACTAAATTATTCATTCGTTTCTTGGTCCTTGCATGAGTGTCCTGAATTGTACCACTTTTTCCTATCGTTCAATTGATATTTTTAAACTTTGCCTTTTGCAAGCAGAATAAACCTATACCTACATATATACAACATATACCACAGCCACCAGAAAGCACGTATCCCAGAGCACTAGCGATAACTTGGACGTTAAGAGCTCGTTAGCCTCCAAAATAAGGTCATTCCCTTCAGTGAAAGTTGCCTAATGGACAACGTGAGTCGATAATTGCGTGGATATCCCTAAGAAGTCAAAGCCACAGTGCACTCCTAACGTCATTACGCATTATAGTTTTTGGCATCAAAGCAGCAAAAGCGGAAAAACTTGATCAAATGAACAGGACCAAACATTCAATGTAATCTCATTCATTTCATTATGGAATGGAGAAAAAAAACAAGATCAAATAGTAGGCAGTGCGGAACGCCAAACGAGCAAATAAGCAGAAATTATCCTGGTTGAATTGTGAGCAACCCTCCAAAATATATTCAAGAACCTCCCTAAAAGAGGAAAAAAAGAAGGCAGCACGATTTTCAAGTCAAATTTTCGTACTCCATTTGTGGGAGATAGTCGAGCCCTGAAGAAAAAACAAAAAAAAAAATCATAAGCCCCCTTCGTAAGTGCTGTGAAGATAGATACATCACCCGCTCTATTATTTTCAGGCGACCTTCGATTTTCCCCCGATACTTTTGAAAATCCAATTTTCCGTGAAAATTCAAGCAAATTTCCGTCGCAAACCGAGGCAACTTCTATGCATCCAGCAAACAAGTTTCCAAATAGGAAAAACTTCCTGATCGAAGAAAATGCGTAGATTCTGCCCCATGAAGGAAAGTGCACAGGTTTCGCCTATAATTCCTCACAATTCTCATGAAAAACATATCCGCGCATAGAATTGCTTTCTAAGTACCTATTTATATGCAAAAGGGCTCGACATCTTAATTCATAGAGGGCGCCATGGCAACAAAGCCCTGTTTATGTACTGAGCATTACGAGGATTCCAAGCATATTTCTACTTCCCCATATTTCTCCGTGGCAGAACAATGAATTTGGAGAATTCTTAAACCAAAACAACCAAGGAATTCCAAGCAAGCATAGTCCCAAGAACTATGTATGCCAACAAAAAATAACCAGAGAAAATAGATCATTTAGGCCACTATCACTTAGCTATGAATTTGATCACCAATACTTAATTATTTGTCTATTTATTTATCGTTATGCAAGTATGATTTCCAAGCATTCGAGATACTCCGGAAGGAACGAACGTGAATACCTCTATCATACACAAAACCGATGGCTCAATTTTTTTCCGTAAAAAAACCAGTGGTACCACCCTTGGTTCTGGAAAAATAGAGGGAAAGAGAAATATGCGGATAATATTCTACTGCGTTAACTTTTGTTTTGACCGTGCTTATTCGCTTGTTTTGGTATGCTCTAATTGTATGGAGCACCTTAAGTGCAACTGATAAAATAAATAAATAAAAACAGAAATAAACAGTAAGGAAAAACTATGAACCAAACTATTAGGAAAAAGATTACTTCTGCGGAGCAATTGGTGTCGAGTTGAGCAAATTGAATGAGCCAAATATGGGCATCGTGGAAAATCCAGTAGAATAGCACTCAGAAATCCTAGTGCTGGTGATCTCAGAGTAAAGGAGCCCCGGGAGGGGCGCCTAAGTATGCGTAATGTATGGACCTCCGAGACTCACGGGGGCGGAGTTGACGGCGCCGGCAACAGCCAGCGGCGGCCGGTGAGTGCCACCATTACTCCGCTCACGTAACGAGCAATTCCAACCTAAGACTAAACACACTGAACAGCCACCACAACACTTCATGACATATGTTGTTTTCTTTTCGAAGACCGGTAATTTCAATGTTTTCCAACCCCAACACTCTCAACGCTAATTTCCATGGATTAGCAGAATTTTCACGCAACAAGCATCTCTTACGCACTTTAATCTACTCTACTTTAATTCTACTGCAAGTTGAACAGTTAATGCACGAGCTCGCAACCTCCCAATATCCATCAATACGATGTTTGGAACGAGTGAAGGAAATTAGAGGCAGAAGATTATGCATCAAAAACCTACGAGCCGCAAGTAAATAGAAATTTATATATATTGCATCTGACGAGGCCCCTTGAAGAATGAGTGAGATTTCCGGAACTCAAATCAGAGGCTGACTTACTATCCACCAAATGAGGCCTTGAACAATTTCACTGTCAAGATGTGTTGAGCAATTTTGATTCCTCAAGATTTCTCTGTCTCTGAGATTTATTGCTTAATTCTTTGAATGTTTCGTGTGATTTTCTGAAGGCTCCATCGCTGTATATCTTAACTGGGTAGCTTACGGCAGTAACTCCTTTTTCAAACCTTAACGTCAGCAATAAATTGCATACCCATATTAAGCTTACAGACATGTACAACAATAAACATACCAGTTGCTAGATATTCAACAAGTTTTTCAACTTCAAGGCACGATATTGATTGTTACCTATATTTCGACAGCCTAGCTCTCATGTGAGCAAAACCATGTCCGGGGCAAAGGACAACCTTACCCCTATGATGACGAGGATACAATGAGACAACCTCAAAATTGGGTTTAATTTATTATTTTTTGCCAGTACTGCACTGAGGGAAAATCTGTCTGCTTCGAGGTACTGTCCATCTTGGTCGTTGTGGAGAGCGACACGAGGGGAGGGGAGCGGGGGGGGGGGACGATGAGGCCAGTGCGAGGAAGATTAGATGAACATCGCAGAGCATTGACAAAACCGTCTTCCTACCCGTCGGAGAGCTTCTCAAGGCATCGCACCTTGAGGAATACAACTGAGCGCATTCACGTTCAGAGTTACGGTCCTCCACAAATATTTAACCCGAACCTTAGAGAGAAAAATAATGGAGGCGGTAGAAATACGGAGACATAGCCCGGAAATCAACAACGGAGAGGAGCTGCGAGATGTACTTGGGTTGATCGCATTGATTGATTAGAAATATAAATGCTGCAGCATTACGTAAATTTGTACAAAAATGCCAGTTTAGGTTAGCTTTCGTGAACACTTGGGAAAAAATGTATATTGTGAAAGAATAGGCTCAAAAAATATCGTAGTAGTTTTTCTTAACATCTTATAGGCTTCGTAACTTCAAATGTAATAGATCAATTCAATTTCATGATTAATCATCTTCTTTTGTTTCAGCCGCAACTATGTGAAAACCCTAAACTTAAACTGTGTAGCTGCAGTTAAGACCTAGACAGTGGAGCAAAGAGGGAGTGGAAACCATCCAATACTAAACCGGCTGAATCAAATACTGCAAAACACTCCTTAATTTCTGAGTAAACGATTCTCGTGAAAGATGGGATCTATGTACAGTTGGAAAACCTTCTACCAGTAAAAGAGGATATTCAGAGGTCTTCTTCTATGGATCTTGAAGTTCTACAATACGATTGTTAAGAGTTTCCACAATTCTTGGAGCGGCTTTTTTGGCTCAATGCGTTGGTCTCCTTCATTCCCCATGTACAAATTAAAATGATCCATTCCAAAACACTTCAAATATTGCCTCATTAGGTAAAAACTCCTAGATACGTCAGCAGCCTCCGTATTAGAATCCACGTAACAGATTCGCTACCATAAAAAATTATCGATCGTCGCTCCTGAGAAGATTATAACTTCCCAAAAGGAGCGGACAGATAGCATTGAGGGCATCGCTCATAAGCTTAAGGGCAAATAATCTCAGGAAAGGAAAAAGCCCTGATAATGGGATGCGAGCAGTAAATAAATTAAACTCCACAGCAGAAAACAAGATTATCTTAGCAGATGTTCGAGGTTTTCACAATAATGACCTGCAAGAGGAAATCCAGATAGTGAACATTTTTGGGGTAACCACTTCCGAGCTAGTCTTCTTCAAAGACCAATACCAAGGTCCGACATCGAAACTGTGGAATGTTGGACCTACTTAATCGTGCCATGTGCATGTAAAACGTCGCACGGAAAAATTCCTAGGTTTCCAGTAGGTTGAGCTGCCACTAGTAGAGAAAGCTTGGAAGTTTTCCGCGGCCTTCACAGATAACCCGCGCCAAATGTGAACGATCGACCAGAATGCTCAGTCTATTCTTTGGAAAAAAAGGGTTGCATATCCAAAAGAAAGCGTGTGGTACGCACAAACTGTAAAAAAGCGCCATTAAAATACCGTGAAACCCTCAATTAAACTAATTACAATCTAATGGCCCACATGTTGACTGGTCATCACGCTACGTAGTGACGCGGTTCTGCTAGTGTAAGCGAATATACGTTCATTGAAGCGTTCCTAATCAGAACTAGCTTATGCTCAACGCTAATGGGAACTTAGAGTGCAGTGGATTCCCATGTGATTTTCCCCAACATCGGAAGGACCCACCCATACTGTGCAACGATCCAGGACTAGAAGTTCCGAGAAATCGCCAAAATTCCACAATTTTTCTATGATCATTATTTTTGGCAAGACGGGTAAAAAATTACTTACTTTTGACACGTAAAAAATTGCTTACTTTTATTCTTTTTTTTATTGGCCAAATTTTTGCTTGCGAATGTTTTGCTCGGCTGCATTTTATTTTTTGTCACAACCCATTTAAGCTTTTCTACAGCATGGTCTTCGATACACGGTTGAGATGATTATCCATGGTCAGTGTGTTAACGAGCATAAATTTACCCATCACTTGGAGTCCATCAACATATTTACCCATACCTGACGTTGTCTACACCCAGCTGCTTCCACGGATAATCCCACCCACGAGTAAAAGGTTCCAATGATGCATCTGGGCCAGCACTCCATTATTAAGTTTTAAGAAAACTTTAGCAACATTCTGGCTCCATAGATGGCCGCTTCTATAGAATTTTCTTGCAGAAGTCGATATACTTAAATCACACTCTGATTACTGCAACCTCAAACTGTCAACACTACATAATTACTAAGCATGCTCTTTAAAATTTCTCCGCTTTTCAGTAGTTCTTTGACTATTCAGACTTATTTTGCACTTTTAATTAATAAACCAGTGAGTGCCCTTCACCATTCACTTAAGAAGATCTCACTAGACGACCTGAAGGAAAACCAGAGGGCCAAGAATGCTGCAGACAATAGAAGTGCCTCCTCCAAACATCAAAAATATTCGCTTTGAATCCTGGCATGTCTCGCCCCGTAGACTGCTCGTATAAAACACCGAAGAAAATCAAGTGATGTCAAACCAATTCTTCAATTTCGCAATCGCGTGACTGTAACATCATCTTAATGTGGTTATTAATGGATGGAAAACAGAACAGCTCATTTTCCCATCATTTTTACGCCACAGAAAAATGGTTGAAAGCACGACAGTGTAAGCGCTCCATAGCACTTTTCGCAGCCTGTCTTATTAGAACGAAAGCAACAGATAGGAACTCTAACGTAGGTTTTGGTTTTTATTTTTCATTCGACCCTTTCATTCATAAATTCCTCCCAATAATTTCTGGACCGTCTCGGCCCAGTGAGTGGACTGCTAATTAGCCTTCATGCAAGGGAAAAAAGGATTTTTTAATACTACGCACGATTTTGACCATAACTCGGTCCATTTTTGAAATCATTTCCTTTTTTCCTTAGTTTCAGTGACTTCTGCCTTGTCAACACTTTTGACCGCTCAATTCGCCTTGCATTCAAAGCGGAATAGCATTCGAAAACTCTAAAATCGAAGGACATGTTCGAAGACAATACATATGCGAACCAAATTATATCCATTTGGTGGAAACGTCTGAAATCCGTGCGTACGAGTTCATGTGGAGAACTACGGCGCCTAATCATCGTGGATTCATTCACATGCTTTCTTCAACTGGGCCTTAACAAGCCCCCTGTTGTGGGACGCAGCACACACTTGCACTTCCTAAATGCCTATAAGATACACGTCCAGCAGGGTAAGATCGGAGCAACAAAAATTACTATTTATTCCCCACAGTAGAGTCGCGATTTTTTTACTGCAAATCTCTTGCATTATCTTTACCTAATCTGCCATGAAATAATCTTAAAGAAGAGGCACGGTCAGCCACTAAGTACAGAGAGGGCTTGATAAATGAACGAGATGATTGCTTAGGATATCGTTTATACGTATAGTGACAATGAGTGATTTTAGTGCTCGAATCGACGAAAGTGACAAGAAGATGATCGCTGCTGCTAAAAAAATATAAATTTCTGAAGAAGCAGCATAAAAAGGTTTCTTCATGTGAGGAGTTTCAGGGGAAAAAGCATAGGTGATCCCTACCTTCTTTCACTTTCCAAAAGTTTCTCTGGAAGAAGTTCCGGATGAAGCCAAACCAAATAAACGAAAAAAAAATGACAACATAGTTCAACACCCCCCACGGTTGATCGGTAAAAATGAAGACAAGGCCGAGAAAAAGTAAGTTTTTTCTCATATCGTCCTCATAACGCTAGTAAACACATAGAAGAGCTGCAGCTTATCCTCTATTAATTTTCGATTTTTACGGGGGATGGAATGCAAATAAATAGAATTTTTCCTGCATTGCGTACAAATACATTTGAACGTTGAAATTAAGAGAAAAGCCCAATCCCCACCCTTTCACTGAGAAAAAAGACCTTAATAACCCCAACAGCTGCTCTCAATGAACTGCTTCAGTGGAAGCAATTTCAAATTTCATCATGAAAAAAATTAGTGCACGTCTTAGAAAAAAGTTAGATGGAGGAAGGCAGGGCAGCCTCCAAAGCAAATTAGTAATGAAGATAGTAAAACGGATGTGAGTGACACTTTCGTTCTTCCGGTCAAGTTCATCAGATGCCACCAAATTAAAAAATACCAGAAATTAGAATAGCAAGATTTTCACCCGTTTGAGGGAAGAAAAGATTAATCATTGAAATATGTAGGAGCATAATCTGGAACACACAACATCATGAACCTCTTAAACAACCACATCTTCGTTCTTACCACATAACGACTTGTTATCAATATTTATGCCAAAATCCGTAGGTTTTTAGGTAGTACGAGGGCTTAACTTTCTATAACTGAGCATCTGTACGAATCACACCCGATCCCCTCCACAGCATTTGCAACTTTCGCGGTCAATGGCGATTTACATCTGTTGCACATAAAAAAAGCGATTCGGCATCAATTATGTGGGTATTACGCCCCGTACAGCAGAGGCGCATTCACATCTTAGTCTTTTCTACGTAGCACATCTTAAAAAACAAGCAAAGCCTTTTCAAAAAAAAAACAATTCTTGCTTAAGACGTAAAAAATTGTCATCATTTCCACCGTCGTCATGTGGTGCCTTCCAAGCCTTCTCTTTGCTATTCTCCTGCAAGCAGCTTTGAAGTTACGGCCTGACGCACTACGCCCAGATTAATAACGTTTAGATGTATGTTCTTGATGTGCGAATTATCTCAATACAGCATAGTGCATGCAAAATAGTTTCTAGGTACAAAACGAAGCGTTTCCACCTCTCCACAAATCTTTTCTCCACAAGAAAAGTCTGAGTAAAAAGGCTCCGTGTACAGCATAGAGAACAAAATAGTATTGATCATAACAGGCATGGTTCAAAACGTAGTGCAAGGAATAAGAATGGAGTATACCAAACCTACTTTGAAAGAATGGAGTTTACCAAACCAACTTTGAACTATAGAACTGCATGACTCCTGCTTCACGTCAAGATGCTCCAAAAAGAGGTTCGCATTTTGTTGGATAATGATTGTTCACAATTTCGCATCGCAAAAAAGAACTGCTTGAATTACGGGCCCTAGTACGAGGATCCGAATAAAGGATGTCCACGGATATCGAATTTAAGGAGTGACAAATGCTCTAGACGCACGCAAGAACAGAGATATCCGACACTTATGAAAAAAATAGAAGCCTATAGAAAGCAGGTCAAGTTGAAACTTGATATAATTGTGGATTAAGTGCTCTTTGGAACTTTTCGCTCATCTTTGAGAAAGTAAAAGAAAAATGTGACGATTTTCACATGTTAGAACAATCTACATTCACAAAAGAAAAGATTTCATTCTCAACAAATACCTGAATTGTATGCCTTCAAGTTCCACCTGAAAAGATGGAGTCCTAAATGTTGTTCAGTAATGGAACTCCGAACATGTAGAACAAGGCTTCCTCTCTCAACAGGAAAATCAGGCAGAAACTAGTTCAGGCTCAGTAGTATAAAGAAAATCATTGCATTGTTCATCCAGAAGAAACAACTATTCATGAAAATGAATAGCACTCAGAATCGCGTATTTTCCCAAGGCATAGCTTCCAATGGTACGTAATACGGCCTACCCTGAAAACTCAAAAGGCTAACTGGGTTTCTCAAAAGTCAGCAGTATTTTCAAGGCTCACTCACAACCAAAAACTGAGAATCAAGCACTTCCAGGGAAGGCAAAACGTTCTGGAGGTATGGGGAATTGAACCCCAGCCCTCTCCCATGCTAAGGGAGCGCTCTACCACTGAGCTATACCCCCATGCTAGCTGGTCACACCGCGCGTTTGAAATTGAAGGATGGACGGTGTTGGATAGGCGATAGGCGAATCTAGGGAACAGAAGAGACTAGCACAGTTGCCCTAAGGACACTTACACAACGCTGTCAAATTCCGTCAGTACACCTTCATCACTTTGTTGACACCGAACGAATTCCAAAGAAGCACCAAGCATGTTCCAAATTCAGTGGCGAGAAACTAACTAGCTTTTCTCAGTCAACACATCACACATCACCCAACTTCACTAGAGTTCTCATACCGACCTAATAAGTGTTTATATCAACGAAAAAAAACTCGAGAGTCATGAGTGTGACTACTGCATTCGGGAAACAACAAAACATCCTCGCCTCCGAATTAACCATTGACTGGCAAGAATCAATTGAACCTGTTCCTAATATTACTCTACGCAGCGGCTAGCATTGAAGAAAAACGTGATGAACACAGAGCCCGATACAATAAAAAAAGGGATAATTGCTGACATGACAGCAAACACAGAATAGGAAAACAGAGTGGAGTCAAGGCACCATAAAAAAAGAGGTCACCTATTCCCACAGTAAATAAAACTTCTCTCAAAATGTTCGTTTTTACCTGCTTCCAGCGAAAAATCCAGAAAACCAGACAAAAGTAAGTTATGCTGTACAAGAGTGATCCAAAATTAATGAAATTGACTCACTTTGATACATTAGCTGCAATGGTGGTTGTAGTAGTCGCGAGAGTAGTTGCGTTTGTCATTCCTACAACAAAGCAAATGAGCTGTACAAACCACTAGTAGCTCACGTTTTTTGAGGGTATTTTCCCCCAAACGCGACCAGCGAACAAATGTGTATTCACATTCAATACAGACACAACCGAGTATCGCAGCTTCCAATTGTGAATGTTCACATGAAGGTGAGAGAGTGCGGTGAGAGAGTGGGTATTTTCTAGAACCATAGCAATAAGGTGAGAAAAAGGTAATCACAGATTTAGGGTATAAGCACAAATTGAGCGGGCGATCACCGCGATGGGAAGCGGCAATCGATACGCATCTTTTCCATTACAGTTATCACTTACATTGCCAGTTCTTTATGATTCATTATGAACAAACGGACTCTGGGGAAACTCCTACATGGGACATAATTTTATAAACAGAAGAACAAGCAGAAAAAGTGGAAGGAATACGGGATAAAGCAAGACAAGGAATTTGCTAGAGTCTAATCGAAAGAAGGGTTGAGGGGAGTCAGGACATGCCACAAAATTTCTGACACCATGTGATTGCGCAATAACCTCTTGGGAGTATAAAAGAGACAAGAAATGAAGGGAAAAGAAGTGATGTATGTCCGCAACAACTTCAGCTCTACATTTTTCACCTACAAGCCTGTAAACTGAAATCAACTCTAAAGGATTAAGATTCTTCGCTATGGCTGTTGTATGGTGAGCCCAACCGCACAATTATTGCTCATTATGAGACATAGGAAGCCTGTAATTGGATATTTGTACGCTACCAACGCCCACACCAATGGATTACGAGTGTATTGTGGATTCAGCTGAACCAATTCCTTCAAAACAGTCATTGAAAGAAGTACAACCGTGACAAGAGCGCCACGATCGTGTTCAGAGTATGAATGACGCAAGTGTGAATATAAAGGTCACGAGAACACATCGAACTCAACGAATACAGCCAAACAATGCAGTTCAAGAGGAGACGTGAATTCGGCGCTTCCGAGCAATGTCCCTTGTCCCGATCAGGTTCAGAAACGTGATGAAGAAAGGAAAAAAAACGCAGTTGCAAATTACACATCGCAAACGAAATGTTAGCAGAAAAACAGCACGCCAATTATTTACGTTAATTGGTAACAGCTAGTTTGCGCACCCGACTGGCTGAAAACAATCCTCATGTGCAGTGCAGAGTTTAGCTAAACACTCACTGTAAAAAGACTTTGTCTTCAAGCAGATCTATTGCGTCCGAGATAGTAAAGAAAACACAAATTATCAATACAAAATGGGTTGGAAGGAGAATTACATAAAGAAGAATAGTCACAATTAGAAATTTAGGAGCAATACTGAAATTCTCCAGGAAGCAAGGATTCAGGAAGGTGTCATAAACGTCTTTTCTTGCACAGCTTTGCAAAGCCCCAATAAATTCACACCAAACGCTAGACTGACAGGGAATGGTTTAAAAAAGCAGCACCCATTTTGGCTAAAATAATATCCTCAATGGCATTCGCTCAATAGTATCGTTCGCTCTAACAAGGAAGATGAATGAAGATGAAAATGAGGATAGAATAAAAGCGGAGAAGTGTGGTGTAGTAGGAAAGGCAGAGAAAAAAGCAACTAATGCATATACTTTGAAACAAGAGAAGGAGAAGAAGAAGAAGGACAAGGGGGTAATAATGGTAGGTAGACCGGAACTACACTTTCGAACAAAAATTAGAGCAAAATTACAGCCTCAGCGCGCTCCAAATTTTGAATCAGGCCTTCGTTGAAGACAAGTTCGACATGATCGCGCTCAATCGAGGTTGACAGATTTTTTCCTATCAAGATGAAATAAATGTACATTCTCATAAAACACGCCCAAATTTGGCGAGTGGGATGATATTATCACGAATTTCGAAAAATACCTCCTAACGAAGAAAAACCCATGTTGTTATCCAAAAAAGAACTCTTCCGCCTTGGCAATTTTTCTCGAAGCCCGAGGTTTGGAATCTGCGAGAGCTATTTCTTTGTTGCTCTTTCCTCTCGAGTCGACAAGATCAGCACCTCCCGACAGACGAATTTTTGAACACGCTGCCTTTTCTGCTCGAAGCGCACTTCCTCATGATGATGATTAATGACGAGTGAGGGCACCAAATGTAAACCTAGTCGCTAAGCGTAAATAAATAGACAGATAACAAATAGAACAGTGAAATAATTCGAATGACTGTGAGAACCATCGAGACAACCAGATAACCAGCGAATTACCAAAAATCACAGAAACAACCATAAAGACAGCCCCAGAACTCGCACATGAATTCTCAAACCAGTTACAACAATTAAACGGCAATTATATCAGCAATTTTTACATTTCTGAGTCAGCAATTGCGCGAATGATGAATGGTACCTACTGAGTTCCTGTTTTCACATAGTCGAGATTACTATATAGGAGAAGACTTTCTTCACTAATCCTCATGTGAAGCAAAACAGAAACAGCACGACCATAATAAGGAATTCATTCCTTGAAAGATCTGTAGAAACTGACACGAGAAGAATGAAGGAAACAACTGTTCCAAAGCTACAGAGAGTAGTAAAGAGCGACAGGTCTTCGTGAGTGCATGATTGAGCTACAGTGGTGGAAAAACCATGAATCGTAAGGGAATGGATGATGAAACATAGCAGAAAAATAAGAATAAGAGAAAAATAAGCGATGAATCGACACATTTCTTCCCAATTCATATCAAAATCAACGATTTCTTGGAGACCTGATTGTAAACGGACTAAACATGTTAAAGTTAAGCTCTCTCCACAAAATTCACCCGCCACAATAATTGCGCCAGTAACGCCTGTCCATAAAAGCACAATTCCCTGAAACAGGACGCTGAAAACCGAACAGGCGAGCATTGCTTCAAATATATCGATCGTAGGCAAAATGGAACACCCTGGAATAACAACGAGACGGCTTAATAGAAGACAAGACGGTCACAGCTGCTGCCGCTGCCGCAGGAAACAAACCAAATTAGGCAATTCAACGCCATCTCTCGCGCCGCTATAAGTGTTCCTCTATCGATTGGCACGTTATGTTTTTCGTTGTTTGCTAGCGTTCTTATCGAGAACTACAAATCAAAAGTCAAAACAACAACCGAAAGACCTGCTGCAAACTTACCAACGCCCTAAATTTGCTGGCGACATTCATTTCATTGGCTATTATTATTGCTAAACAGAGAATAAACTGAAAAGAACAAACGAATCAGATAGCAGACACTGGAAGCTGCAAAAAGCATAAACGATTAGATGTCGTGCAAAACAATGACAAATTACACGAATGATCAAAGTGCGTTTACAGTCGAACTGCATCCAGAGCGGAAGCTGAATTCAGGCGCATATTCCATCTAGAAGAGAATTCAAAAGCAGTTTTCTCAGACAATGGCACGGATTTCTATGTAGAAAACGAGGACAGTTATCAATTCCAGTGAAAAGGTGCACTGTACATGTACACATTTACGCATTTGCCCAGCAACAACTGCTAATAATTCAAGGTTCAAGCACCACCCGGTCGACGTGGCAGCTTCAAAGCGGAAGCGCCTGCACTTGCTGATGACGAAGAATCGAAAGCTCGAATGAAAGGGTGTGAATAATAAGCTCAGGAGAATCAAAGGGTGTGAAGAATGCAGTCGCACTGAGAAAAACTAAGTACATGGCTACAGGCTAGCAGCACAGTGAGGCCGCGTACGTCCCTCACAAGGTGTCTGGAGTGGATGATAGAAAAAGCAAGAGGATCAGAGGTGAATAAGAAGGGTGATATCAACGACATGTATCATATATGGATACATGTACGGACGATCAGTATGCCACCCTAGGATCATCTTGACTATTTTGTGTGTTTAACCGAGGAACATACATACTTGGGAAGACACTAGAGAAAGAACACGAGAAATGGTGCCGTATTTGAAGAGGCTGCTGATAAATACAGATCATAGGCACAAACACTGGACTGTCGTCGTTTCTGAAACGGACTATGGTCCGAAGCAGCAGTTCAGCCCCAACGTAACCAGCATATGGGTTAGAGCGCGCTGCCGGCCTTGGCCAGGGGTCTCCTGACATTTTTTTTTGTTCAAAAGATCATGATCGGTTCCGAAGAAAAGGCACAGCAGCGAGGTGAGGAACACATGTAATTCAAGGTCATCCTAACTCACACGTCGTACAGCTGTATATACCACTTTGCAACCTCATGCAGTGCCAAGGCGACGCAGTTTATAAGCATTCCTAACACACACAATGTGAGCCCTGACAGGTGTTACTAGGTGTACTCCATCCCTTCTACCAGTTAGGACCGATATGTGTAAAGAGATGTGTACAAACTGCGTCGCGATGAGGCTACTTTGCTGTTGCGAAGCGGCGCTTACGAATGCATCACGTGTGAATCACAATGAAAGCGACTACACATGATGTTTTTGTTCTAATGCTCACACAGACTAACGCAGTTCAGCGTTGCTTTCACTGGTCCAAAGAAAATTACGGAGAAGAAAGCAATGGAGGCAAAAACGAGGAACCAGTTGTGAAGCCCATTAATGAAGGAAGTGTCACAGAAAACTAGAGAATACACCTACTGGAAGTAAATTTTAGTAAAGTGATGAATTCTACGACGTTCAACCCAATATCCTTCCGCTACTTCTAAACAAAAAGGAAGACTTCCCTCTACCCAATCCAAGTTTGAAGGCGTACGTATCTCAACCAATCTCTCATACGGATCTCAATCTAGAATCGATTACGTTCAATTCCCGTCAAAAGTAGGCTATATCTGCATTGCTAATAAGGGACAAAGATTGAAAAATTGAGAAAAAATACAGCCAAAGTAGTAGTATTTTAGTAGACAAAGTTGCGAAACCTAAAGAAAGCTGCAAAAGAGTGACATAACGTTACTAGCTCTTAAAACTGAGGTCATTTATGACAAACTAGGACTGTATCGTGATTAACACTTCGCTTTTGATGATATTCGCATGGGCAGGAATTAGCGTTACGAATGAAGCAAGATTAGAAAAATTGAAAAAAAAAAACTTAACGAGTGCCCTCCCCCCCCCCCCCTCCCTCAATGTTTGCAAAACGGAAGGAGTATGCGGCAGTGTCGAACACTTCAATCCTATGTTTAACTTCGAGAAAAAAAAGCGTCCTTCTATTAGTCGTAAACATTCGAAGCTACCAATACCAGGGTGATATTTGTAGCACTCACCAAACTAAGCCGAAAGATAAAAGAAATGAATGATGAGAGATGAAATTCAGTATGAATTAGGTTTCTGATCTGCGGAAAATTAAGCAATAGTGGAAAGAAGGAATACTTCAAGCAAAGGGTATTTTTCCATTAGCAAATTAAAGACATGCAGCCAATGGGAATAAGAAGGAAGCCACTGCACAAAGAAGAACCTTCCCGTAAAGATTGTAAGCTTGAGAACCGACATCCTAGTCAAAAGTGTATCATAATGGACGAACACCTCTTCAAAAACAAGCCGCAGAAAACATAAAAATTTATTAAAATATACAAGCATTCCATAATTAGATAACTCTTACTCAAAAAGAATTTGGCCAGCAACGTAGCTTCAAAATCGAAACTCCTACGAATGTGACGTAGCAAAAAGAAGAAAAAAGAGCTCTCAATATGGAAAAATGTGGAAATATGAGAAATCACGTTACAAAACAAATTAGCAGTATAGATTGTTCAGAGCAACAATCTGAGGAAAATAACGCCTATAGCCGAAAATGTACGAGAGAACAGAGAATTTGTAAGGAATGACATGACAGTGAACATGCCTTCCTATCGAAATACTCTACCAAAATTACAAACAGTGATCATTGCAATTTACCGCAACACTGGTTTTCTGGCTAAGATCTACACAATTAATGGTAAACTTGATGAATGGCTCATTCATCAGTCTAGTCCGGTTAACTAAAGCGGAGAGAGAATCACGCAAATAGTCTTGAGAACAAACTCAATAACATAAACAATGGAACTGAACGGAGAAATAACAGCACTTAAGCGAGGGTAGATCAGGGCGAGCACTTCTCACTGCGGTTTCATTTCTTGGCCAATCCTATACGACTGCACCTGAAAATAGACGTATTCAAATGCAGATTGTGGTGGCATACAAATTACTGATCCGTTTCAATCATCCAGATCTAGAACACGACTCGATTCGATTCTATGAGAAGCAAATTAATCTGAGTGAAGCGAGCATGAGCGGATGCCTGGAACTCTCGGCAGGTCATTTGCTAGCTCTTCAAAGCTAGTTCATCTTTGTCACCCCAGAAGACTCATGCTGTGGCTCCTGCAACCATGCATAAGTTGTTGATTGAAATGGAAGAACGGTTTACCGGGAACGATTTGACAATGCCCACCCACTGTTGTTGTGGTTGTTACCGATGCCTTGGATCTGGTTCCAAAAGTCTCCAGTGTTTTCTTTAATCTTTGAACCGCATCATTTCAAATTCAAAGTTGTCTCGGAGATGTCAAATAATTCACTGTACACTCCATCAACCCGTTATAATGGGGCAATTTACGCTAAATGCTTGCGCTCATCGTCCATGCGCCTATACGATGAATTATAGGTGCAGGAGTGCCCCAGACACAGGTAAAACCAAAGCGTTTGCAGCGTGGCGTCTATATGCGATGGACGCGATATTGGCATTCACCATGTGCATGCCGCTCTGGCGAGTCTTTACGTAAATTTCTGCACAAATGTATACCCTCGTCATACGCTAGAGTGGCGGACAAATCTAGTACAAACATCTCTAATGACGATTCATTACGAGATGATGTTGTAGCAGATGCAGTATTAGATTTGTAAAGACTGTGCTTCTCGATTTCTCCCCTCACACGCCGTAGGACCGACCCATCAAGGAATTGTAGCCTGAATCTCGGTTCTATTACACCTTCTCTGTTCGATAAGATATGCAGCTAAGAGCAACTATCTGAAACCGGTTCCAAGGTAACTGTCCAGTGGAACGGCTCAGCATTTTTGCTACTTCTGATATGAAGATTAAAAAAGGGTTAGCACATTTTATAGGAAGGAGAAAGTGGAATATCCCGTCAAGAATGAGAATATCACAGTGAATATTATCGAAAAAATCACACGAGTAGCAGCATACCCACTATCGGATGCCGGCATTCGTGCCCCCCCCCCCCCCCACCTCCGCTACTGGGCGCTTGCAGACAGCTCCCACGCCAGCCGAGGACTCGTATCGTGGCGTTTCCCTACTCATTGCTGCGCACTGCCGTACCACCCTCTTCTTCCCTTACACATCGGCTGAGCGGCCGCACAGCGTCTCTACCAGTGCGGGCCACGGCCACTTTGTTTCACACGCACATATATAGGGACATTAAAGCATGATTGTGATAGTCCTCTATCACTAGGAACCTGAGGAATCAACTGTATTTTTACAATTATTACCGGAAAACAACTATGCAATGCGTCCTACACCAACTGAGTCATCACATATGATAATTCAGGACATTCCCACAATCCGAATGCTGCTAGTGCAGCATTTTTTACACCGACACCACGTACATGCACCTAATTCCCCACCTTGCGTGGCTACAGATCGTATTCTTATAGATACTACAGCTGTCTAGAGTCTAGATATACAGCATATAGCAATTAACACATTATAGCTAAATGTACTTCCTTTTTTGAGGATGTTTAGGCATTCAAAGTAACCATAACATTCTCGCTTGAAGAGAGTACAGCTTGTTTGGTAGCTGCACCGTGGATCTTATCCGGATTTATTCATGGACTCAGTACTTGATGTCTGCCAACAGCCAATATAAGTCTCAACTAATGATTCATATGGAACCTCTAAAAGAAAAATCGAAACTACAGAAGCAACAGATGTCTTTTTCCCCTGAACGGAATAGTGTACGGAAAGAAGAAACTCAAAAGAGAAAGCAGTCGTCCTTTAACTTCCAATTTATGTCTTAGTTCTACTACTGAGTATGCTTTCACGTAATACAGTCGCATTACCTACAGGCTTTGAAAGCACCCTGACAAGCACATTCCCCTTCTAGCTAGAAAGAAAACTCGCAAGCTTGGAAGAAAACGAAAGCCACTCTACAGGACTTGAGTGTCTCTTTTTTTGACCCGCTCACGACAAAAGGGATGTCCATGTTGACATGGTGGAATTAGGGTATTACCGCAGCAGGCAACTAATCCCAACTAATCCCAGGGCATGGAATACTCTGATTTGACAAAGTAAACGGATTAAAAGTCGAGAGAACTTGAAGCGAACATGTTTCTAGTCATTTCCGTGAAGATCAATCTAAACAAATGCAGAAACCCAACTGGGATAGGACTCGTTTTCATTACTAGTAAAATTATGACCCCCACTTCATTTGCAAGGGAGGCACAGCGCAGCAAAGTCTCACTGTCGTAAGCCTTCGTGATGAGTCACTGGTCACCAACGAACTAGTCAAGTGGAAAAAGATACACTTGCCTTGTGCCAGTCCATCTTGGCGCGAATAACCGGCAGCTGTCTCCGCAGAGCTTTGAAAGTGTTATCGGACATCGACGCGTAGTTTTCTTGTACGGCTTGCTAGAAAGAAATAACGATAGGTGTGGTGTGATTCATGATGCAGAATCATGCGTTGTTCGAATCGGTTGACAAAAAAAAAATGAAGGAAACTCGTGATGGGTCCTGATAGAAATGCATGACTAACGTCAGCCGAGTAAACAATTTCATAAGCATCTGCTAGTAAACGCTGTTTACTGAGATACTACTGGGTTTTGAAACAAGCGAAAGATGAATGTATCCAGATTAAGAAAAAATTGGAAATTACGGGAATCCAATGAGAAACGACAAGACAAACACTATGAGCCAGTTCCATACATTGTGTGAACAGAGAAATACTGTGTACAAATAGTACAGTAAATACAGTACAATACAGTAAAAACGGTAACCTCACCTGATATTTCCCTTCCTCATCACGAATCGCCGCCACTATATCTTTTGCAGTCTTTTCGAGATCGCTCTAAATGTAGAAAACTAATCGCTGTAACTTTATTTGAGCCTATCCAAAAACTCACAGTTACTTGTATTTTCACGTTACAATCCTTCTCGGAGAACAATTGAACATTACCGTCTTCGTAGTAGTGCACCTAAGAACCACGACCGAAACTATTCTTTCGAAACTTAGTAAAATGTACTGCACTCACTTGTACTTTAATCTTTCCAACTAACTCTTGACTGCCTGTCTTGCCATCTCCAACAGGGACTTTCCACTCGGATCGCCAGCGGCCATTGCTGAACAAAAAGGTAAGCAGTCATGTGGAAGAATGACAGCAAATGAGTAACATGTAAAAAGCATTCACAGAGAATGCACACTCCAACAGAAGGATTAACATACCAGAAGTTCTTAGGTTGGAACTGATGCGACTCTATACACAATGTGAGGTTGCCATGACGAGCAAATACACAGCCAACACCGGATTTCGAGTAGTGATCGTCAATGTAGGCATCCAGTTCCTTGAGAAAGAGCACGCAAACGATTACAAACGCAACTACTGGGAGTTTTTTTTTCATGAAAACTACCTTTTGCAGTGCTGTACGCCAGGATTCAACCGCACCAGATTCCGCGGCAGTCGGCTGGATATCGCTGGCTTCCTTGCGAAGATGGTCATATTTGAAAGACTTTTTTGAGGCATCATCAACGTAGCGCCCGCCACCAATATCATTGAATGGCGTCACCAAGGTCTGAAAAAAACTTTTATTATGCTTTCTAATGAGTTTAAAACCGGATATCATTCATATTCCATGAAAATCCGTGAAGAGAAAAGACCATGTTACAACGTAATGATCTCTACGCATGCAAAACAAACGTATTTTAAGCGCATGTGAATCTGAACGGATGATCGAGGTGAGTTTTATCCTAGCAAAAGTTTCAAAATAGAGTTGGAATGTTTCTTACGATTAAGAAGTTAAAAGGAGAGATTGAGCTAAAACGAACGCATTCCAGTCAGCGCTAGGTAGGGAAAAATGTTCACACAAACAAGAACACAACTCTAAATATGTATTCCTATTAATTCTGAGAAAAAACATTCTCGCCATTCCGGGATAGCTGGCTTACAGGTTAGTTTGACCTCTAAGCCTCATTTTATACAGGAATAAATTTTGTTCATTGTAATATTACATTATTTAATGCACCAAACGAAGTGGTGGGGCATGCCATTGAGGAAACGAATTTACGGAAGCAACTGAAGACAGGAAAGTAATCTCGTGTCTAAAAATATTTTATTGTGGGGAGTGACTTTGCATAAAGTAAGAGCCAAAAATGTGAAGTAATTTTTTATGTCTCACTTTCGGACTCAAGATGTAAAAAGGAGCACTTCAAGAAGTAACCTGCGCAAGCAGATAATAAGATTAGATACTTGCATAATAAATCCTTGATTACGACTATACCAGATTTTTTGAAGTTTTTTTTAAAGAAAAATGTTGTGGAAAAAATCATGTGACTAATGCACTGTGAAAACCTATGTTTAGCAAAGAAAGAAAAAGGGGAGGCACTAGTTGCCATGAAGCGCTTGTTCCGCTCAATAGGAAAGCTGCAAGGGGAGCCCTCGTCAGTGGATTTACCTCTGGCCTCATAAAGAACTGTAAGCTTCTCATTTGAGGTATGAAAAGATGGAAGTAAACAATGAGGAAAGAAAACAATTCCTAAGGGATTTATTCAAAACGATAAAGTGAAAGAGGAATAAAATGTGATAGTAAATGGAATAAAATGTGATAGTAAATGAAGCCTGTATAATGAAATGCTCGCATAATATTAAATGGAACGTGAACAAAAGTACAGAAGAAACATTTGTAAAAAAAAGACTAGAAGATGACACCAAAAACCATACCTGTTTTTCTACTCCTTCAAGCTTCACTGGTACGAATTGGCTCTCATTGTATTTCGTAATAGCCTGAGCACAGCCTTCCTTCAGGAGCTGATCATTGTTAAGCAGCATACGTACAGCATTGAAAACCTGAAAGATATTAGTGAAAGAATGTGTTTAGAACAAGTAATGAATGGTAACTTGCAGATAAAAACAAGAGAAAACTATCACCTCGTTAAATTCACCAGGTGGCGCATGCTGAAGGAAATCCGAAACAATGCGGACTTTCTCACTGTCCGGGATCGTCGCCTCAGTGGTCATTCTCCTTAAAAAGAAGTTCTAAGAGGGAACATGGATGAATCAACGCTTGGGACGCGACTGGAGAGGAAATGAAGGAAATAAGAGCCGAAATCCAAGCCTACACAACATCATATGCTCAGTTCACTGTAAGATGTGAAACGCAAAGGTTTACGCGAGAATTTGTGCAACAGTATCAATCGGTTCGGTGCGCAGATGATCGATGGTGAAATCGACTGCTGCAACGTCGACCGCAGCACCAGCACCAGCGGTATCGACTCGCAAATCGCGGACTTCACGAAAAACTACAGTACCGGTAAGTGTGCGGTATCGCGTAAATTTGAGTGTGAGTTGTGTACACGCACGCGTTTTTGCGACTATAATTTTCTCCAGTCCAACTTTCCTTTGTGCTTTCGTTTTCACATTCTCAGTGGCTCTATTTCATAAGGGAGATTTCTTATTTCACAAAATTGAGAAATACAGAGAGATTTTCAAGCATCGGTAGCATTGAAACCGGAAAGAATCTGTGGAAATAGTGGGGAATAATTTGATTTGATCATAGATGGGACTATTCCACTAGTTATGCTCCAAAATCTCAAAATCAAAAACTTCTCCGAAACCTTATCTAGGGGAGTTGTTTTACATGCTGATCACGAATATCACACTCATTTTTTTTGCCGTAACCTCATTCGGGTAAGGTTATGGTAGGGCTAGGGCAAGTACACCATCTCACAGATTCATCTGAATTTTTGTCTAGGGGGAGGGGAGTTATTTGACATGCTGATCACGAATTTCACACTCGTTTAGTGCCGCAACCCCATCTGGGTAAGGTTACAGTAGAGTTGGGGCAAGTATCGTCTACAGAAAAACCTCAAAATTGCTTTCCACTTACAAAATGAATGTGATCAGCATATCAAATAAGCCCTGTAGACAAAAATTCGGGCAATCCCGTGATATACCTTACTTACCCTAACCCTACCGTAACCCTACGCAAATGGAGTTACGACACAGAATGAGTATGATATTCGTGATCAGCATATCAAATAACCTCTCTAGACGATGTTTCAGCAAAATTTTTGATTTTGAGATTTTGGGGCAGAACAAGTGGAATGGTGCCCTATTGATAGTAGAACAAAATGCAACAACTCTGAGTCTACTATAACGAGTTTCAATGACTGCATTTCAAAGATGGTCTCACTAGAATGCACATTAGCTCTATTGGCCCTATTCCGCTAGTTGTGATCTAAAAATCTCAAAGTCACAATTTTCATCTAAAATTTAGCTCTGGGGATTATTTAGTACGCTAATCAAGAAGATCATACTAATTCCCATAAACAGTAGGGTTATTTTGTTGAGTTGCTGTAGGGTTACTGAGGAAAATTGGCAGGAAGTGCCAATTTCGTCAAGAAAAGTGACGTTGTGCTATAAAATAAAGTTGATATTCGTATTCAGTAATCCAAAGGTATTGTTCCACTGAGCAAAGTTTCTCTGCCTTATATACTTCTTGTAACCCCACGAATATTTCTTGGTCAAAATAACCCCTAGGAAACTTCGGGCGAAAACTATGACTTCGACATTTTTGGGGATAACTGGCCGAGTGGTACCATTTTTTGAACTATCAGGGCATTTCGAACTTAGATTGGTTTCATAACCTTAAATTACTTCACTTCTTCACCGACAAAATTTTTGATTACCAACGTTTACTTTGGAGATTATTAGGACGCTTTTGTTTAGTAAAATGACTGCTGTTTCAAAGGTAGAACCTGCTGTCCGGTCTTATTTTCACTGCACTTTCGCAGGAAAAAGTTATATTCTTGCTCATCCAGTAAGTCAATCGTTTCAAGTTTTGTTAGGCTAAGTTCAGGAAATGTTTATAATCCGTTTGAAAACCACGATAGTTGAGTATTTATGCCTCTGATAAGCATTTCCCGGTGAAATACTACAGAACCCTGTTGTTTCCTCGAGTTCTGCTCTTTCTTTTCTCTCATCTAATGTTACTTTCCTCTCTTTGTGGTTTGGGGGCCCTTGTTCTCTATTGCAGTTAATTATTTGATTAAACAAGCTAAGATTTTAGATGTTTTCGCTGTTGCGAAGCACAGCAGCTTCATCATGCAGCGGTCTCATCTCCACCGAGCTGCTGCGGCCAGTTGTCGGTGAATTCGCTCAGCAGAGAGGTATGTGCTATAATGAAACATGCAGTAAAAAGTGTGATAGGATATAGGTAAATAAGTGATCTGTTCTAGGGCGTAAACGTGCGTTGAAGCAAACAATTACTCGCCAACAGAAGCTTGAACGTCGACTCAAAAGGGAGGAAAGAGAAGCTGCCAGGAAACAGTACACTTTTATGGAAAGAATCAATATCCGAAGGATGAAAAATCTGTGAGTTCTCCTCCGTACAGATTAAAAATGTCAATAGTACAAGTATTGCCCTCTTACCAAGACCTATTGTGGTCTGTTATTCGAAAACACATCCTATTTTGCAGCCTATCACCATCTCAACAGTTCCCAGGTCGATTAAATCGTGATGATGAAATTAATTTGCCAGACAAGCCTCTGACCAACATTTTCATAAGGTGGGACTTCAGTTTTCCGTTATCAGCAAAGTACAGTCCTTCTCGAAGAGATAGATGGAGTCCGCCACTGCAGACAGTGGGTCCTGAAGGATGAATGTGTAGAGAGCATGCTCCAAGTGGGGGGTTGAGTAGGTCCCACCACGATTCTTACGGCCGCGACACTATAAATTCGCACACGCAATCCGTCTTTCTTTTCGACAAGGACTGTACATAAGGAGTGGCTACGACCAATACTGATTTGGTTGTTGTTTCTTGGTCAATTCAGAAACTTCTAAGGTGGAATTTTCTCATGATTTTCGTCATTTTTATCTTCAGGAGTAAGGTCAAAACACAGTTTTACACCGTGTCTGAAGCACTTGCAATGCATCGTGAGCTGCAACAACCATCCATATACAACCACCCAAATGCACCACTACGATTACGGTTAGAGTTGAACATGCAGACGGAGCGGCAGGTCCGGTTCACCAAGGAAGCTTGGTTTTTGGCTCCCTATCTATCCATTTGAGGAGCGTTGCATACTAGTTCACTTTTTCACATTCATTTGTGTAAATTCAGACCAAGATGGTAACTAACTCGGACGAAATTGTTCCTGTACCGTTCCCTTTCAAACACAACGAGAAGCGAACGATTCTTGCATTTGTTAATGACCCAAAATTGCAAGAAATTGCCGTGGAATCTGGTGCTGAAATAGCGCTCGGCCAGGACGTTGTCAAGAAGGTTTGTACACGACTCATTCTTGCCGACATACTAGATAAATTCTCATTGAAAGGCTTAAGTGTTGAAATTCGCAGATTATCAAAGGCCAGTTTCGAACTGATGACTACGATTTCTGTGTGGCACATGTGGACATGGCCTCTTACATATTGCCTCTACGAGGAATCTTGAGGACGAAATTCCCCACTAGGTTCAACGGTTAGTGAAAAATGGCTTGGAATTCACTTAGATCTCTTAGAATAGCTATAACATCTAATTATTCCTTTTAGGCGGTCTTGGAGAAGACCTACCTGACCTTGTGCACAAATTCAAGAGTGGTGTAAAGCTTGCAATCAAAGGTGATCCCGTTTATCCTATCTGGGGCTTGAGTGATGCTGTTGTCGGACGGGTTCGTTTGCAGCTATTTCATTTCATCTTTACATATTTTAATTAATCTCCAATGTCTAAGACAGCATATTATTTGGAATTGCCTACTTTACTGTTTCCTTTCTATTTTCACAGTCATTTAAGATTGGGACTGATAAAGCATGTTAGTGTTTATGTGAACCAGATGTTACGCAGCTGTTCGCAACTAACTTTATGGGTGAAAACAACTAGTTTTATGGAGCTTTTGAGTTATGTTACAGTTGGAAAACTAGTTTGAACTCCTCTCGCATACATTATATCAAAGTTTCGTGTTTTGCAGTGTGTTCGTCAGCTATTATCCATTTCTTAGCAAATACTGCTAGAAGCTGGGACTAATACCAGCTACAGGTTATGGCTAGGTTATAGCTCATTATAGTTTTCTGCTTTACCCACTCGGTAATTGGCTTATGAAAAGCTATTGTAAAGGAAAATTCTGGCTCCCCGTCTCTTCCTCTCCTGCTGGATGCGTTTTTAATGTTACTATTGATATTCGTTGCATTCTACTAGCAAATGATATCTGTCTTCTTGGTATCTAACTTAGTCTGTTTAGCTAGGAATGCCAGACGACCAAGTCGAAGCAAATATTGCTGCTGTGGTGAAAGCTGCATGTGCACACAGAAGTGCAGCGCTTGGACCGTTCATCAATCGGTTTGTTTTCTTCACTGCCTCAGTGTTTGCGTTTATAATGCTTACGATCAGTCCATAGGGTACCTCATGAAAAAGCAGGTAGAGAAGAAAAGCTAGAGCTGTATTTGTCTGGTAGTTGCCAAGAAACCTTTGCGAATTTGTGATTTAGTGCCTGTTTAATGTTGTCTGCGCGCAATAAAAGAATTTTCGACCACTGCCGGTTTGCAGGCTTGTTTCCATGCCTTTTCACGCCATCCATTCCTATAGGAGTGTTGCGGGAGGTGTGCCTGAACAACCATTTTCGTTTTCCTTCAAAATTGGCCGAATTACAGCCGAAGTGTTTGAATAATTTAGAGATGATAGTTTGTTCTGATATTATGCGGCAGGGAATAATCTGTTACGTGTATAGGGGACAGATGGCGAGATTTTCCATAGCTCATCAGTAATCTTATAGAAACAAACGATCAGACCTCGATGTATAACTGTTCTTAGACATGCATTACAGAGCGCTTTTGATGACCATTCCCGGTGAAGAACATTATGCCCTCAACGTCGACGCATGGCTACCTGTTCCATCAGAAGAAGAAATTGAGAAGGTACGCTTGATTTAGCTAGCCACTGATGCAGTTTCGTTTGGTAACAACATTGTTCTTCAGCTGGAGAGGCGCCGTAACAAGAAGACCAAAAAGAAGGAAGAAAAGAAAACTGAAGAAGACGAAGATCTCGTAGCTGCGGAGGCCTAAGCGTGACTCGAGGTTGTTTAGAAATATTGTATGAGAATAGATTTAGACAAAGTTATTGCTGTAATTAGTTTCCCACTAACTTTGTTTTCCAGTTTGCTAAGTTATGCTAGTTTATGTAGTGGCTAAAGTAGCTAGAGCTAACAGCCTCTTGCTGATTCAGCCTAGGCTTGTTATTGTTACGTTTGATTTTTATTGCTCATAAAGTAAATACAAAAGATATTTTGAAATGCGTGCAGACAGTCGAGACCGCTTGATGCTATTTCTGTTATTGGTTTTGTGTGAAGTATCATATGTGGGAGATATAATTAAAACGCCTAGATGACGCAGTTATTATATATGTTTTCACGTGTTCGGTGTTTTGGCTTGTTGTTATTTCAAGAGGGGAGATTTCTTTTTCTCTATGCGTCCTCTCCAACTGCTTTCCCTAGTGAGACAGTCTATGACATCTCGACAGCTGAAATCTCTGTTGTTCCCAACAAGGCACACAGTCAGAGGACCGCGGCATTGCTATACCGATACTGTGGTGGAGCTATCTGAGATATGACCAGTTGAAGTAAACTTGAAACAATTGTTTGCTTGCAAAAGTTGTCCATTTGAAGCCTTGACTTGGAGCTAGTTATATGTCATGTGTGTGTCGTGCCCCCTTTATTGAGATATACTAAAGATAAAGCAAATAAATTAGAGTTACTGTTGCTGCGGGAACTGAATGAATGAAAGTGACTTGACTAAGGAGATCGCTGATTTATTAGTAGAAAGTATATTCTGCGAATATTCTATTTCTTTCCATGTTAACATCTCATAATTGCTCTGAAAATACTGGTGTTCGAGCTATCGAGTCTCTTCACGAAGACATATTGCCTTATTTTATCACACCATTCTTTAATCTGTTCGAAAAGCGATGATAGTTGGGTACTTATGCGTTTTACCTGCCTTTCTAGCTTATTTCCCCGATAGATGCACTTTCCTGCATTCTCCATCTCTCTGATATGTTTCCAACTATCTCCCTAGATGGAACACACGATAGAAAGTGTGATTAATTTACAAGAACTTGAGTGTTAGCAGAAAGGGAAAAGCTGAGAACAACTGGAATCTTTTGTATACAGTGCGTATCAAAACTATGTATCCACTCCAAAACTGTGGGTAACAACGTCCCGAAGAGCCCGATTAAGACGGGACCCGTTCCATTAGCTTCAGAGAGTACGATTACCCTTTACTGAAATATACTTACCTGGTCACTCATGTTTTCTGACAGGAAAGATTCTAGCTATTAGTTTTTGTTTGTATCAAAACTATGTATCCACTTCGAAGAAGATCATTTTTTTCGACATCAATGCTGGTATAAAAAGCTGAAATTTATGCAAACTTCATTTCTTGATTTGTGCTGATATGCATCGTCGTGGTGCCCTTCTTACTTCTGCTAAACAGGCCTAGATTGAAGCCCTGCACGTCGCAGGATTATCCAACCGGGGTATTGCGGCTCAGTTGGGCCGTTCTCATGGATGCGTGAACAAGTACTTGAGGAATCCATCCGAATACAACAAAAAGCTCAATGACAGTCGTCCAAAAGTGCTAACAGCCAACGACAGCAGAAGAATTGGGAGACTGGCATCGAACTCCACTTTGAGCATCGCTCAGATGCGGGCCCAGTTGGGTTTAAATGTTTCGAAAATGGCCATCTGGAGATCGGTGCGAAGGAATACCAACATTACACGAGAAATCATGCGGAAAGCGCCGCGCCTGACCCCCCCCCCAGCACAAAGAAGCACGCCTTCTCTTCGCCAGAAGCAACATGACAGCGCAGTGGCATAAGGTACCTCTTTGAGTGCACTCAAAATTCTTTGCGATCCAAATCAATCAATCAGCTTCTGATTGTGAGTTCAAGGTGATCTTCAGTGGTGAAAAAAGTTCAACTTGGATGGGCCGGATGGGTATCGTCATTATTCGAGAGACCTGAGAAAGGAGCCGATCATGTTCTCACGACGCAACTTCGGCGGCGGTTCGCTAATGACTTGGGCCGCGTTTGGGAGCTCCGGGAAACTGGAATTGGCGTTTGTATCAAACAGAATGGACTCATCGGAATATCAAGAATTGCTGCGAACACGACTTCTTCCCTTTCTGAGAGGTGCGCGGCGGCGTTCTCTGGTGTTCCAGCAAGATAACGCTGCCGTCCACATGTCTCATTCGACAAGAAGCTAGCTTCAGGAGCACCGAATACAAGCAGTGGACTGACCCGCGTGTTCGCCAGACTGTAACCCAGTTGAGAACATGTGGGGCATAATTGTACGCCAGGTCTACCGAAATAACAAGCAGTATAGTACGGTCGAGAGCTCGAAAACGGCGATACTGGAAGCATGGGACCAGATCGACGACGCAACCGTGGCGAAGCTCCTGGGAAGTATGCCAAATAGGATTTTTGAGATCATCAGGAACAATGGTGGACCGATCGACTATTAATTGTTGAGTTATAGTGATAAATCTGTGCTGCAATCGTAAGTGGGTACATAGTTTTGATACAAACAAAAAGTTTTCGCAAACGAGAATTCTTTGCTAAACGTTCGAATATACTGGGAAACAGGAATGCAGAGTTTGTGCATATCGAGAGTCATATGTGGAAAGTTTCGTCTTTTGAGAACTAAAATGAGCCAAGATATTGACCGACTACCGGTGGATACATAGTTTTGATACGCACTGTATAAAGGAGTCTGAGTAAATGGTGAGGAATGAAGTCTGTGATTTCCTTTCATTCTAATCTATTTATTTGCTTTATGTACTCGTATACTGTACTCGTCAACAGTGACACTACCAGCCGTTTGTTGTTGTTGTTGTCCACAAATAGCATCATCTCCGTACTCTTCATTCGTTGGTGTTGGCGTGGTCGGGGCGTGCGATGCTTTCGGAATAATCGTTGACTGACGCAGCCACCGAAAACCCGCTTCTCGATGTGATAGTGCTATCTCCTTTCTTCCTGTCAGTCCGTTTGTTCTTCTTTATTTGGTGGTGTCTCAGCTCGCTTCTTGTCAGACTTGATAACTTCAACCGCTGCTGCTGATGTTTGCTATCAACAGCTGGTGTTTCTTCCTTGTTTTCTTCCCATTGGGGTATCATTCCCGCTCAATGCTATTCATTCTGTTCTATAATCACAGACTTCTTTAGATTTTTCATATTTTTAATCGCGTTGTGCAGTTGCGGGCAATACTCAGCTAATCCGCTTATTGCACTTTTTTTGGTATGCGAATACCTGAGTTCCTTGTGAACTATGGGTTTCGAGCTTTTTGTTTAATAACACCTGGGAATTACATACTAAGCGTATGGACTAAAACGGTCATGCACTCACTAATGTTCTGGTACCTGTTGAGATCTTCAACGCAAAATATTGGCCGAAAGACATAATTTCAACGCATTTCTTGATATATTTGTCTCATTTGAAAGTGTGTTCCCTAGATTTCAGAAAATTCCTGCTCAAGAAGCTCATCATACTGAATCATCTGCGAAAGCGTGGATTTGTCGCTAGTCCTGTTCCTCCCTCGGCGAATCGATTTCCTCTTCATGAATAAGCTAACCACTTGCTCTTCAGTCTCGTTCTTCAGCAGGAGTTCTTTCGAATGTTTTTTTTTCTTTAAGGTGAGGATAGCAGAATTATTCCACGCGTTCTAGGAGTATTCTTTATACAGTGGCTTTTTTCCATCTTTAAAAGGTAAGACACTGAACGCAATAAAGTCGTCCTTCAAAGAAGGCCTCGTCATTGTCGCGGGCAAACACACGTATTACCCAAGCCAGTACTTTGTGTTGTTTTTTTTTTCTAACCAGGAGATTCTTTGAAGTGAAGCCACCTCCTATCCTGTCATTTTTTGCTAATGCTGTCTTTGGAATGGCCTGTCGGGAGATTACGAATCTCCATGATAAGGCTCACCTTCACTGGTATCTTCCTGAAAAACATATCACCTTCACTGGCATCTTCCTGAAAAACATAATCTTTTCTTTGTGGTTTTATATTGCTTTGGCCCATTCCATTAGTGAATCACACAGTCTCCCCTATGGCTGCGATTGTACTTTTTATCTATACCGTGCGTTAGAGAAATGCCACCAAGAAACATTTCTTTGCCATTGTTATTCCCTTTCCGAGTAGATACTCGTCTTTTCTCTTACTTCCTTTATTGATCCCTTTCATATGCCTGCGGCATTCTATTCTCCATTTTTTTGTTTCACTCATCTATTGCCAGTATGAATACGCATGGATTCCGCGTATGAATTATTTCATTTATGGACAACATGCACATTCTAACATGATTTCAAGATAATGGTAACAGTCAAAGTCATTGCCCAGGCAAATTTTTGGAAATCTCAGTCTTTGGAGCTGTTTATACATTGTGATTCGTGCTAGAGGAGGCTCCTTGACAAAAAGGAAGTTCGAGGGGGGGGGGGTTACAACACAAAAGGTCATTGATTTCACCATAAAAGCCTAAGCACTAGGCTAGGTCAAATTCTATGCTTAAGCATGGGTTTAAGCCTAAGTGTAAGGTCCTTTCACTTATTCTGCCTCTCCCCCCCCCCCTAACTCCTTTCCTCAGCGACTTTTCAGTTCGTTACCCCTTAAACCACATTTTTACCCAATCCCCAATTCCTTCACTATCTCGGTAAAACATGCTAAGTAATGTTCACGATTGTACGAACATGTTCAACTGGTTGGCAGTCTTGTTATTCTTGTTTTTAGTATGGTTTCATGAGCTCCGCAAGAACCTGTTAAACCTGTATCTAACCTGTTGTACGTTGACAGGTCCAGCGATTAATAACTGTTTAGAAACCATGGGATAAATTTGGGTTTGTCGTGGGGGGGGGGTCGCTCCAAAAATAGGGCTTCTATTCTGGTAAATGCAAGCGTGTGAGAATTCGCGGAATGCATGATTCAGGCCCAGAATTCCCGTGTAGGCGCTCAAAAAAAAAATTCCTGGCGTAGAATCACTAGATTTTAAGTTGAGCAATCTCATCGTTCTCCTCACTTTACTAAGCAGCATCTTACTGAGAAAGCACTTTTGATTTAGACTTGAAATGTTCTCCATTTTCTAGAAATCTCTCTTTGAAGTGAATTTTCAACTTATTAGTGTTGGTGTTTTCAGCATTGTTATTTCCTTATCGAGGAAATTTCAACGTCCCAAGGTTCAGAATTAGGTTTTTGCATTGCGACAATAATTTTGATTTTGCCGTGACAGTGTTTTTGAAGTCGTTCTGTCCAAAATCGTTATGATGTTGCTAAATATGTTCTCAGTGCTTGACATGAACCTATTCTTTTATGCAGAACATGGGTCAGGCCGTGACGAAGGCTGATTTCGCGTGGTCATATGATGAAGAGCCACATGCCAGCAGGTAATCAATTTTTTTTCATGATTTTATTAGGTCTTTTGTGTTTTTTTATTCTTGAGAAGAGCACTTAGTTCAAAGTTCGATGTCATCGAATCTGCTGATAGGGTGATTTCATCATTGGCATTCTCTTTTCATTGTCTTTGCACCATATGATAAAGTAACTCTGCCGATTGAATGTTTTTCGTTTGCAAAACTCGTTGACATCGAAGACCGAATCACAAAACATATGTCGTTCGCACATTTCAAGTATGCGTGCTAAGCAGATAGTGCAATTTGCTTACGCAGAACGATAACATTAGTCTGGAAGTCACGTTTTCGGGCAAATCGATAGAAATACGAAAGGTCCAAAGTAATTATTATGATTAGCTAGTATTTTAAGGAGGAGGGAGATGCTTGAGAAATATCCACAGATCAAGAGCTTATTTGGACAGGATCCTGCCTTCAAGGTTGTCGTAGTGTTCATGGTTCTTGCGCAAATCGTCTATGCATGGTTATTGAGAGGTAATGTTTAATCATAACAGTTCATCGTTATTCGTTTTTATTTACGTTTATTCTTATTAAGGCCTTCCTTTTTTCATGCGACAACCTTTGCGTTATATGTTTCTTGCAGATCCAATCTCTTCCTATAGGGTTATGTGTGATAGCGAAATTAGACCAAGCTTATTTACTAACTAGACCAGCTATCACAGGCTTTTAAAGTGCTATATGAGCGTTCATGGTCCTCGATTGCCCATATTTCTTCTTATCTTATCTATAAATAGCTTTTCTCACGCACTGGTCGTTGAACTGCAGCTACTGCAGCAGATGAAACGGATAATGTAGCTTACATTGCCAACAACATCTATGTTTTGTTGGAAACGTTTTCTTTCTAGCGCAACATTCATAAAAAATAAACATGACGTCGTAAGACCGGTGATTCATTCTTGCATCTCGGAAAAATTTCTTTCTGTTAGGAGTCGCCTCGATAACCAGAGATACCTGCTATATGATTTGTTAAAGTGGAAAAACTGGGAAAATGACTTCCAGTTCCATTAGTCATTGAGGTATTTTTGGAAATTTGGGTGGAAAAGTGTTGTATCTTCGAATTCCTTCCCTGTTCTGGAGCATTTAATGTAAATACAGAACTCAACGAATTCAGAGATTTCCTGCATCAAACATTGCTTATTCCAGTGAATAATGAGGAAAAAACACACGTTAACATAGTTTCGTTCAGAGTTATGGTTTAGAAACAAATGTCTTTACAAATGGTAAATTTTATTCGTGAAAAGGTCGTAACTTCCATCTGCCATCTGCTTGTTCTTGACATGGATGAAAGAAAGAATAGAACAGTGATTTATGAGAACTGCAACTAAAATTACCGCTTTTCGTTGGAAACTAATGTTGTTTGTGAAATTTGAAAATTTTCCATAATATATTCCCGACTACAATCATCACAATTCAGATTCGGATTGGACTTTAATACTTCTCCAAGCGTACTTTGTATCCGGTACATTCAATCATGCCCTCACACTGGCAGTGCACGAAATCAGCCATAACCAGGCATATGGGACAGCACGACCACTTGCAGTGAGTTTTTCGTAGTACATATTTGCAGAGTGTTTGATTCAATTTCGTTATTCTTTCAGAACCGTCTCTTTGGGTTCATCGCCAATCTACCAATGTGTGTACCGATGTCGGTGTCTTTCAAAAAGTATCACATTGAACACCATAGAAACCTAGGTGTGTACGTTCTTTGCACATCGCATTGTTGTGAAGCAAAAAAGAATGGCTGAGCGTTCCTTAGCAACTCTTCGACATTTGTGTCATCGTTATTCTTGACGAGTTCTACTAGATATGCCATGACATATAGCAAAAAAGAGTCAATGGTTAATGGGGAAGCGGTTAGGAAAAAGATGCCAAGGTTAGAAGTGTCCATGTTGTGTGATTACAGGAGAAGATAGAATCGACACTGATGTGCCAACAGAATGGGAAGCACGAACGTTTTGTACGACATTTGGGAAAGTGGTTTGGATGTTTCTGCAACCGGTATTCTACGGAATTCGTCCACTGGTCATCTATCCAAAGGTTATTTTTGAACCATTTCCCAGAGTTTTGTTATAGGTGTATTAACTCATTGAATATCGTGTGCTATTGGCTTCTGTGGCGTGTGGGATGGGAGCAACGTTTTTCACGTATAGCTTTCCGGCTTAAGGGGGGGGGGGGTTAATTTTGTTCCATGGATTCCAGAAGTGATCCTACTTAATTACCTACATCCAAAATCCTCTTAGTTCTTGGAATTTGTTTTTTTTTTGCCAAGATATGCTTTAGTGTGAAGTGAAGAGCAATCAGTATTGTTTTGCAGGCCGCGACTCATCACTGTTGCGGCGTGTTAGATTAACTGGGCACCACGGTTCCCGAGGTTATCAGGATTGCTGTTTCGCCTATTTTTTCCACACCTGTTTGAATGCACATACAGTGACCGGCAACGGTAGTGCGTCCCGGGAAGCACGCGGCGCAGGCGGCCACCGTATTGGCAAATCAGGGTTTTCCCGATAGTTTTCCATCATTCGAGAACTATAGCACCAAACAGATCTACCGCGCCGCAAGAGTGATCGCAGCCCCTTCTGTCACTAGTGCGGTAACGATTGCGCTGTAGCTAAGTAGCAAAGTATGTTCCGCTTGGGATGAATTTCTAGACATCTTAGGTTTTATTGTAACAAAGTTTTTTTTTCATTAGCATAATCATGTGACGGATGTAGAACCAGACATGTGCCCAGAACATCAGTATTACAATATTTGTGATACAATTGAGAAAACTGGAATGAAGAAATGGAAAATAATGTTCTACATGAACGCTCATTAATTCATTTCAATGTTTAGTCTTTGACGGATCTGGAACTTGCGAACATCATTCTGCAACTAGCCTTCGATTATTTCATCTATTCATGTTTTGGTGTTAAATCCTTCGCATATCTATTTGTCGGTTTCGTCATTGGTTTGGGCTTACATCCTCTTGCCGGTCATTTCGTCTCGGAGCACTATGTATTCAAGCCAGGACAGGAGACCTACAGGTAGAATTCATGACTCTTACATCGGGACGCTATCGTCTGTTTTTTTTTCATTGTTGTAAAAATGCAGTTTTGTTTAGCTATTACGGGCCAATAAACCTCGTGACTTTCAATGTTGGGTACCATGTGGAGCACCACGACTTTCCATTTGTTTCTGGTGTAAACCTGCCGAAGGTTGGTGACACATTTTTACTTCGAGATGTCATGTATTGCATTGTTTCATTTTATCACATTTTTTTTTTGTTGCTGACGTCATCGCTAGTGCCGAATTGCGATGACATGCGCTTTCAGTTTTTTGTCCGTTTTTTCAACATTAATCGTTAACTAACATTCCTTAGAGCGTGACTCACTAATGTTTGTTATTTGTTTTGACATTATTTTGAGGACCGTTGTTTTGAATGATTTCTAACTGATTATTTGCATTGCGCGACTAAGAGTATCAAATGTTTGTTGGGAACATGATTGGAAATACGCTTCCTATAGAAACCATTCATAGTTCTTTCCATCAGGGACAGAAGTTCGAAGGTAATCTAGACTGAGTCTATACAAAAATTTCATCTAGATTCGTCACATCGCTCCAGAATACTATGACACCCTCAAGTGGCATGACAGCTGGATTTTTATGATGTACGACTTTGCGACAAATCCCGCTATGTCGCTGCGCTCGCGTGTGAAGCGTAAGTACGCCAAGCCTGAGGAGTTCCACTTCTATGGCGTTGGACAATATGAAACCAGTAAGGTTTACGACGCTGTCACAAAGGTGAGGTGGTTCTTTTTGAAGTTTTTTTTTCTTTGGAGGGCGTCATTAACTGGAACGGGAAGTTGTGAGAATTTTTGCAAAGCTTGCAGTGGAGCTAAAGCATATGAATGTTCCTTCGTTCAATGTTTTCTTTTCTCATGCTTAATGAGGTGGGGACGGAACGTGAGCCAGGCAACTTATGAATGCCTTCATAAACTATCTAGTAAGTATAATGACTTTATGAGGAAGAATAACAAGTTGTGAGTTGGAATGACAATCTTTTGCGGTTATTGTCGCTACAGGTTGCAATTTTCCTTGGATTCCGTTGAGACTTTTGATTAACGTGGAAAAACAGGAAGCGGGTTTTTTTTTTGCTACAGATTATTGGCTCATATTAAGTTTTTATCACAAAAAACTTGGTGTTTGATCAAGTTCAACACTTTCTGATGAAAGGATGGAACACTTTGCGTTTTTGGCACGCTAAGAAATTTGTAGGTCATGCTATCAACCTGGTTATTTGAATTCAGAAAAAGTAGTAGGAAAGAAATCATTCTAGTGGAAAGCACGAATAGAACCTTGATCTCCTTCCTTTCGAAATCATAGTTTTCCGAAATATGATCTATTTTTTCGGCTTCCTTCATTGGAAGGTTCGTCTTCAACTTTTATTTTTGATAGTAAATATGACCGTTGTGTTGAAAATAACACTTTCAACAGTACTATTTCCAAAACCTGCTGTTCCTCACTTTTCTTTGTTTGTGAATACACACATATTTGTTGATTAAGACAGTCAGCTCCGGAGGCACCTTTTCACCAACTGTGTTTTCAGGCCATTCAACTGACCACGGGTCTCGGCACTTCCGTCAAGGCCGAATGAACATATTTTTATCGCTTTCTTTTCACATTTCTTACTCACATTAGATGTTGCCAGTAGTGGGACAGTATTAAGTCCTTTCATCCCTTGCCCTCTAGTGATAGAAACTAGTGTTTCCTACTTACTGTGTACTTATTGCTCGTGTGCTTCTAAATATTGTATTGAGCAATAATATTTGACGCAGAGCAGTAATTGCTTGGTTCATACTATTTTTTCTCTCTAATTCCGCGGTTCTTCTTTGTTACAACTTGTTATTTTGATTATTCAGTGTTAACCTAGTGTTCTTGCCCTAACGGTGGTGTGTTGTTGACTTGCCGACGTACAGAATCTGCGATTCTATCACCTTGCCTTGTTGATAATTTAGATAAACTGCGCATTTCACGTGGTACATCATTTTTCGCTGTCTGTATATCTCTATGTGGTAAATGTCTAACCATTAGCAGCGCTCAAGTGTTGTGACTGAATTGGAGCAGATTTATCATCTTGTGTTGGGATCTAAGTAAATTCTTATCCATATTAAGGTGTAAAGCATTGAAATGATGACATTTTGAGCCATTTACACTAAACTAGAGTAGTCCGGATGAGTAATAAATAAATAGAAATAACGAAAAAAGTTGCAAGGGTGTATATTTTGCATCTTGTTTATATAACTCAAATCCAGAAAAGCTACTTTCAACATCTAAGAGTGTCGCTCAGCATGGCAACGGAGCATTTCTTGTAGCGGTTTATGATGGATTTTTGAACAAAAATTGTTCCCTTGCTGCGAGTGTTCGTCCACTATTCCCTCAGCGTCGACAGTGGCGATGCATCTCATATTTGACATATTCAAGAACGACAGACTGAAAAAGCAGGGCAATAGCAGAGGAATGTGTGCCTTCGAAGTTGTAAGATATCCATCACGTCATTCGCTGTCGTTTACGTTTTCCAGCGATTACTGCGATTGGAGTTCCCTCATTTTCATTTATTGTGCACCCACTGGGCTATATATAAAGCACTAGACTGAGAATATTCGCTCCGAGTGGACGATTCGGAGAAGGTAAATGAACGTGACGACGAATAAACACCCTCAGGCGCTGCTTTCACTGCGCTATTGGTAAATCCTTTGCTATTTTGAATCTCATTACACCTCATATAGCCTCTTCAAGCTGCATTAATGTAGTGTGCTTTTAGTAACCCGGAATTCGATCTATCCAAATGACAATGAACGAAAATATATTACTTTCAAGCCAATCATCCACTTTTGTGTCATTGAATTCTTTTGTTGAACCGCAGGGGATTCATTTTGTATCGTGGCGGATTTTTTCATGGAATGATGGAAAATGAATCGGCGTGGCATTGTGAGGTTCCGAATTTTATATTTATGAAAAGAAAAAAACAGTCCTTCGAAAATCACATGATTCTATCCATGGCGTGATTTTCGAACTAGAAAAGGTATGAACAGCATGCGAAGAAAATCTGCAACATCGCACCGTAACTACAACCTCATTCTTCTGATGGGAAGCAGCTGCATTTAAACAGTTTGCATGTGCGCGACAGTAACGCCGCGATAAAGTATAGCCCTTAGACTGCCTCTCGAGGGCCTAGTAGTAGTTTTTCATAAATTTCCTGTACATGGAGGACGGAGAAAACAAGTGAAGTTCTCAAGAAATTAAAGGAGAACACCACCATTTCTATCTGAATCAGTACTTGATGGTACTGAGCCTTAATAGCCTATTAGTGAAATTCCCTACAACAGTTACTATCCATCACTACTCGTCCGTTGCTGTTTGTGGCTTGACGCACGCACCCATGCTGCACTGTGCAGATTCGTTCGAGTTCTATAGGAACAGGTGGAATTCTGTCTACATTTGTCTAGACTTGTAAATAATGATTGCATGAAGTTGAAATGTCCGAATAATACCAAGGTTTTTAAGTGGTAGTATTTCTCATGATGTGCTAGATGCTGATACCACTCTTTCCTCAACTTTGAGGGTATATTTTTATGGGTTATTTCAATGGGGTGGAAAAAGGTAAACTCTGCGTTGGGCCCTCGATGCCTGTTTCTGGATAACCACCACCCTTATCAAACCACTATGAGCACCTTGCTGCTAAATACCATTCCAGTCCCTTCTGAATTGTTTCACTCGTAAGTGCCACTTTAACCTATACTGAAGCTAAATTGACTTGGTAATCTTCTACTGCGTCTTGACCTTGTCATCTCATTACCTAAAGATGTTGCTGCAACATATATTTATTATATAAGATCACCCATGTGTACTACAACAAATTACGAAAAGTGAGGCAAAATATAGTGATATATAAAATCATGACATACACAGCAAACGGGAGGAGAAAAAAGTGAGCGGCAATGAGTTGAGCATTGATATACATTCCGAGAAAAGTGTCTATACTGTTGCTTAAAAAATGTACGTAGCCTGCAGTTGAATTGGGCTAGATGAAATATTTGATATGAAGCACTTGATGCCAGATGAAATATCTGTTGTGAAATGAGATACCATACACTTTCTCACTTTCCTCGTATCCGCTCCACCTTCCTCCCCCCCCCCCCCGGCTCTGATTTCTTTCGAACTACCCGTCCATGGCGAAACGGTCCATGGTACCAGGTTACTGGAATTCATTGACAAAATGAGGGAGTTTCGATATGTTTCCGTCCCACATGTATGTAGCTTCAATTCCGACGAAAGTTTGCATCTGAGCGAACCATACCTTAAAGTAGTAATAGTAAGAAACCAAAACCAGCTCTTTGGCTTTTTACCCTGCACTAGCGAATAATTTATAGTTGACAGTTGTCACCTGAGCAAATAGGGACAAGCCTTATGATTAGCATTAAGTTCTCTGTAAGCAGATTGCCACCTTTGTCCCAGCTTTTCCTCGTAATTTATACTTTATCTATTTCTCGAGAGTCGGATGAGTACTGTACTGTACTCTTTGTTCTTCCTTCAGGCCTATATTTATATTATATTTAATATATTTGATGCCTGGCTTTGCTCCTACATCTACCAAGCTATTTTTTACGCTCTGCGACACTAACTGGTCAAAATGAACCTAGCTCTACATAGTGTCCTAAAGCTACATGTTGTCCAACTGTTTGCCATAATTTACAACAGTATCAGTATTTAAAGGCAGCAGCCACGGAAAATCCTTCTTCCTAGATCTTAAGCCCCTCGTGATCCAGTCGAATGGGGCGTCAATTTCGTAACTTAGCGTGGAGCAGATTACTCGTCCAACATGCCTCAACTGCCCAAACTTGGAGCTCTTCAAACAGGTGGATTTGGCCAGTTTCCGTGGATTTCGATATAAGATCGGGACTATGCGTACCCAAAAATGTCAAAAAAGTAAAAATCTCGGGGGCGAAAGTTTCCGTGGGTACTGCTTTTAAAGCCATTGTCATTAGGCTTATAACAACGATTACATGTTTGCTTGCAGAATTTGAAAAAAAAATAGGAGCCAAAACTTTATCATGGGGAGAGTTCGTGTGTGAATGCGGTACGTCAGCGAGACGCCCCACTACCAGTTAAGGTCATGTGGCAGATGTCCACTATTCCCGTGCAAATTCTCCACAAAATAAAAGGCTCAAGACGTGGTTTTCGGCAGTTTAATGAGAATTCATGCATACACTCATGATCATTACCGACTGACAATTGTAATCGTATAAAACTCTCTGAAACGATCTTGATATGGGTCAGTGTTTTTCCAGTGCTGAGTGATGAAACAATTCCGAGCTTCCTCATGGTTTTATTTTATGCATTTGATTTCAATACTCTTCATACATCTCCATACTTTATTTTGGAGACGATTGAAACAGCGAAAAATAGCACTTGAATGAGGATTCTAAGAAGCTCATGCACTTTCTAGTGAACTCCTGAGAGGATCTGTGACTAACCGCTTCAGTGACTCATGTTTCAAAGAAGACAGCATTACTCAAAGCTCATCAAAATGCATACGATGATATTCGAGCCCATTCTGGATTTGATGTTTCTCCTAGGCGCTCATAGAACGGAGATCCTGCGAGAGCAGATGGACCAAGTACGAAATTTACAAGATTCAGTCCCAAATTTTCACAAAACTCCTTTTTCCAGCGATAGATTCGAGTAGAAATGTTTTCCCAAAATTCTCGCCCTGACACCCTGTAGAGTCCTGAATTTTTGACTCTCTTTTTGGTTTTTAACCCACTAACCTGTGCAGTCTCTGGTGGAACAGGGAAAAGGGCATTCCAGACAGTCGAAGCTAAGAAGATACACCACGTGAGATTTCGGTGGAATTCTTGGAAGCGAATTCGTCATTCTGAAGTGATCTTTGAGCTCATTAGTGCAGGCAATCATGCGCACTTTCTACGGTATGTCACTTATTAGTGACACAAAGGACGATCACATGTGTGAAGCTCTTTTGGAGTACTATTCTGACTACTTCTGTCCTCCTACACATCGTCCAACAGTTTTGCTCGTCGCTTCGTGCAAAGTGCTATTGTCTAGATTTTTTAGGCAACATTTTTGAAACCAAAAACTAATTCCAAGTTTTGAACCAATAAACGTATTACTATTACATAGCCAGCAAGCTAGCAAAACTTATTAAATAACAGATGAATGAATCAAAGAAGAATGTAGCAAAAACTTTTGTGTTTGTGATTAAATATTCGTTCCAATGCATATAATGATCAACGGTTGTAGCGTTTTTAGTAAATCCTGAATATGTTAACCAATATGATAGGTAATTGATATATACAATGTAAGATATAATAATAAAAAAATAATGTGAAATACAATAATAAAAATGCACACAATGTATGTAAAATCTGTAACAGTCATGGTCTATTATACATACGTATACATACATACAGTCATTTGTATATACAATTGATTCGTGCTAGATATGGTTTATTTCTCACAATATGATGACCTATATTATAGTTTCCTATATTATAATTTTAGTTATTTCCAATTTTTCCTATTCTCAGAGTAACCATACTATATATGTATATATATCTTACTTCTTAACTATAGGTAAGAATTCTCTATGATACATGTGAATCCCCTGAGCAGAAGCCTTTGATATTCATATTGAAGGCTTCATGTTGTTATTTTTTGATGTGATGCTTGGAAGATGTGGTGTTATGATGTCTGACATTGTTACCGGCAACACTACATTGATTGTGCTGCTGACTTATCAGAAATGTATAATACACGGATTAGGGTTTCCTTCCTCATAATCAGTGGGGAGTTTATAAGATAGGTGTGGAGAAATTCTGTGCTTTATACTCGTTGCAATGGAAAACTACAAATTAAAGCTACACCAGGCTCTCCTCCCTAGAATTGTATTAACGCACATGTACTTATATATAAAAATATTCCTTTTTCATCTATTCTACACCGAACGAAAGAAGAAGAGACAAGACGAGGCAGAAAACAATCAATTACAGTGAAGAAGGTCGAAAGTTATCCTTCAAATCCTATGCATTTCTAATTTCACTCTCCAAACTTCGAATAACCGGCACTTCACCAGACCATGGATTTTCAAATGACTTTGATCGAAGCCGAGCCGTTCCTTGCTATCCAGAAGAAGTTTTTGCATCTGCCACTGGCACACTGTTACTCCTGACTCCAAATGTGGATCCCCGTCGAAATAATGATGAGACAGCATATTCTCAGACGTATGCATGTATATATAGACGGACGGGGAAATACTTAGAGTTTCATAAGAATTGCTTGCATGCGAAAGAATTGCACCATTGATGGCCTCCACCTCCCTATACAAACATGTTGCTCCACTCGTTCTACTCGCTTCTATCTGCATGCAGTTCACACAATATTCGGAATAGAAGTCGGAACTAATGGGTTGGGTAAGAGGTTTGTGCGGTTTTTCAGGGGCACTGGATGTTTTTTTGCGAACTGAATTAGTTGAACATAGATATTGCTGAAATTGAACATTCTTAGTACTTCTTCTTTACACCTAGAGTAAAACCTAGCGGATCGACGTCTAATTCTCCCTAAAACTCTATATTCGGGGAAGGGACATCCTCCAGGCTAAAATTAACCACTCTGAAGTGGGAATCCATTTCTTCACCGCTCTCTCAGAAGTATTTGCTTCTCTCTAGATGTCGTTGATATATAGTCCTTCTCAAAAAAATAGACGGATTCCGTAGCTGCAGAATCGCGGCGGGACCTGGACGATAGATGCGGAGAAAGCATGCTCTAAGTGAGAGAGTCCATTAGGTCCCGCCGCGATTCTGCGGCCGCAACGGTACGAAACCGCAGGCGCAATCCGTCTATCTTTTCGACAAGGACTGTATGTTGCCTGTTGAGCTGCATCCGCTCCACGATAGAGGTGGAACAGTAGGTGCTGTCTTAAATTGTCGTCCTTTTTGAACTGGAGCTCCACCTACCGGGCGATAGAGAATGAAGTGTGACGAGAATTGAGGAAATCAGTAAGATTATTTGTAAGGAGTGAACCAAGAACTACAAATTGGTTACTGATATGCAACCGAACAAAATTTTATTCCAGATAAGAATTAAAAATGAAAAAAAAACCGCACGAATTTGTTGCCCAACCCAATATAATACTTCGTTCTCCTCCTCTATTCATCTTCGTCTTTGCCTATCCCAGTGGGTGATGGACATGCCACCTTTTTCGGTGATAAAAAAAAACTGACAGAGAGGATTCCATGAGGAGAAACGAGTAGCCATGTTGATTCTGAGCAGTGCTTTCCCATGACGAGAAGCGTCTGAGATTCATGCGTCCGCTCCGATCTGACTTACATGCTGGTAATCCTCGGAGTACGAAAAGATTTATTGACTGCTCTAACAAACAAAAGATTGACTTTAGTGCCCTGGGGCTATGCAGCCAGCCCTACGCGAGGCCTTTCGCTGCTGCGTACTTGCTTAGTTTCGTACTTCTTGTCTTTACTATTTGTGGTTTTAGTAAGAGCCGCTTTCACATTACAAACTGCTGCCGCATAGCTCATGAAGAAAAAAAAACTGGTTGAGGCAAGTGCTCTTTGAGAAGGGTTCCTTAGAGGGGGGGGGGTTATAATAGCCATATTAAGGAGGTCTATTAGTAGCTATTTAATGTCATGGTGGACTGAGCGATGCATGTTTGGCAGTTCGTTCGACACGTCATTAGAGCGTGGATTTTCCTGGAGCGTAGGCGAAGTAATCCTGTGACGTCGGTACAATTCGAGAATCCTTTTTTTTTCCATCGTATGTGGCTTTCTACAAGTTCGTTAATGGGAACCTTTCTTCTACATACGTATTACTCAGTTTTTTAAAGAGTTAATCTGTATGTTGTGCTTTTTTACAGCGAGATTTTCTGTGTAATGTTCATACATTCTTCATGCATTCTTACTGTGTCAGTTGTAGACAAAAATCTGATCATATCTAGGAAATTGTTGGCGTGTCGAAGTGACGCTGACTGAATTCCTGTTACCAAAGTCTCGAAAAGGCATAGCAATTTCGGTCCAGAAACCTATAGCCATGTCTTTGCAGTCTGAGATAAATTCTCTTTATAATTGTTTAGTCATTCTAAGAAATGAGAGTAGAACGTTCATAAGTCCTGAAATTCATCCTAGAATTCACGCCTGTTCCTTATTCTTTTTTCTTCCCACTCTCATAACAGTTGCCTATCGAATTCCAACATTGTGGTAAATTTTGCAACTTCTTTCTGCTCGTGTTACTGTTACCTATGTAAAGGCAGTCGAAACTTCCTCAAATCCGCACTTTCTTCATCCCATAGCAAGCAAAGTTTGAGGATTTTGCGATAGGATGTAGAAGTAGGAGACCCTGAAGAATGGAGGTTTTCTTCCTATCACTCAAATGAACAGTTGGAAATGTATGAGTGGTTTGGATATCCATCAGAAAATTTCCGTATAAACATCATTTTTAGTAGCATAAAAATTACTGGACACAATCACGCGATAACACAAGCCCTTGAGGGGCCGGCAGATGCATTCTCATGGGAGACGATGCAACAAAACGGAAATAGCTTAGCAAGTTTCGATGCTCGTTTTTCGGATAGCAATCAGTCTATCCATTTTTTATACAATAAATATATTCTCCTGGGAATATTCGTCTTCACCGCCAGATCTTTCACAAGGCGGACAAGGCACGTCAATTGGGCGGGGGGGGGGGTCTTAAGCTTTAAAGCTTCAAGGGTATTCCAAGCTGTCGCTCAAAGTAGAGCTGTTTCTGCTTCTGGATTTGACGATGACAAACCCCGGAATCATCCCGATTTCGCCTATATTGCTCCCGAATATGGCGATCTTTCATGCTCTATCGTATTCTGTTTGCTCAGATTTCAATTCTCATAAGCTGGCGCGCGTTTCCTTCCGGCGATAGTGATCCCAGCGCTCTGGATCTGGGTCCTTATGCATAGTTATGAGCTGAACGATGACAAGAGCGCTCGACCTTTACGCCTACGCACAAATTCATACGCTGACTAGTAATGTGCGTGTTTACCTGTGGGGGAAAAGTGGCCGTGGAGGCGAACGACTGGTTCTTCAGCCGCAGTCTCGCACTATGACGAGGGTATGACGTTTCGAACCGAGATCTTAGAAGGGTGCTTTTGGTTTTTGCAGGGAATATATGGCTCATTAACTTATATAGCGGAGAATGGGTCAATTTGGATATTGGCATCATGGAGTGAGCTTCTATGCTCATCAGAAATTCTTCTCTTTACCAAGTACATACATTTGCTTGTGGATTTTGTAAAGCAGCTTTGGCGCAGTTCTCTATTCAGGTTCGAAGCCTCTAATTTCTAGAGTAGACAGCTTACTTTTGAAATTTGGAGAATTCTCTGGCGCAGCTTTGTTAGAAAGTTTGTTGTTTATTCCTCCTTATCCTAAGAATCCTGGATATATGCGTAACACCAAAATCCAGTAGTCCACCTTTGAGAATAAATTCCATGTTGTTTGCTGGATTTTGGGATCTGATTTGCCTGTTCAAATATTACTCATGTCGTATACGTACGTAAATAGTTCGTAGATCAAGATTGTTTGTTCATTTTCTCTAAACACGCTAGGATGTGAAACAAAACAACACTTTGCCTTCATTTTACGTACACATTCCCGAAACATGTGTCGAAATCATTGGAATCAAAAATTTTTGAAGGCCTTGAGTTACGGAGTTTCCGTAATTCAAGGCCTTCAATTCTCAGGATTTCCAACTTCCAAAGGACGTAGTTTTGTGATGTACAGGCTCCCTACTTTCCCAATACAATGACCCTGGCTGAGCATTTCTTTGCAATTAAATCTTGGAGCAGCTTTTGAATGCGACAGCGGTAATCCTTGAAAAATGCCAGATTTCCTTCCTTTGCGGATGTTTTTCGTTGTCGACTTTTTGCTGCCACTTCAGAGTGTGCTGTAGCATTAAAATTACCTTCACTGCTTGGTCAGCGGCACCACGAGTCGTCGCCGTTGAGATCTGTGGAATTCCTAGATTTTTCGGCTTTCGGCGAAGTTCTTTGGAGCAGCGCCGACAGATTATTTGGCTTGCTACTCCGTTGAAGGATACCATATCTCAGTTTTCAGCGCTCATCAGTCTGTGTCGCCCTTTTATCAAATTTTACTGCATAGATCTAAGAGCTCAAATCCTTGGGGAACGCTGATATTCATGGATTGACTTATTTCCCCTTAACTAATTGAATGAGTAGTCTCTGGATTACCATAGCTCATGGATACGTTTTCGATGAGTTAACAAGAAAACTACAAAAAAAGTAGACGAAAGGGACAGTCTAGACAGATGGGTTCACAAATGAGGACTACATATTCTGGATTCGTTTCTGGAGCTGTAATTTCCACTTCTTCTTCTTATTTCCACTAATCATGAAGCTGGATTTCTGGCTTTCTATTCCCTTTTACATCTTGAACGCCTGGTGTTCTGAGATCACCAGCCATCTAAAGGTCGCTGCTTTGAATTAGCTTTTTCCGTGGATTTCCGGGTTAAAAAGGGAAAAGTAGTTGCTGTGGCTAAGATGTATATTTATGCTGGTATCCCGTACCCTTACGGATTTGAAGCAGATGCTACCAGAATTCCACGACTCCTAGGTGAAAGAAATCTAGGATGTGATCCCTGTTTTTAGTTACTACTCTTCATGGCATATGCCATTTTATTCGTACTTTTTAATTATGCTGAAATTTTAGGATTTTTGGCAGATGAGAGCATTTGCTTGTGATTTCTGGACATCAATTTCGTAGTGATTCCCCCACAACAAACAGTGGCTTCCCTGCGTTCTCAATACCATTGACATAAACATCTTGCATGCACATACACATGAGTCAGCATCGTAGATACTTATTGTTCTATTCAAATGTTACTCAAAATGATTTAGTTTTAGTTTGTTCTTGGAAATTCTTGCTTCTTCAGTTTTTCTGTTCTCCATCATTCCGTGATTTTCGTCATTTTACCCTGTGAACACAGTAAGCTATGATCCTCCTCTCACCAGTCTCAAAAATGAATCACCGAGTTATTTAAAATCACTTCATAAAATATACAAAAATTGTGTGTTGGCTTCATATGATTATTTCTCAGTTTCCTTTCTTTCTTTTTGACGGCCTTTTTCTGAATTCGAGTTGAGTTTCCTTTTTTTGGACCTTCTTTGATTTCTGGCTGTCTAGTTCATCAAAATGACGGGGAGCATCTTTCGTTCTTCACTCCCCTCTCCGTCCACCACTGCTACGTAGATACCTCGGTATTTTCAGTTTGTTCAGAAGAATATTAATGTACGTCTGTGTACACACCTTTTTATTGTATTAAACCTAACTGTTTGGTATATAAAATTTTAAATAAGTAGATGAACAAAGGCATAAATGCAATAGCTGGTATATGGCAAGCCCGATTCCCTATTCTGAACTGATGATGGGCTGGAATTTATTGAACATGCTAAACATTTTCGGCGTCATTTTCCCCTTGTTCCTTGATTTGTTGTTTTTTTTTCATGAATATATGAGTATAGTGGAGTGGTTTTGACAGTGCATTGTCCGCGGCAGCGGCTCTGCTGGCACTGGAGCACACAGCGCGGTCGGCCAAACAGTCGACCCACCATGGATCCGGCCTCTTTGAAGAGTTTTATCATCTGTTCCCTTCTTCATTTGTTCTTAGAGCTGAGAAAAAAAAACAATATAAGGCGAAAGAAGCGACAAAACTGTTCAAAGATACCAGATCAATCATAGGTCAACCCCTTGACCACCGCGCAGCGCGCTCCAACGTCAGAGAGCCGCCCCCGCGGAAAATGCACTGTCAAAACGACTCCACTATACATTGGACGAGGTTCTATTTCTTTTTTTTTTGATTGCTGTCATATAGGGACCATTATCTTTAGCTTCCTCTTTTTATTGGTGAACGATTCATTTGCTGCATATGAGCTTGTGAGTGTATTTTCCAGGGCGGTGATTTTCATTACTTTCCGAATAATTTACATTTATTTCCTTCCCTGCGTCTTAACGAGTTTTCCCCTCCTCAACAAAGGAAAACGGACCTGTTCTGCATCTTAGTGTGAGCACTCACTAGGGCATGTAGTAGAGTTATGAAGCTAGTACTTCCAAAAATGTAGGCAATATACCAGGCTATGAGCTTTACGCAGGAAAATATCCCACTTTTAGCCCGCAGCTGAGGGATGAGGGAAGCGCAGAATGTTATGTGGTATATCAGAAAAAGAGGAACACACTTTTCATCCCTGGAAATATTGAAAATTCCGTGCAGGCAGACATCTCCAAAGCCAAAGTCTCACGTCATTTTCAATTTCGAGCTAGTCACAGATTCTGAACATGCTCAACACGCAGATTCCAGTGGAAAAAGTGTTTTGAAGTAGCCAATAAAGCGTCTCAATGGTTCAACCAATTGTGGCTTGCACTAGCAATCCATGTTTAATGTATGTAACAATGCAACGAATGCATCTTACCATACCAAAACCACCCAACAACTACGGCTCATTCTTGGTATAAAAGCCTCCCGTCTCCAGAACTGGGATTCCCAACGGTTTTGGGCCTTCTACGTAATCGTAGTTCCATGCTGCTCACTCGGATTCCATTATCATGGAAATCACAAAAAAAAGAGTCCCTGAAATGGGACACTGCTCTGAATCACTTGGATCTGGAGACTTTCCCCTTTTCCAAAATTTTTAAGAAGGTCCTTTTGATCTCAATTCATTCGTGGGATTATGCTGGAATCGCCTTGGTGGAAACCGCTTGATATTCCATTTCGGATGAGGAAGCATCGTCTCGCATACATGCCATTTCCGGGGAATTTTCCTATGGTAGCTGACCACATGCAAGGTCAGGAATGCCGGTTGAGGCTAGATAAGGCTGACGGCAGTGGTGCAGAATTTTACCGATTTGTGATCTACGACACACATCCATATGCTGTCGGGATCTCCGGAAAAATATGCTAACGTGCATCTTTCGCGCCTTGTTGTGAAAATCCAAATCCAGGAAAGCTATCATCATTAACTGAATATTGGTGGGATGAGTTTGGCGCTACTTATTGTTGCTGCGCGTCAAATTTGATGCATCGGACCGGAATTTGACAGTTTTCGCGTTGTCTGGATGCGGTGAAAGTGGAAATGCCGTTTGTTCGCGCGGCTGCCGTAACGGCAAAACCAGGAACATTTGTTACCTGCCAGGAATTCTCTTCTCCTTTCCGTTCTGCGTTGTATTACACCGTGTAAACTTTGACGCGCCGCAACCATAAATAGCGCCTTTGGCCAGTATGGAAGCCTGCGATCTTTGACATTCTGTTCTTTTTTCTTTGATGACTAGCGCCCCTACGGGACGCTAGAAAGTGTGGATGTGGCAGCCACTTGAGGTTCATGTCAAAACTACTGGGTGCAAGAATAAGTTCGCCTTTCCTGAAGCTGTGCTTTTTACCTCCTTTCCGCTCAGGAAAAAAAGCATTCACTTGATACAAAATAGTATTTTTACACCTTCTTCTCAATGAATTTATCACGAAATAAAAGGGCCAAAGCTGTTGAGAAATCTGCGCCTCATGCGTGCTAGGATGCAAAGTCAGTAATGGTTTCCCGGATTCAGCAACTTCGCCATTGATTACTCTAAAGCTTCTACCAGGAAGAATTTCTTTTACTGCTCGAATGCAACAACTGTTCCACAGATATTAACTTTATTAGACAGTGCGCAGTGCTCCAATCCTCCTATATAAATATAGAAGCCCAGAATTTTTGAACAGATTACGAACTAATGTTAGGCGCACATCCGCTACTTCCCTTCAACACGCCGACGGAACTCTCTTCAACGTGCGCAGTAGATTGGTACAGTCTTCTGTATTCAGTTGCACATGTTGCGAACTTCTCAAAACTCTTCGTTTCCTTAAGCCAATCGAGAAAGCATCAACATTTAACCGGAAATCAAAAACAACAGAAAAACGAAAATCCCGCACATCTCGAACTTAGCCATGTTTCACATTCCATCCCAGGCTCGCCCTTCATTGCATTAATTCCGCAAATTTTACTTCTGTTGTTCAGCAACATCACCATCCAAATCCGAAATCCACAATCTAACCATATCATTCGTCCTGTCGGTGCAGTAGTTAAACACCGAAATCCGACTCCAGTAAATTGTTCATCCACACCCTTTTTTTAATCCAACAGATGTTGTGAAAAACGCCTTAATCATCGAGGCCGTTCAACTTTTATGAAAACCACAGTTGTTGCGTCTCCTAAGTAGACCTGAGGGTCTTGTTCTCTTCAAAGGCCAATATTTTATCACAGTACGTCGTAAGTTCACCATTTCATCAATCCAAACCCTAATGTAAGCTCAGTCGCAATACAAAAAGTAATCAATACTATATAATTTTCCTCCTCAGAAGAAAATGTTCGCTCCAACTCGCTTCAACTTGTTCACCTGTCTTCAAACTTCACCTGAAGCATCCAAATCATTTAGACAAAGTCTTCAAACCCTAGGATCACCCCTCCTGCCAATAATCAAAAATTCAATGATGGTATGAGGAGTTCACCACAATCAAGTCAAAATAAATACTTCAAATGACAATGTCACTGGCCAGTTTGACATTCGACTACTAATCAAGTTGCGAATGCCATCTAACCCCTCCGAGAGAGTCTTTTCTAAGCAACTGGACGCGATGCATGAGAACATCTTAACCTCACATTGGGAGTGAGTCTCTGCACTGAGCGACGAATGTTTTTACTCACATTACCTTAAGAACCCCTCATGGCTGTCCGGTAACCAGTGGGATTATTGTCCTTGGATTATGGATTATTATTGAATAAGTTCATAGACTTGTGTTACTATTTCTCTTCACTATTTCTCCTCGAAATCCCCAAGGGTTGCAGGCTCTCTCCGAGCTCCCCAATTTCGAGGATCCCATCCTCGAAATCCCTATGCGCCGCCAGTTTTCTTCACCCTTTTCAACTTGGAGGATCCCCTCCTTGAAGTAGTCACACAGTTCCCTACGACCTCCTCAACTCGGAGGATCCCCTCTCCGAAATCCGCAAGCAACGCGGGTTCCCTGCGACCTCCTCAATTCGGAGGATCCTCTCCTCGAAGTAGTTATAAGACGCGGGTTCCCTACGACCACCTCGACTCGGAGGATTCCCTCCTCGAAATCCCAAAGCGACGCGGGTTCCCTGCGACCTCCTCAACTCGGAGGATCCCCTCTCCGAAATCCGCAAGCAACGCGGGTTCCCTGCGACCTCCTCAATTCGGAGGATCCTCTCCTCGAAGTAGTTATAAGACGCGGGTTCCCTACGACCACCTCGACTCGGAGGATCCCCTCCTCGAAGTAGTTATAAGACGCGGGTTCCCTACGACCACCTCGACTCGGAGGATCCCCTTCCGAAATCCGCAAGCAACGCGGGTTCCCTGCGACCACCTCAACTCGGAGGATCCCCTCCTCGAAGTAGTTATAAGACGCGGGTTCCCTACGACCACCTCGACTCGGAGGATCCCCTCCTCGAAGTAGTTATAAGACGCGGGTTCCCTACGACCACCTCGACTCGGAGGATCCCATTTCCGAAATCCGCAAGCAACGCGGGTTCCCTGCGACCTCCTCAATTCGGAGGATCCCCTCCTCGAAGTAGTTATAAGACGCGGGTTCCCTGCGACCACCTCGATTCGGAGGAGGAAGTCGAAGTACGCGGGTTCCCTGCGACCACCTTCGGAGGATCCCCTCCTCGAAGTAGTTATAAGACGCGGGTTCCCTACGAAAACCTCGACTCGGAGGATCCCCTCCTTGAAATTCCCAAGCGACGCGGGTTCCCTGCGACCTCATCAACTCGGAGGATCCCATCTCCGAAATCCCCAACCGACGCGGTTTCCCTGCGACCTCCTCAACTCGGAGGATCCCCTCTCCGAAATCCGCAAGCAACGCGGGTTCCCTGCGACCTCCTCAATTCGGAGGATCCCCTCCTCGAAGTAGTTATAAGACGCGGGTTCCCTGCGACCACCTCGATTCGGAGGATCCCCTCCTCGAAGTAGTTATAAGACGCGGGTTCCCTACGACCACCTCAACTCGGAGGTCCCCCTCCTTGAAATTCGCAAGCGACGTGGGTTCCCTGCGACCTCCTCGACTCGGAGGATCCCCTCCTTGAAATTCCCAAGCTACGCGGGTTCCCTGCGACCTCCTCAACTCGGAGGATTCCCTCCTCGAAATCCCAAAGCGACACGGGTTCCCTGCGACCTCCTCAACTCGGAGGATCCCTTCCTTGAAAGAGTTATGAGAAGCGGGTTCCCTCCAGCCTTTTCATCGTGGAGGATCCCATCTCCGAAATCCCTAAGCGATATGGGTTCCCTACGACCTCCTCAAATCGGTGGATCCCCTCCTTGAAACCTCCACGAAACGCGGGTTCCTCCGAGCTCATAAACTCGGAGCATCTCCTCCTCGGAATCCCCGAAGGACGCGGGTTCCCTGCGACCTCCTCAACTCGGATGATCCCTTCTCTGAAATCCCTAAGCGACGTGGGTTCCCTACGACCTCCTCAACTCGGAGGATCCCTTCCTTGAAAGAGTTATGAGACGCGGGTTCCCTCCAGCCTTTTCATCGTGGAGGATCCCATCTCCGAAATCCCTAAGCGACATGGGTTCCCTACGACCTCCTCAAATCGGTGGATCCCCTCCTCGAAACCTCCACGATCCAAGAGACGCGGGTTCCCCCGAGCTCATAAACTCAGAGCATCCTCCTCGGAATCCCCGAAGGACGCGGGTTCCCTGCGACCTCCTCAAAAAGTTCAACGGATTGTATGTAGAGAAACTATTGCTTCACAGTACGCCCGTTGACTCATAGGACTGCGCTCTGCGCTTTCCCACGTGTCCCGCCGCGAAAAGGTGCGGATTTTTGAATGAGCGAGTTTCGATTCGTTATATTATGAATGATTTGCTTGTTATATGTTGGAGTGACATTGACTCCTTAATTATGCCGATTGGTAAATTTTTATATTTCCATAACTTTGCGAAATGAAAAGTATTATGTGTGAGGTTCTTACGCGCAATCGGTGGAAAATTTTTGAGCGCGTCCAGCATGCGGCGCGGTCCTCTTGTGGCAGCAGCCACCCGTCCTCGCTCAGACGGTGCCGTTCGTCAGATTTCTGGCCCAGATGAGTGTTGTTTTTTTATTTTTTCTTGAATTGAACTTTATTTGAAGGTGTGAGGACTGTGGCTGACCGATGTCGACCGGAGGGCACCGCACGCCTCATACTTTGCGCGTTTTCCCCATGCATGCCCCAAATGCTTGTTTTTATTGTTCCATGTATTTTTTGTTTGTCTTTGGCCCCATGGAAGGCTGCTTGTCACAGGCAACTTCTTCCGTGTAGAAAAGAGGACCCGAGGACGTGGATGATAACGGGGCCTTCCGTTTCGTTCAGATTTCCCCGCGCTTGCCCCAAATTTTCAACTTTATTGTTCGAGCAGCCTTCCACAAAGCCAGAAACAAACAAAAAATACATAAAAGGAATAAAAAGAAGCGTTTGGGGCATGCATGGCGAAAACGCGCGAAATATGAGGCATGCTGGGCTATGCGGTAGATATCGGTGAGCCACAGGCCTCACACCTTCAAATACACTTCAAATCAAGAAAGAAGTTAAAGAAAAACACCCTCCTGGGCCAAATATCTGACGAACGGCGCCCTCGAACGAGGGCAACGACGCGGGAACGCTGCCACAAGAGGGCCGCGCCGCACACGCGACGCATGTGGGCGCTCGAAAATTTTCCACCCGATAGCGAGTAAGGACTTTATATGTATTATGTATATTGTCTGAAGATTAACAGTCCTGTGCAGTAATGATTCTGATCGGTTCTTCAATTCAATAGAGATTGCTGTTCTTTCTAAACCCTTCTCGTTTTCTCGTAACCGCCTCCAACAGTTCGGAATAGCTAATAGATCGCTAACAGGCCTTAGTGCTTTTTCAGTCGTCTTTCTTCTCACATGATCCCCTTCTCACAGCTCAGTAACTAGTCATTTCCATGCAGTTCTGCCTAATACAGCTACCATGTTATTGTCGTCGTGTTGTAATTGTCGTTATCGCACTAAATAATCATAACCTTCACCATGCAAATTATTGCATCTTTTCTGCTCATGTGTTAAATTTTATCGTCGTTACGTGCGTGCGCAATTTTGTCGGTCTCTCGTTTCTGAAAGTGTGCTACTAATTGAAAAGTTGCACCACACACAGACAGCAGTTGTTGCTTTTGAAAACATTCTGTCATAACACTGAAACTCTATTTCGGTCCTCATAGCTACAGCAAGAGTTTACCCTATAATCAGCATAAAAGTGCTGCTTAGTGTCACCATTACTATTGGGATGGGCAGTAAGTTCGTGCGGCTTTTTTTTCAACTCAATTTTCCACTAGGATTCGAACTTATTCCGACTGACTGTCATAGGTCATCTTGTAGCTCTTGTTTTGTCTTTACGAATATTATAACCAATTCCCCCAATTCCCGTCACTTCTCGTTTTCTGTCGCATGAAATGTGACCCTCCAGTTCCACAAGAGCATGAATCTCCTGCGGCTTCAACTGTTTCTCTACAATTGAAGAACAAATGCAGCTCAAGCTGCTGGGGACGTTAACAGCGTCTAACTGGAAGCCACTAGTGTTGAAGAGACAGCGCAGAAGTGAATGCTAGCTTCAGAGAGGTCGAGTTTGGGTTGGAGGATGCAACTTGTCCTGTACGCACAGTTCGTAGAGTTATATTTCTCGTGAGGACTTGCTCTAGATGTGAAGAATTATTCTGTGAAAACAGAGGTGCCACGCCATTCGTGGCTTCCCTCAGCCTCTCCCCCCAAATCATCACACTCTGGACTGAGCCCTTTCCTCTCTGACGGCTTTCCTTCTTCAGAGTATGGCCGACTCGGACTGATGAGCATAGGTGCGATAGTCGGAGCCAAGGCTCTCGCCCCCTTCACTTCAGGCAGGGGTCCGGCAGACCCCCTTCACTTAGACGAAAGGGAGGACAAAACCCCGGTGAAAAAAAAATTAATAAAATTATTTTTTTGGGTGATGGAAACGATGAAGGAAATGAGAGGAAGAAGAGATGAGGGGAAGACGAAGTAACAGAAGGCAATATCAGGAAGTTAGACGGAAACATATTATTAGGAAATGCACTTATTGAAGGAACACTTGAAAACACTTATTGAAGGATTATAATAAATGTGTGGGCGGTGTGAGTCGGCCGGAACGAATGTCTCATAGATTACGAAATTCGAGTTAGAGTACTGAATTGAACGGATTGCAAGGGGTTAAAGGAGCTAGGAATAACACGGCTGTGAGTGAAAATTTCCGTAGGGTGAAGGGTATCCTTGGATAGCTGAAACCTAGGAGATGAAGAATGCACCCTGTTTGCATAGAATAAGTCAAAACTTGCCGAAACGTTTGCATTTTTCGAAAGCAATACTTTTCGTGGCACTTTCAGTTCTATGGCTAGTAAAAGTATCAATAGGAAGTGAATCAAAAATGGGACAGTCCTGGGAAGAATAGGAGGAAAAACTGTATAATGTGAAACCAATTGCAAATCCTCTAGTGAATATCTTACGGGAACCAAGATGAGGTTTTTGAGACCGACGAAAATAGCGAGAAACAGTAGGTTTTTCGCAAATTTCTCTTCAACCACAAAACCAAATGAGGCGATCAGGAAATGATAGTGAAGGAGAAGAAATTCTCTATCGATCCGTATAAGATATGAAGGGTAAAAGTCTGTCCTGCGCTGTGCAGGAGGGGATGGAGCCAAAACCAGTACATTGGCTCCGGTCAAAAGCGAGACAGTGCAATGAATGAGGAGGGCGCAGAACGAGAACCGGAGCCATCCTCAAGAGGCCGACTCCGGTACCCTTCACCTTCAGCGGGAAAGACTTACAACGACTTTCTAGAAGAAGTGACGAGTGATATAGGTGTAATTTCACAAAAAGTGGTCACTATGTACCCTTCACTGACATGTCCACGTTTCAAATAAGGAAGTTATAAGGGAAAAATAGCCGTTTTTTGGCACTTTTCAGTATGATCAAAGGGGAAAGGGTTGCCGTGGGTGAATTATAGGGCATTGGGCACCGAGAGGTAGGATATGAAGTGCTGATATCCCTCGGACCCTCCCATTCTGGAAATAATAGCAATTTGAGTGTTTCTTATGTTGAAATTAGTGCCAGATTTTCCTCAACGAGGAGATGACTCATCGCGCCACCGCCGCACTTCGCTGTAGATAGAAGTGGTACCTGATATCTGAGCTTGCATAAATACCTACGTCTGTAATGTGACGACACCCCTCCCCCCCCACGGTCGTCGCCTTTTTGTGACAGCCAGCGCTAAGAAAGCTGCCGCTACCCCCTCCCCCACCTCGGGGTCCATGACCCCTTCACTTTTGGCACCTCTGACAGGCCTCAGACCCCTCGAACCCCCTTCACTCCGCAGACCCCCGGCTCCCCCCTGTCGCACCTATGCTGATGAGCTTGCACTCGTTTGGGGGATTATGAGCAACTCAGATATTCTCTCAACAGTCGCATATCTTCCATGCGGCGTTTTTGAAATCTCCTTGCATCTATCGTGTTTATTAGGCTCGACAGCATCAGCTACTTTCCGTAGCTTTCATTGCTTGTTGTCGTTTCCAAGAGGTTTTAGTTTTCTACATATTATTGCAGCAAACTCTATAGACTTTCTAAGAAGCAATAGATTCGCGATGTGGGAGCTTTCCTATAGATCAGAGTAACCAAATAAGCATGACGTCAAAAGTAGGAGTACTGGACAGGCACTCCAATCATGTTTGGAACAAGAATATGATAATATTCACAAATGAAATAAAATAGTATCGAGGATTGTGGATACCACATTTTCCAGCGCCTATTAAACACTCGATTATCTGCGCAGTGGGTGTCGAAAGTGGAAAAAATTCGCGAAAATTTACTCGACCATCTAATTACCCAACTTGTTTTCGAAAATAAACTTGAGAAATTCATTGTCTGTTTCCCATCTTCACCAGCGACAGAGAGCTTGCCCATCACATTGGCCCCCGCCGCATTCGGAGCAAACAGCGCCGACTTTGTAGACGTGTTGGTTGACATTGTTGCCGCTGTAATTCACGGTGTTACTTCAATTATACGGGTAGAACTGACAGAAATTATGTCGTACCCAGGTTTGTACATGCATGCGACGTAATAGAACGAACTGCAGCGCTGAACCGAGCAGCCGATTTCCTTGTTATTCCACCAAGCCATCTGAGTTACTATTTGTTCTCAAAAATATGGTGTGTCTATGAAAGGGCACTCGTCTTGGACACACCTTGGACCAACTCAAAACATTCCTGTTTCCTCTGCGAAACTCGCTGTTGTAGAACATCATATTGGATCTCATCCCAAACCTCGCCAGCTGGCTCCACCACGTGGACATGGCCTTAAGCATAACACCAACAGAAATAACTTCTGAGTTGGGGCAGGTGCACGGAGAAAGGATTTTAGCAGGTTACTGTTCTGAAGGCATCAAAATTGTCACCAAATCTAACAACTGACGCCGAGTTTGTGTGCATGCCTCAGAGGTTCTGAGTAAATCTTTAGTAAGCGGTCTAAAATTACATTTTGTGCTGCTCCAGCGACACTTGTTTGGAGTGTGCGAAGAACGTGAGTGTTTACTTTGTACCCTGGATGAGTATACTCAGGTAGTCCCTTCGTGTTACAGCTCTGTATATATTGCTGGGCGTATGACTCCGCGTTGCAAGTGTACTTCTAGAAACATCTGTGTTGATAGTATTCCACAAACATAGATGGAGAGTATAGACATGTCACTCTTACCATACGATACATAAGCGTCGCTGGAGGAGCGATTCCCCAGCCCATGCTTGTTTCCGTTTGTCCTCTGGCCACACTCCCTCTAGAATTAGTGTTCTGATTGAAATGAGGTGATTAACAACTGAGGCATGAATGGTCAACTTCACCTCCAGTTGTTATGCATGTTGAGGAAAAGGTTTCTGAGCGAGTTTGTAAGTTTTGGGTTCCCACAGTTGGGCTCTGAACACTTGAGTTCACGAAAAATATCGTACTTCATGGTTGTAAGTTAACATGATATCAATTACAGGAAAACTAACTCGGCCAAGGAGGTCTGGTTGGTGGCGCAGGTGTAGCAGGCGGTGGTGCTGGACCGCCTCCACCAGGTACTGCTGGTCCGCCTCCGCCAGGCACTGCTGGACCACCTCCGCCAGGAACTGCTGGGCCACCTCCGCCAGGAACTGCTGGTCCGCCTCCGCCAGGTACTGCTGGGCCACCTCCGCCAGGAACTGCGGGTCCACCTCCGCCAGGCACTGCTGGTCCACCTCCGCCAGGTACTGCTGGACCACCTCCGCCAGGCACTGCTGGTCCACCTCCGCCGGGCACTGCTGGGCCACCTCCGCCAGGAACTGCGGGTCCCCCTCCTCCAGGCACTGCTGGTCCACCTCCGCCAGGTACTGCTGGTCCACCTCCGCCAGGAACTGCTGGTCCACCTCCACCGGGCACTGCTGGTCCACCTCCGCCGGGCACTGCGGGTCCCCCTCCTCCAGGAACTGCTGGTCCTCCTCCGCCAGGTACTGCTGGGCCACCTCCGCCAGGAACTGCGGGTCCACCTCCGCCAGGCACTGCTGGACCACCTCCGCCAGGAACTGCTGGTCCACCTCCGCCAGGCACTGCTGGTCCACCTCCGCCGGGCACTGCTGGTCCACCTCCGCCAGGAACTGCTGGTCCACCTCCGCCAGGCACTGCTGGTCCACCTCCGCCGGGCACTGCTGGTCCACCTCCGCCAGGTACTGCTGGACCACCTCCGCCAGGAACCGCTGGTCCACCTCCTCCAGGTACTGCTGGACCACCTCCACCAGGTTGACCTTAAATATAATAAAGTGCATAGTTTAATAGACATAGGAGCCTCAATTTTGCTTAAAACTCAATAGCCACAAGTGAATTGTTTACCGTAGACGACGTCCTTCTTAAATAGAGTGAAGGCAATCTAAACATGACAATATTATTCCACAACCAAGAAACGGAAATTATAGCTGACTCACCACACAGAGCACTAGTAGACCAGCCATTTCTTGTAGTGTATTTGCCAGCATCCACGGGATCCTTTTATCTTCTCTAGAATATTGTCATTTTTCATTGTGAACAGTGGAACAGCAGTGCTACCATTCCGAAGAACTGTTTGTTTGCTGCCTCTTGTCCTTTCCATTGCACAATATGTGGCTGTCTATGTGGCTGCTCATGAACATTCGCATACATCCATTCACTGAAAGCATGGAGTGCGTAAACAGTACGGGGTGCAAGAGCGAAGGTCAGAATCCAAACTAATACGTGTTGCAGAAGGCATTGGCTGCAAATATTCTGTTTAACAATTCAAGATTTTTCAATACTTAGCGCTGTCCTCCTAAATCCTTGATCAACGTACGAACGCCTCTACGTCAGCACTGTTAATAATCGTTAGGGGACTGCTGTTCTTTCTTCTATTATATAATTTTTAATCTTAGCGATCATTTTCCTATAATCCGACACAGTGGCGAAAGGCGAATTAGGAGGGGGAGGGGCGCACAGGTGGCAACCAAAAATCGACAGCTAAAAGAATCATTGATGGACTCCAAGCCCTAGCGTCCTTTATAAAGACACCACCCGTGTGATATAGCGGTCGTCTTCCACCGGAGGCTGCAAAAGGAACGCAGCCCGAACAGGGTAAAACGTCGAGTTGAAAACCTAACGCGATTTCTTCAACCTGCCATTCTGCACTCAATCACTGCTGGAGCTTTTTTCCTTGTTTAAAGGCATTCCAGTTATTTGAGGTGCTTATCAACTCGGCTCGAGTCCCCAAATTGGCCAAGGTTAGTTTGCTATTTGAGCGCTGGTCGGTTGCTGTTTGATTGGTATTAGATCGGTATTTAATTGCTATTCGACATTATTCCTTTGCGAAACGCAAATAAAAATCAAGTTTCGACTAATTAACAACCGAAAAACACTCGAGCAACATCCGTTTTAGAGACTGGAGCCGAGGTGATATGCACCTTCAGTTGTTGGAATGCCTTTGTAGCACAGCAGCGGCAGTCAAGAGGAGAATGGCAGCAAGTAGGAGATGCCCATAGGCATTGAGTCTACCGTATTAGACTGTTCGGACTCCGGTCGTGCCGCACAGTTAGCAGATAGGGCTGTAACCACATGAACATAATTCAGTGTGTGTATAAACGTTGTAGCTACTTGAATTTTTTTTTCACAAAATATCATGGTTCGTAATTTAGGGTAGTTATGGCAGTTAACGTAACACCTAAACAAAGCAACCTTGTTCAGCGGTTTAGATCGGAACAAACCTTCTTTAGATAGCCATTACCACCACTTTTTGAGTGACCCTATATCCTTAGTTTTCCAGCAGTGGTTTTAGTATTAATGAATTAGGTTCAAACTCAAGTGAATCTCGAGCTTCATCCTACATTCTAGATTTTTTTTGAATGATTCGCTTGTTATACGTTAAAATGATATTATTTCCATCATTATTCCACCTGTTAAAAGTCAGCATCTTATCTAAAGTGTGAGGAACCTTAAGTAATAAATTCCCTTATAATTGGTGTGACACATTTCAACTTAACAGTGTATGCAACTTGTAACACTAGCCCTCGTCACAATGTTTGATCGACGCTCCCGCAAGAGAGTAGTATCCTGCGAGCATCTAGCTAAGTTTACGCCTAGGGTTCGTACCAGGTCAAAGAGTCAACATCGCAACCGCCCCTGAATGCTAGTTGCGTTCTTAGCGACGATTATCTCAAAGGCCTTCCTTTTTTCGTTGATTTGGGCAAGTACCAACACTGTTCTCAATGTGGCTCTCAAGCATTTCTTTGAGAGCATCATTGGAGTCTATCATTCTCATGGACTACTACACTGCAACTGCCAAAAAAATTTGTTCACACTAGTTGTCTGTACAAGTTAAGCGCTGGGTGTTAGCTTCAATAAAAAAAATTTACACAGCATTACTCTCATTAAATCTGTGGTTGCAACTATGACAAGCTCGCCTCTTGGCCTTTTGGCTGAGATTAAAGTTCAGTAACAAATAACCAAATAAATATAATAAGTTGATATAATGTTCCCATAATTTACTCGCTCAAGTGGTGGTTGCTGCTCTACTTGTGCCGTTCTCATCTTCTTCGAAATCGAATGGCCAAAATAGATCCGATTTGATAATAGACCCCTGATACGATCCGGGCACAATTTTGTTCCATCGAATTTGTTGGTCATGGCGACGCCCTGACGATGATGATGACGGAACAATAGCAAAATTGCTGGAAATGTCCCACAACTCGTTTCCATCGACCAATTTCAGTACGGTTTTTGTGGGTGTGCACTGTCCGTGCTCTCAAATACCGCTATACCGTGTGCATCACATAAGGTTTCTTATAACGTAGGAAAAAATCAATAACTAGGGAATGAAAGCACCTTGTCCGCTCGGGGTGGGCGATAGTTCCAGGAAATGTTCGCAAATCTGCAGGTATCCACGCGAATCGTGCATTGTTGTTCATTATGCACGCGCACAGCGTTTGTCAACTGAAGCATGTTTTCCATGCGGCTAAGGTAATTCTCAAACGTTTTAATTCATATCTTGCTCCAGAGCTTACAACGAGCTCTCAAGCAACAAGTATTTAAGTGCTACACATGGTTTGGATTCCAGGGAACAAAAATCTTGATGGACGTGATTTTAACCAGACCGCGCCTTGGAGCCTTTCCCACTCATTTTGATTCCTTCTGACATGCACTGCCTACATCTTACCAACTGGCCATTTCCGAGCTCTAGTTATTACGCTTGTCACATTATTATCGTCGTGTAGAAATTGGAGTTGGGGCACTTAGTAACCATAACCGCGCGTTGCACAGTATCTGTAATATAGTTTGGAAGATATACGCAGAAGTACACGTGCAAGAATTATTTGAAGAGTTTGTATAGTTTGCAGAAAGAGCTGTGTGATGGACCTTTTTGAAAACATGTTCCATAATAGTAACTGAAGCAGAAGAATTTCTATATGACTGCAAAGAAATATGTGACTGTTAGATTGCTGCGATTAAGTCAATAATCTCTGATAACTGTGCAGCGCGAACGCAGCCCGAACGGCGTAATGGTTTAGTTAGAAACCCTAGCAGCAACGGTTACCAGTTGCTGCCATTGTCCCCTTGATTGGTGCCGTCCCTCAGCAGCCGCTGCTAAAGAGCCTACAGATTGAGAAACAATCGAGAGGAGGATGGCAGTAACTGGCAACCGTTGCTGCTAGGCTTTCTACCCAAACCATTGGTCTGCGTTCGTCCTGCACAATTATCAGACATTGGGCATTCAGAAAGTCGTGATTGCCTGTGCAAATACGGGAATAGCACGTGGGAGCGGTTAAAAACGACTCGCATGCAGCTGTGAACAGCTCCTTTGGCATTTTGCCAACTTCGAACAGCTGATAGTGCCGCGCAGCATGACAAAACAGCATTTCTTATCGCGGTTTATGGTAGATTTAGAACGAAGATGACTGTATCGTTGTGAAAGCTCACCGGTGTTCCTCCATCATTGGGGTGCCTAACGATCTCACATTTCTCTTTTCAAGAATGACGGACTTGAAAAAGCGAAGGGCAACAGCACACAGATATGTGTGTCGCTGAAGTCGTGACGAGGCACACTGGCCTACCGCTTGCAAGAGAAGGTGCAGCTCGGTAGTTTCTGCATTCTGAATCGACTGCAATCGCAGGATCCGCACGAACACGTATGTGAGAGAGATGGGACTCTAATGGGTACTAGCTCTGATGGACATTGAGCTAATGCATATACTTTGAGTCAATTTGAAACTCGTAGACTGAACAGCCGTTCACGACTTATAATAAAGCGCTTATTCTATGCATCAGCAAGTGTGTGTGTCTGATCTTGCATGAGAAAGCCTGTGTGTCGCGAAATTCTACAGTTGCTCAGTGTGCTAGGATCACATATGGTGTGGTGGAGTGAGGATGAGGTCAATAAATATGTGCGCTATGTGTGTAGGGTTGAAGTCGTGACAAGGCACAACGATTTTGTGAGCTTACGACGAAACTGGGGATGTTCTGAATTGAAAAAAAAAGAAAGAAACAAAGACTACTCGGCATTCGCGGTTCCCACCCCCACCCTTTGCAAGCGTACAGTTTGAGCTGATGGCTTACTTTTTTCGAGAGTTTCATCGACTTCTGCCGACAGCCTCCAGTATGTCTCCTCTGCGACGCCAATCAGCTACTTTCCGTCGCTAACAAGTCCTTATTATTCAAAGATAAGCTGGACAGACTAATGAACAGCTCCCAGATTTTGCCATGTTGTTCAATCTGATCTGGCTAATCTTCATCTTAGTGATTCCACCCCGCTGTGTTTTGCTTGTATTTACGCAGAGGCAATGGTTGTGGTTTACAATGGCGCTCTGATTTTCTTCATCATTCCATTGCTTGATGTTCCTTGGAAAAGATTTGAGTTTCCTAATTGTTGCTTCAGGTGACTCTTGGGACTCGGTCAGTGGCATTGAGTGATGCAATAGATTCGCAGGGTGAACGCTTTTGCATCGCTCAAAGTACCGAAGTGAGTATGAGGTCAAAAGTACATATGAGTATTAGATAGCACTCCAATCATGCTTTGAACAAGAATGTGATAATATTCGCAAATGAAAAAAAGGAGCAAGGAATGAGAAGCTCGTATTTTCCAGCGCCTATTAGATGCTCGGATACTCATTTAGTGGGTATCGAATGTGAAAAAATTCGCGAAAATTTATTTGACCATTTTCACATCTAACTTATTATCGAAAATGAACCTGACAAGTTTATAGTCTTTTTCCCATCTTCACCAGCGACAAAGAGCTTGCCCATCGCATTGGCCTCCGCCGCATTCGGAGCAAACAGCGCCGACTTTGTAGACGTGTTGGTTGACATTGTTGCCACTGTAGTTCGCAGTATTACTTCAACTATACGGGGAAGAACTGACAGAAACTAAGGCGTACCCAGGTTTGTACATGCATGCGACGTAATAGAACGAACTGCAGCGCTGAACAGAGCAGCCGATTTCCTTATTATTCCACCAGGCCATCTGAGTTGTTATTTTTTCTTATGATGTCTATGTGAGAGTACACACATCATTAACACACCTTAGACCAACTCAAAACATTCCTGTTCCCTCTGCGAAACTCGCTGTTGTAGAACATCATATTAGATCTCATCCCAAACCTTGCCAACTGGCTCCACCACGTGGCCATGGCCTTAAGCATGGCACCTACAGATATTCTATCGCCTGAGTTGGCGACTGCTACGTAGACGAAAAGATTCAAGTGCGTAACTATTCTAGGGGCATCATATACACATATTCGGTGACAGTCGTTCATTGCTGCCGCAATTAACGACTGTCACCGAATATGTGTATATGAATTCAAAGTTTAGAGTAAACCTTCATTAGGTGGGCTGGACCTACATTTTGTGCGGCCCCAGCATCACTTGTTTCAAGAGTGCGAAGAACGTGAGTGTTCACTTTGTACCCTGGATGAGTATACGCAGGAAGTCCATTTGTGTTACAGCTCTGTATGTACTGCTGAGCGTATGACTCCGCATTGCAAGTGTACTTCTAAAAACTTTGTTGGTATTCCATAAATTTGGTTGGAGAGTATAGACATCTCAGTCCTACCATGCGGTACATGAGTGTTGCTGGAGGAGCAATTCCCCACCCCATGCTTGTTTCCGTTTGTCCTCTGGCCACACTCCCTCTAGAATTAGTGCTCTGATTGAAATGAGGTGATTAACAACTGAGGTATGAATGGTCAACTTCACCTCCAGTTATTGTGCATGTTGAGGAAAAGGTTTCTGAGCGAATTTGTAAGTTTTGGGTTCCCACAGTTGGGCTCTGAACACTTAAGTTTTGAATGAATGTCTGCTTCATGCTTGTAAGTTAACAGGATATCAATTACAGGAAAACTAACTCGGCCAAGGAGGTCTGGTTGGTGGGGCAAGTGTAGCAGGCGGTGGTGCTGGTCCACCTCCGCCAGGCACTGCTGGTCCACCTCCGCCAGGCACTGCTGGTCCACCTCCGCCAGGTACTGCTGGACCACCTCCACCAGGCACTGCTGGACCAGCTCCGCCAGGTACTGCTGGTCCACCTCCGCCAGGAACTGCTGGTCCACCTCCGCCAGGTACTGCTGGTCCTCCTCCACCAGGCACTGCTGGACCACCTCCGCCAGGAACTGCTGGTCCTCCTCCACCAGGCACTGCTGAACCACCTCCGCCAGGAACTGCTGGTCCTCCTCCACCAGGCACTGCTGGTCCTCCTCCGCCAGGCACTGCTGGTCCACCTCCGCCAGGCACTGCTGGTCCTCCTCCCCCAGGCACTGCTGGTCCACCTCCGCCAGGAACTGCTGGTCCTCCTCCGCCAGGCACTGCTGGTCCACCTCCGCCAGGCACTGCTGGTCCTCCTCCGCCAGGCACTGCTGGACCACCTCCGCCAGGCACTGCTGGACCACCTCCGCCAGGCACTGCTGGGCCACCTCCGCCAGGCACTGCTGGACTACCTCCGCCAGGCACTGCTGGACCACCTCCACCAGGTTGAGCTTAAATATAATAAAGTGCATAGTTTAACAGACATAGGAGCTTCATTTATGCTTAAAACTTAATAGCCACAAGTGAATTGTTTACCGTAAACGACCTCCTTCTTATGTAGAGTGAAGGCAATCTAAACATGAAAATATTATTCCACGACCAAGAAAGGGAACTTATAGTCGACTCACCACCCAGAACACTATTGGACCAACCATTCCTAGTAGTGTAGGTTCCAGCGTCCGAGCGCCTCTTTTATTTTTCGGGAATTTGGTAATCTTTGGTTGGGAGCAGCCATGATAGGGCATATTAATATTAATACTAATATAATTAATACTAATTAATAATAATTAATATGTCAAAGTTACCACACAGAAAAATTGTTCATTCGCTGCCTCTCGTCCTTACTGTGACCGTCTATTTTGGTGTTATGAAAATTAATTTTCGTTAACATTCGTAAAGGGCCATTCATTAATGGAGTGCGTAAACAGTTATGTCTAGTGCATAGACGATGGCCAGCATGTACTGCGGAAGCCGTTGGCTGCAAATATTCAGTCACAACTTCATTACAATATAAAATATTCTAACACTTGCTGCTGTGGTTCGAAAAAAGTAGAGTTCTCCCCGAATCCTTTTCAAAAATAATACAAACCAGTCCAATAATACAAGTAATACAAACCTCTCTACGACTAGCACTGTCAATTATCAGTAAGGAACTGCAGCCATTCCAATCAGCGTTTCTTGTTTTACTTGGCAATCATTTTCCTATATTTTGATGCAGTGGGGAAGGGCTATGTAAGGGAAGGGGCACACAGAGGGGAACCTAAAATCCGGCAGCTAAGAAAATCATTGAGGGACTCCAAGGCTTAGCAGCCTTCAGAAAGGCTGCACTCGCTTGATATAATGGTGGTCTTTCTCTGGAAATTGCAAAATGAACGCAGTCCGAACATCCCCCTCTCAATCACTGCTGAAACTTTCTTCCTTCCACTCAGACATTCCAGTAAGCTGCATGTCGTCTCTGCTCTAATTTTTAAGATTGTCATGGTCGGTTTTCTCGTAAATTTGAGTGCTGTTTGGTTGTTATTCGGTTAGTAGTTTATTGATATTCAACACTTTAGAAGAAGAACAATAAAATAGCAGAAAATAAAATAAAAATAAAATATAACAACCAAAAAACGCCTGAACAGTTGCCATTTCATGGACTAAAACCGATGCCACATGCTGCTTCAGTTAATGGAATGCCTGTAAAACAGATGAGAAACGGCAATTGAGGAGAGAATAGCAGCAAGCGAAAGGAGATGCTCATAGGCACTGAATCCGTCATATTACACTGATTTGACTACGTTCGCGCAGCGCATTTACAAAAGTTGGGGTCAATACCTTGTAGACATAATTCAGTGCATGAATGAAAGCTGTTGCAACCTAAATTTTTCTGATATTTCTGGCAGGGTATTATTGCTGGTAATTTAAAGGCAGCACTCACGCTGAAAAAAAATTTTCTTGCATTTGTACTCATTTCAAAGGTGCCATCAACTGGAGCGTAACTACAGAAAAAACCACTCCAAATCATACAGTTATTCGACTAATAAAACTCGCACGTATGTGTAGTGTAGCCGTTTTGACAGTGCATTTTCCGCGACAGCGGTCCACTGGCATTGGTGCACGCAGCGCGCTCGGTCAAAGAGTTGACCCATGATCGATCTAACATCTTTGACGAGTTTCATCGTCGGTACCCTTCTTCAGTTGTTCTAAGAGGTAGGAAAGAACAGTATAAAAACTAACAAACGATAAAACTCGACAAAGAAGCCGAATCGATCGTGGGTCAACTGTTTGACCGACTGCTCCAATGCCAGGAGACCGCTGTCGTGGAAAATGCCCTGTCAAAGCGACTCCACTATACAAACGCGCCCGCCATGCTCAACCTGGCCCCATTCTTTCTGATCGTGTGCGGCTGTGTTTCTCAGCTAATACAGGATCGATCAGTATTTTCGAATAGCAGTGATCCTTTCCGTACCTCGGCGGCCGCACCCATCTCAGGCGATAGATCTCGTACAGATGGACATGTTTTGGCAAAATACAACGTAGTATTCCTCGCGAACGTAGCCTTTTTTGATGGTCTTTCCTCTACAGTGGGCGCAAGAGTAGCCTCCAGAGTAGAATTTCATGAAAAAGTCGAGACGTCTTTTATCGTGAGTGCTGTCTTTGAGGTAATTATGCTAACGAGTGTGAATACTGAAAGAACCAGTTCTGTTCATTGGGGCAGACCTCAACAATACTAGTTAACCTACTCCAGGTAGCTGTTACGACCACTTTTTTCGCGTCCCCAGCTTCCTTCTCCCGGTCCTCATTTCTTTAGTTTCCAACAATGGTCTTACTATCAATGAAGCTAACGAAAAGTGAGTGAGAATTGTTTCTCCTTCAAGCATCGCATTTGAATGGAATCTTTGAACTTACTGCCATGTTTCCGGCCGTGCTTCTGTTTAAGGCCTCTTCGACAGTGCCTGTTCGCATCCAAGTTGTTCTGCTTCGACTAAGTGCTGCAAGCCAAGAAATGTCATAATCATTGCATGTTACGGAATACACTGGCGGTGACATACATAGGAGCAAACCGTAATTTTGATGGATTTCGCAATCACGGCTGTACATGCAGCGGAAGGAGAAGGACTTTTAGAAAACATGCATTATGCATCGAAAGGGCAGGCGACCGAATTCATATTTTCATGCCGATCAGGTCTTCTAACAATACATAAAGTTATAGCAACAATAGTATGTTGTGGCAATGGTGTTAGAATATGTACTAACTGTTTACGCAGGCCCTAAAATAGAAACCATGGAAATCTGCAAATCTGCTTCTACTGTAACTCACGGTTTAACTGCTTCGACAGTTATGTACAGGAGAAACTACGAATGCTGGCTGCTACCGTCAGTTCTACAGGAACAATCTTTGGAGGGAACTTCGAAAAAAAATCGAAAGCTTAGATTCATCCGACTATGGCAATTAAAGCAAATTGTATAGTTAACATTTTATGAAGAGGGAGAGCGTTTGGGTCCCTTCGAAGAATGGGCGTGGCTAACGATGCCCCGTGGTATTCAGGCGCTACGCAGTTTCTGCTGACAGCATGGCGACTCAAGGGAGTGTCTACTAAGTGTTTGCAGTCAATAAATGAAGGATGCACCTCTATCATGCTTTAAAGCTGCTGAAGTTACGGATTCGATATTATGGACAGTGTATGTAAAAGTGGTTTTATTGTAACTGCTCAAAATTGACATCATGTGATGGATTTTGAGATTCATGAGATTCACGGATTTCGAGATCATGAGATTCACGGATTTTGTGACCAATTCATCACATGATGTCAATTTTGAGCAGTTTGACTTATACAACCAACCTTCTATATTGAAAGAAAAAATCCCTCAAAATCTTCCTGGAGTTCATATCTCAACTCAGAGTTTAATCTCTAAATTTCCATTTTTCAAATCTAAACAAAAATTTCATTCAAAATGCTTCTCGGCGTTTATTCATCGTTACTGGAAAGAAAGAGTGGTCCAAATGCTGAATAGTCACCCTCTTTTTATGAGTGTGCATGGCTGACACCAAAAGCACCGTAGTGCTTACATATCCGCAGTATCATTTGCCACCCCCCTTTTCCGGCGGACCCAAATGCTACGGCGCCTTCTATGGTACGTCAGGAGGTTGAGTGGGGACCTCTATTAGGTAGTTTGTAGTTTTCCGCGAGATAAGAAAGACAAGCCGATCGTGCCACGTATCCTCACCATAATTGGAGATCACAGGGTATTTTCTCAATAGTATTCCAGTAATTCTGTTCTAGCTTACATTGATACATTGAAATTTTGCTTATGGTAATGGTTCCGACATCATAACTAAAGAGATTAAGAACATTTGAGGTGTTTTCTTTTTGAATTTTGGTTTTTACATTCAGAAGGGAATCAAGAAAAAAATCTTGAATGTCGGGATGCTCTTGATGGAGTAGTACGCTTAGCTGCAGTTTACAGCATCCTATAGCCATGGACAGGAGGAAAAAACGCTATTTGGCAAAAAGCCAACAGATAGCTTCCAACGGTTGGTTCCTCTGTCCGCGGTAGAGATAAATATTGTTTTTCAACAAAAGGCGCAAAGAAAACGTATAAAAGCACATTCTCGTTTGGGTCGTCTCAGAGGATACTATCTTCAAAATTTCCGTGATTTCCACTGAGAAGGTGAATTTTCCTGTTTCTGTGGAAATGAGCGTAAAGATCCACAAGCACGTGTAAAATGAAATGTCGAAGAATTAGCTGCTTCCGCAAACTACCATCCATTCTGGAAGCAGCCAACGGATTCCTCAGCGGCACAGAGTGAATGATCTAAACGAAAACCATCCAGAATTTGGACATCGCCAACCTGTCTTACTCTCCGAATGGCCGGGCATTTCTGCTGACGGAAACGTTTTCAAGTTTTCGATTTAGGCTATACTTGGGGAGCGAGTCTGTGAGAAAAATTAGGCCAATTAGGCAATCAGTCACTGAAGAAGCCGATGGAAAAGAGATTACGCGAAATTACGATAGCGCCGTAGGGACGGAATATACAGGATGCCGCATAATCACTGTCTCAAATTAGAAAAAAAAACGCATGGAAGACGTACAAGCGAATCAATTCAGACTATTCATTAACATCTATGGAAACAGAAATCGGGAGATCATTCAATGTGGCCTTTTTAGGCGCCGATGACAGCCTTTAGACTTCCGAGACATGCCTGCCATGTTATTAGTTAGTTCCAGGCGTCTCCAGAGACTTCCTCAGAGCCTCAACGCTGGTGTGGTTTTTTTCTGACATACGTTCTTTTCTGGAACCACCCAGACTATGCACATCAATGCACGTGCAGCAGTTATTCGAAGAGTCAGTATTGTTAGTAACACGAACGGTGTAGTGGACACTGTCAGAAACGTGTTCTGGTGACTGCAAGGGAATGTGTTACTGTTGGACTGCAGTAATTGAATCGTTGTAATAGGGCATTCAGAAAGACGTGTTCGCCCGTGCAAATACGGGCCTAGCACCTGAGAACGGTGACGAGGCGCTCGCAGGTAGTTGCGAGCGGCTCCTGTGGCACTTTGCCAATTCTGAATAGCATGACGAAACAGCATCTCTCATAGGGGTTCGTGATAGGTTTCGAAAAATTGTCTTGTTGATGGTAGCGTTTGTCAGGGACTCCTTCTTCATCGATGATGGCGGTACCTCTGACATTTGACGTTCCAAGAACGACGGGCTGGGAAAAGCGAAGGGCAAGAGTAGGGAAATATGTATGTGTGCTATTTGTGTATAGCTATATAAATAGACCCTGCACATGCATAAACGGATGAAACATTGATTTATTTTGTGAGGTTAATACAAAGTTGGGAATATTTCCTCTAAAAAAATGTGGAGCAGAGGTGTCTCGGCATTCGCGGTTCCCTGCTACATCCCCCCCCTCACCCAGATCATACACTCTGGGCTAACGGCTTTCCCTTTTCAAGAATGCCGCTGACTCGGGTTGATGAGTTGGCGCTCGGTTCAAGGAGTATTGAAAAATTGCATAGCAAAAGTCCTTTCCACAGTCCTCAACGCATCCTCCATGTGGCGCCCCCTGGACAGATTAATCAGCGGCTCTCACACATTGTCACGTTGTTTAGGCTGATAAGTAAGACGAGATTGCAGCAATTGAACTTAGATAGTCTGTTCTAGCGAAGAGATTTTGCTGAAATGGTACTTGCGTTCGGATACCACGACATGAAACCAATTTGATACTAACTGAGTTCTCGGTATGGAAAGCATGCTCAGGTCGCAGAGATGAGTTCACTTTGCAATATCCTCCCGTAATAGTGTCGAGATCCAGCAGCGTTACTTTCAAAAACTCTCCAAAAGCTACCTGAATCTTTGTTGCATAGACCAGATCGTTCTAGTTTTAGACGAAAACTTCTTTCGGTTCTCCTCAGGCATTCATCTTCATCTGAACGTCTTCTGTTCTGTGTTTCATGTTGCCTATAGCGCACCATTCTCTCACAGTAAATAAGTAGGTAGATAAATAACAAATAAATGAATAAATAACCCTTATCTTAGTGGTTCCACGAATGCTCCCAATGTTCACCCACTAAGGACGGTCCCTGATTTCTCTTTGCGCTCTCATTTCCTTCATCCTTCCATCGTTTGATGTTCTTTGAAGACGTGCTAGTTTAACTGTTGCTGCTGCAATGGACTCTACAACTTATAGCTTCTCTAATCACATGATCGCACAACAGATTTGTGGTGAGAAAATTTAGGCATGGCTCAAAGTAAACAAATGAGTACGTAGTAAGGAATAACAATATTTGGTAGCACTCCAGTAATGAATGAAACAAAAAGGTGATAATATTTACAAATAAAATATGAACAAATGATGAGGCACCCGTATTTTCTGCACTTACTAAATGATCACTCAAAGATTCGGACCGCCAACAACGTCCCAACACGTTTCAACAGCAGCTACGCCGCGAGGTCAAAGCTTATTTTCACGCGCCTGCGTTGGCAACGCGAAGGGTGTGATTCAGGGGCTATGAACTAGTTCGCATGCCTCAAACATAGGATGCCAGCTCAATCTGAGCGCAGAGCATTGTTTCTACCGTAGACTTGGCTAAGCGGATGCGTGCAAAAGCTCATCCCAAAAAATTCTCGAGCGCGTATGCGCTTTCCGCGACAGCTCTTGGTCGACGCGTCGAGCCGCTTCGCACTTCCAGATCCGCGCCGCCCCCGCAGGCGTCCGCACCACATGCATCTGGCCTGACCGATTGTCGGAATACACCATTTTCTCTCCAAGTAGCAGTGTCTACCTTCTAATTCCTCGGGGGTTTGGCTTGATAGGTTCTGCGTTCTGCAGAACTGCCTTATCCAGTCATCAGAGCAAATGTTCGTGCGGTAAGTCTAATGTGGGAAAACTTTGCGAAAATTTATTTGAACACTTTTTTACGTCTGACTTGTCTTTGAAAATGAACTTGTGAAACTTATGACCTCCTTCCCATCTTCACCAGCGGCAAAGAGCTTGACCATCACACTGGCCTCTCGGACATTCGGAGCAAACAGCGCCGACTTTGTAGACATGTTGATTGATATTGTTCCCGCTGGAATTCGAAATGTTTGCTCAATCATACGGAGTAGAACTGGCAAAAACTATGTCGTACCCAGGTTTGTACATGCATGCGACGTAGTAGAACGAACTGCAGCGATGCACAGAGCAGCCGACTTCCTTATTATTCCACCAAGCCATCTGGGTTGTGATTGTACTCAGAAATACAGTATGTATGATAGTGTACGCATTCAAAATATACCTTGGACCAACTCAAAACATTCCTGTTTCCTCTGTGAAACTCACTGTTGTAGAACATCATATTAGATCTCATCCCAAACCTCGCCAGCTGGCTCCACCACGTAGACAAGGCCTTAAGCATAACACCAACAGAAATTCACTTCCCTGAATGAGCAACAAGAATGTGCGGAGGGGATTTTAGTATTCATTCTAAAGGCATCAAAATTTTACATGCGGAACCGATTCTATCACATTGGTCCGGAAGTTATGTACCAAGATTATTTTTTCGATCCATAATTTAATAGGCTTCAAATCAGAACGCCACTACACGTAAACTTCCAATGCTCACGGTAATCACACACGACAGAAAAGTTGGCCTCCGCTTGGCGAACTACCTCTAGCCAAAAGGAGAATTGCGCCAGAGAAGGTATTGGCTGGTGGGAATGCTATGCTAGGAACTGCTGCCAGCTGGGCACACGATGATCTAATCTTCTGAACTACAGAATTTGGCAGACGCAAAAATTACCATGTTGCTCCTATTTATGACAATGCCCGACTTCACATGGCGAATCTTAAAAAATAACAAATCTTACTAGTCGGAAAATTGCCGAACTGCTTATTCTCCTAACTTGGCCTCATTTGGCAGCTACTTCTTTGAGCACTGAAGCTGTATCTACGAGAAAAGTAATTCGATGACCAGAGCAGATTGGAAAGTGATATTTCAAGATTTTCCGACTCGTAACCGTGGATCATGATGGTGATTATTTTGTTGATCGATATCTATTCACAATAAATTTAACGTTGCTTGGAAAAAGTGTGAATTTTGGTTCAAGACTTTCGAAGCAACCAATAGTAGACAGACGTTATTCTGAAGGCATCAACATTTTTAAAAAAAATTGACAATTGACACCGAATTTGTGTATATGCACTCACAATTTTGATTACTTTTGAATTTCGGAATCTTCAGAACTTCGAAAAAAAAACTTCAGAAAGCGGGTCCAAGTTACGTTTTGTGCTGCTCCAGCGTTAGTTGTCTGGAGGGTGCGGAGAACGTGAGTGTTCACTTTGTACCCTGGATGAGTATACTCAGGCAGTCCATTTGTGTTACAGCTCTGTATGTATTGCTGAGCGTAAGACTCCGCGTTGCAAGTGTACTTCTAGAAACATTTGTGTTGATAGTATTCTACAAAGATAGATGGAGAGTATACACATGTCAGTCTTACCATACGATACATAAGCGTTGCAGGAGGAGCGATTCCCCAGCCCATGCTTGTTTCTGTTTGTCCTCTGGCCACACTCCCTCTGAAATTAGTACTTCAATTAAAATGAGGGAACTGACAGCTGAGACATGAATGATCAACTGTTCTCACCTCCAATTATTGTGCATGTTGAGGAACAGGTTCCTGAGAGAATTTGTGAGTTTCGGGTTCCCACAGTTGGGCTCTGAACACTTGAGTTTATGAAGAAATACCATACTTCATTGCTGTCATTTGAAAAGATATAGATTACAGGAGAACGAACTCGGCCAAGGGGGTCTAGTTGGTGGCGCAGTTGTAGCACCCGGTGCTGCAGTGGTTGCACCTGGTGCTGCGGTGGTTGCACCCGGCGCTGCTGTAGTGGCACCTGGTGCCGCAGTGGTTGCGCCCGGCGCAGCTGTAGTTGCGCCAGGTGCAGCTGTAGTCGCGCCAGGTGCTGCTGTCGTTGCACCTGGCGCTGCTGTAGTCGCGCCCGGTGCTGCAGTAGTCGCGCCAGGTGCTGCAGTAGTCGCGCCCGGCGCTGCTGTCGTTGCACCTGGCGCTGCTGTAGTCGCGCCCGGTGCTGCAGTAGTCGCGCCCGGTGCTGCAGTAGTCACGCCCGGCGCTGCTGTAGTTACACCCGGTTGACCTCAAATATAACTAAATAATTTGACAGACATCAGAGGTTTAAGTTCTCACTAGCGTTCCATAACAACAATTGAATTGGTTACCGTAAACGGCTTCCTTCTCAGAAAGAATGAAGGCGATCTAAACATTACTATATGATTTCACGACCTAGGAAGAGAAGCCGACTTACCGCCCAGAACACTATTAGACCAGCCATTTCTAGTAGTGTATGTTCCAGCGTTCAAGGGCTCCTTTTATCTTCTCGGGAATATTGCCGCTTTCCATTGTCGGCTGTCATGGTGGAACAGGAATATTACCATTCCAAATAATTGTTCGCTTGCTGCTTCTTGTCCTTGTCGAAGCACAATCTGTGACCGTCTATTTTGGTTTGTGTAAGTATTCATTTCCATAAACATCCTTTATCTCTGGAAAGCGTCGAGTGCGTTAATAAGTATCTCTAATGCACAGTGCATTTTCAGTGCGAATGCCGGAATTGGAATGAACGTACATATGTTGCACAAGCAGTCTGGTGCAGATATTCAGTTACAGCTGTATAACAGTGTGACATTTTCCGATATCCTTTGCAGCGGTCTGGAAAAAAGAATAGCGGGTTTCAGACATTTTCCGAATCGCGGCGCGGCGTGGCGCGAGAAATGACCCGCGCGCGGGAAACAACTCGCTCTGGAAGTTGCATTGGATCTGCCGCGCGACAACGAATACCCCAGACCATTCGACTCCGCGACTCGCAGAGCGAGCTCGCAAAATGCCGCGGAGGGCTCGCGCGAGACAAAATCTCTGAAAGCTCTCCTGCTCGCGCCACTTCGCCGCTCTGCGTTGGCGCCCATCCTTCATCATATGGTGCGGCGCGGCACAACTCTGAAACTCGCTTATGGTCCTTCATTGATCCTTCATCAATAAAGAATCCCGTAACTTGTAGGATTTTCGACGTTTTAATGAGAATGGAAGCGTATATTTCCGCTCAGCAGCTCGCATGTTTTCGGTTGAAGAGAAGATTTCGATCACGATTCCTGAGATGACAAATTGCCTTCAAGGAACGAGTTCTGCGATTTACTGTGATACCAGGATAACGCAAACACAGCAAAACCTGCCAAGCCACACCCCAAGAAATGGAAGGCAGACATTCTTGCATGGGGAGTGACTGCTGCATTCCGACTGCGGCGAGCTGCACACCTGTGTTTGGGCTGCGTTGAGCTGGCTAGCTGATGTTGGGTTAACTGTGGCGTCGTTCAACCTGTGTTCTGCCCCTCATGTCTTGCGTTCTTTCTGCTCCTTGTTACGTGGGGACACACCCCCTGGGAGACGTATATGACCTCGTGGTTGATCTTAGTTGTGTCTGGTCTTCGACAGAGAAAGGCAAGCCCTGCGTGACTCGTCAGGACGGCGGAGGCCTGGGGTGAAGCGTGGCTCAATGCAGCAATTGGTCAGACGGTGTTCGGCGCGGAGGCGTGCGGGTGCGGTGCGGCTCCGAAATAAGCATACGCGTTCGGGAACATTTTTAGGTAAACTTGGACAAGGGTTTGCTTGCCAAAGTCTTCAGCAGATATACAACTCTTGAAATGCATGAAGAGTGTTCCAGGGTCTTTTATTTTCACAAGCCGTTTCTTTTCTAGTTGGTAATTTAACACACACATCAGAAAAAGAGTTTTGTAGTTGGAACAATGTCTGTCCAAGTGGTAATCCAGAAGGGGATGTCCGGTCCATCAGTGTTGTGCCAGAGTTTGTGCTATCTCACTAGTATATTTTACCGTATGATCATTTAGCTTGCTTTGTGCATCTCTGACTCGCGCTTTACATGGAGGTGCTTCCTAGTGTTGTTCTTAGGAAGTAAGCACGATACACTTTGCAAAAATATGACAGATCTCGTGATATCCTTTAAATATCTTGGCACATGAATTTTGTCGTTTGCTATCCGCGGAACGGAATTGCCTCTCAAGTCAACGTTTTTACCATGGAGGCACTTTTGAGTGATAGCATTGACTTCTTAGTCTAAGTTTTCAAGCTGCTACCGCGAATACATTCTCTTTGTTGCAAGAGAGGATTGCTACAATCAGACCTCAAAAAATCCACTGTTGCAAGCCTTAATAGCTAGTGTCATTGATCAATAGTACTGAATAAATAGATCCACCCTGCGTAGGACAGTCCATTCGCAAAGACCAGGCACCGCTCACCTGCTACTATCACTCGATGCAAAAATACGTCAAGAATCAATGTGTCAAAACTTAATAAAATTTGTGGAAGCAAAAGCCTTTGTCAATCTACTCGGCGTAGTGCAAGTCTATGCGCAGGTGTAAGATTACTGCTGTCTTTGGTAGCGGCTATAGAACGACAGATGACAAGCTGTGTGCCACAGAGCGTGTCTCAACTATCTTTCAGTCCTCACTTTGATCTAACCTTTCTATTTTGGTGTTTTCCCAGTTGTAACGGACATGTCAGTTTTGACCACTCTCCTTACAAAGTAGATGGAAATCACACCATCCGCCAGTTTTGTAAATTTTCCTTCCGATGACATTTCTTGATTCATCCCCCACAATTTATGCTTCCTCATTTCAAGCTTCTGCTAAGGTCTATAACGAGCAGTATTGAATTTCAAGAAAAGTATTATAGGTAACGACTAATACTGTATTTGTCATGTTATTTCTGGGTTACTATCACAAACAAACTGAATGCAGTCACGCTAGCCATGTATGTAGAAGCTGCTCAAAAGGCAGAGTGCTTTCCAAAACGTGTTATCCTAGGGTTGGAAACAATGGCAGTCATCTTATTTCTCCGTAAACTCCACGACAGTATGAGTAGCAACAAATTGTGCATACGGATTAAACATTTTGCCTATATTTGTGAGCTTAATACAGAGTTGAGAAACTTCTGCCTCAATGGGACGATTCCTTGGAAGTCATCTCAACATATCTAGGCGCCGAACATTTTATTCTGTGAAAACAGAGGTGTCACGCCATTCGTGGCTTCCCTCAACCTCTCCCCGCAAATCATCACACTCTGGACTGAGCCGTTTCCTCTCTGACGGCTTTCCTTCTTCAGAGTATGGCCGACTCGGACTGATGAGCTGGCACTCGTTTGGGGGATTATGAGCAACTCAGATATTCTCTCAACAGTCCCATATCTTCCATGCGGCGTTTTTGAAATCTCCTTGCATCTATCGTGTTTATTAGCCTCGACAACATCAGCTACTTTCCGTAGCTTTCATTGCTTGTTGTCGCTTTCAAGAGGTTTTAGTTTTCTACATGTTGTTGCAGCGAACTCTATAGACTTGCTAGAAGGCAATAGATTCGCGATGTGGGAGCTTCCGTATAGCTCAGAGTAACCAAATGAGCATGTCGTCGAAAGTAGGAGTACTGGACAGACATTCCAATCATGTTTGAGACAAGAATATGATAACGTTCACAAATCAATTAAAATAGTATCGAGGCTTAAACACTCGATTATCTGCGCAGTGGCTGTCGAAAGTGGAAAAAATTCGCGAAAATTTACTCTACCATTTAATTACCCAACTTGTTTTCGAAAATAAACTTGAGAAATTCATTGTCTGTTTCCCATCTTCACCAGCGACAAAGAGCTTGCCCATCACATTGGCCCCCGCCGCATTCGGAGCAAACAGCGCCGACTTTGTAGACGTATTGGTTGACATTGTTGCCGCTGTAATTCACGGTGTTACTTCAATTATACGGGTAGAACTGACAGAAATTATGTCGTACCCAGGTTTGTACATGCATGCGACGTAATAGAACGAACTGCAGCGCTGAACCGAGCAGCCGATTTCCTTGTTATTCCACCAAGCCATCTGAGTTACCATTTTTTCTCAAAAATATTGTGTGTCTATGAAAGGGCACTCGTCTTGGACACACCTTGGACCAACTCAAAACATTCCTGTTTCCTCTGCGGAACTCACTGGCGTAGAACATCATGTTTGATCTCATCCCAAACCTCGCTAGCTGGCTCCACCACGTGGACATGGCCTTAAGCATAACACCAACAGAAATAACTTCTGAGTTGGGGCAGGTGCACGGAGAAAGAATTTTAGCAGGTTACTATTCTGAAGGCATCAAAATTGTCACCAAAACTAAAAACTGACGCCGAGTTTGTGTGCATGCATCTGAGTTCTGAGTAATTCTTTAGGAAGCGGTCTAAAATTACATTTTGTGCTGCTCCAGCGACACTTGTTTGGAGTGTGCGAAGAACGTGAGTGTTTACTTTGTACCCTGGATGTGTATACTCGGGTAGTCCCTTCGTGTTACAGCTCTGTATATATTGCTGGGCGTATGACTCCGCGTTGCAAGTGTACTTCTATAAAAATTTCTGTTGGCAGTATTCTGTAGATATGAATAGAAAGTATTGACATGTCAGTCCTACCATACGGTACATAAGCGTTGCTGGAGGAGCGATTCCCCATCCCATGCTTGTTTCTGTTTGTCCCCTAGCCACGCTTCCTCTGAAATTGGTGTTTTAATTTGAATAAGGTGGTTCACCGTTGAGACATGAATGGTTTCCTCCTTTCACCTCCAGTTGTTGTGCATATTGAGGAAAAGATTCCTGATAGAGTTAGTGAGTCTTGGGTTTCCACAGTTGGGTTCTAAACACATGAGTTTATGAATGAATGTCACACTTCATAGTCAGTTGACAGTTCAGGTAGTCAGTTGACATGACATCAATTATAAGAAAACGAACTCGGCCAAGGAGGTCTGGTTGGTGGCGCAGTTGTAGCAGGCGGTGGTGCTGGACCACTTCCACCCGGTGTCCCAGGACCAGTTGCACTCGGTGTCCCAGGACCAGTTGCACCCGGTGTTCCGGGACCAGTTGCACCCGGTGTTCCAGGACCAGTTGCACCCGGTGTTCCGGGACCAGTTGCACCCGGTGTTCCAGGACCAGTTGCACCCGGTGTTCCTGGACCAGTTGCACCCGGTGTACCGGGACCAGTTGCACCCGGTGTTCCTGGGCCAGTTGCACCCGGTGTACCGGGACCAGTTGCACCCGGTGTCCCAGGACCAGTTGCACCCGGTGTTCCTGGACCAGTTGCACCCGGTGTTCCGGGACCAGTTGCACCCGGTGTCCCAGGACCAGTTGCACCCGGTGTTCCTGGACCAGTTGCACCCGGTGTTCCGGGACCAGTTGCACCCGGTGTTCCAGGACCAGTCGCACCCGGTGTTCCGGGACCAGTTGCACCCGGTGTTCCTGGGCCAGTTGCACCCGGTGTTCCGGGACCAGTTGCACCCGGTGTTCCGGGACCAGTTGCACCCGGTGTTCCTGGACCAGTTGCACCCGGTGTTCCGGGACCAGTTGCACCCGGTGTCCCAGGACCAGTTGCACCCGGTGTTCCGGGACCAGTTGCACCCGGTGTCCCAGGACCAGTTGCACCCGGTGTTCCGGGACCAGTTGCACCCGGTGTTCCTGGGCCAGTTGCACCCGGTGTACCGGGGCCAGTTGCACCCGGTGTCCCAGGACCAGTTGCACCCGGTGTTCCGGGACCAGTTGCACCCGGTGTCCCAGGACCAGTTGCACCCGGTGTTCCGAGACCAGTTGCACCCGGTGTTCCTGGGCCAGTTGCACCCGGTGTACCGGGGCCAGTTGCACCCGGTGTCCCAGGACCAGTTGCACCCGGTGTTCCTGGACCAGTTGCACCCGGTGTTCCGGGACCAGTTGCACCCGGTGTTCCGGGACCAGTTGCACCTGATTGACCTTAAATATAATTATGTGCATAGTTTGACCGACATAGAAGCTCTAACATTTATTAGAGCTCCATAGCTACGAGTGAATCGTTTACCGTAAACGACTTCCTCCTTAAACAGAATGAAGGCGATCTAAACATGACAATACTACTCCAAGACCAAGAAAGGGAACTTATTGTAGACTCACCGCACACAACACTATGACAGAAACTTAAAGACAGTCCGAGGGGACATTTGCTCCGACCTTACTCAGTGCCATGTACGTCAAAGTCTTTGCATTATCGAATGTGTATCTGCTCCCATACTACACGAATCCTCTAATCTGCTAATCAAACCCACTCAAATGGCAATTTTAGTGGAAGTAAGTCATTTGAGTGACTTTGACTCCCCGTTGAAAAGGGCCAGACTAATACTTAACAAATATGCACTAATTTCACAAGTTGTACTTCAATTTTCTTATGAACAGATTTGTACTTAATTTACTTTGCTGCCTATTGCACTTTTGTTGCATCTTTACCATATGGCTGTCCAGGGTACGGTCGGAGCAGATGTCCCCCCGGACTGTCATTAAGTTTCTGTCAACACTATGAGGCCAGTCATTTCTAGTAGTGTATGTTCCAGTTTTCGAAGGCTTCTTTTATATTCTCGGGAATGTTGTCGCTTTTCATTGTGTCTGTCATGGTGGAACAGCAATATTACCATTTCAAATAATAGTTCGTTCGTTGCTTCTTGTCCTTGTTGAGGCACAATATGTGACCGTCTATTTTGGTGTTGATGAATTTTCATTTCTCTCAACATTCATAAATCTCCATTCGTTGAAGCTTGGAGTACGTGAACATTTATTTCCAGTGCACAGACGACGACCAGAATCCGATTTAGCATGTGTTGCCGGAGTCATTTGCTACAAATATTCGTTGCATGACAATATAACAATATAACTTTTTGCAATATTCCCCGCTGTGGCTTCAGAAGGGGTATGGTTCTACCTAAGACCTCCATCATCGGGCCCTTATAGGAACGCCTCTATGACCAGCACTATTGTCTATCAGTGAAGAACTGTGGTCCATCTTTCCAGCATTTCATTATCTCATTCAGCAGTCATTTCCCTGTATTACGACGCAGTAAGGAAAGGCAATTTGGAAGGGAGAGAGCAGCCAGGGAGGGGGGGAGGGGCTACTTACAAGTTACAGCTGGACAAGTCACTCAATGACTCAGCCTTCAAAAAGACCGCACTCGCTTAATCCAACGGTCGTCTTTCTCTTGAACTGTAACAGCAATGCAAATCGAACAGTCAGAGAGTATAGGGTTGTGATGATGAAGTGGCACACTTAGCTGCATTCTGCAGCATTCTGCAGTCCTAGGAATGTTAACAGAATATTCGACGAAAAACCAGCAACAGCCGGCTGCTTATCGTTATCTACTCTTTAAGAGATCGCTCATAAATATTGCCTCACAATAAAAAAGCCCATAGAAAGAGTGTGGAAGCACATCCCCGCTCTTCAAAAAATTAACCTAAACAAACATAAGCATCAGTTTCACTCGATGTTTCTTCCTTTAGCATATGTCACAGTGCTCGGCCTCCAAAGGTATGACTTTGTTGCCGTTCGTGTGCGTAGCTCACCACCTTTAATCACGAGTTTGTCCACAAACGAGCGGGCTTGCATTTCTCATAATGATAGAGTGCATGAAAGAAAGAGTCTGATGCATCCACTCGGGTCGTCTCACGGAATTCCTTATTAGAGTTTGCTGAAATAAGGTTCCCGTTTTCGTGGAAATGAGCGTGATAATCCTTAAGCACGCGTAAGAGGATCTATTAGAAGAGTGCGTGACGGTCAAAACGAAAACCACCCAGAATTAGGACCTTGCCATCTCGCCTGACTTCACCATTGTCGCAAAATGGCCAGGCATTTCTCGTGATTGGAACGTTCACGCGTTCTGGGTTTGGGCAACAGTGGGAGGTAAGGACTCTCATATGAGGAAAAACTCAATAATCAAAGAATAATGAGCTGCTTGTCACATAGCTCCTAACTATCAAATTTCTTCCTCAATTCTATGCGTCGACTTTGTTTTTGTTTTGTTAAGTGAAAAGGATACGTGGGTACTGTCTTACCTTAACGATGAGTGAGAATCACATGATTCAACGTTCCGTAGACAATTATTCTGTTCACTTGTGTCTATGGATTTTTTTTTCACGCGTTATGCTGCATACCGCTTCAGATTTTAATCCTTCTGATTCCATGTTTACATGCAGCCCTTGTCAAGAAGATGAAGAATTGCGCGTGCGGTTCCATAGCGTCCTGGTAGGACCTAGTCGTCCCCTTCATTTGGAGCGTGCTCTCTCCACCCCTGCGGAATTCGTGTGTAGGTTATGGATAAGGACTGTGCATTGGCTAAAATTAAATCTAAGAAGAAGGGCGATCAATAACGATCGGCGCCAACTTTGTCTTGCTGTTTCTGGGTTATTGGCACAGGCTGGGTATATCATGCTAGCCATGTCTGTAAAAGCAACTAACAAAAGCGGAGTATCTCCCGTAGACTCGGCTTATAAAGGATAGATATCCAACACGTAATGCAAAGGTTTATTGGATCCGTTTGTAGTTAATTGTTCTATAACATTTATTCGAGAAGTTTTTACTCGTCCCTCTGTTCTCACCAGCGGCAAAGAGCTTGACCATCACATTGGCCTCCTCCGCATTCGGAGCAAACAGCGCCTACTTTGTAGACGTGTTGGTTGACGTTGTTTCCGCTGTAATTCAAAGGAAATGTCCGGATGAACGGAGCAAAACTGGCAGAAATTTTGAAAGTCGTACCCAGGTTTGTACATGCATGCGACGTAGTAAAAGGAACTGCAGCGGTGCACAGAGCAGCCGATTTCCTTGTTATTCCACCAGGCCATCTGAATTGTTATTTTATATCGGAAATACAGTGCTTGTATGATATCGTACGCATTCCAGTCATACCTTGGACCAACTTAAAACATTCCTGTTTCCTCTGTGAAACTCGCTGTTGTAAAACATCATATTGGATCTCATCCCAAACCTCGCCAGCTGGCTCCACCACGTGGACATGGCCTTAAGCATAGCACCAACAGAAATCACTTCTGAGTTGGGGCAGGTACATGGGGAAAGGATTTTAGCAGGTTACTATCCTGAAGGCATCAAAATTGTCACCAAAACTGACAACTGACGCCGAGTTTGTGTGCAAGCATCTGAGGTTCTGAGTATATCTTTAGTAAGCGCTCTAAAATTACATTTTGTGCTGCTCCAGCGACACTTGTTTGGAGTGTGCGAAGAACGTGAGTGTTTACTTTGTACCCTGGATGAGTATATGCAGGTAGTCCCTTCGTGTTGCAGCTTTGTATGTATTGCTGAGCGTAAGAGTCCGCGTTGCAAGTGTACTTCTAGAAACATTTCTGTTAGCAGTTCTCTATAGATTTGAATGGAAAGTATTGATATGTCAGTCCTACCATACGGTACATAAGCGTTGCAGGAGGAGCGATTCCCCAGCCCATGCTTGTTTCTGTTTGTCCCCTAGCCACGCTTCCCCTGAAATTGGGGTTTTGATTGAAATGAGGTGAGTCACTACTGAGACATGAATGATCAAATTCGTTCACCTCAAGTTGTTTCACCTCAAGTTGTTGTGCATGTTAAGGAAAAGATTCCTGATTGAATTAGTGAGTCTTGGGTTCCCACAGTTGGGTTCTGAACACTTAAGTATTGAATGAATGTCTACTTCATGGTAGTCAGTTGACATGATGTCGATTATAAGAAAACTAACTCGGCCAAGGAGGTCTGGTTGGTGGCGCAGTTGTGGCAGGCGGTGGTGCTGGGCCAGCTCCACCCGGAGTTCCTGGGTCTGCTCCACCCGGCGTTCCTGGGCCTGCTCCACCCGGTGTTCCGGGACCAGCTCCACCCGGTGTTCCGGGACCAGCTCCACCCGGTGTTCCTGGACCAGCTCCACCCGGTGTTCCGGGACCAGCTCCACCCGGTGTTCCTGGGCCTGCTCCACCCGGTGTTCCTGGGCCGGCTCCACCTGGTGTTCCTGGGCCAGCTCCACCCGGTGTTCCTGGACCAGCTCCACCCGGTGTTCCGGGACCAGCTCCACCCGGTGTTCCGGGGCCAGCTCCGCCCGGTGTTCCTGGACCAGCTCCACCCGGTGTTCCGGGACCAGCTCCACCCGGTGTTCCGGGACCAGCTCCACCCGGTGTTCCTGGACCAGCCCCACCCGGTGTTCCAGGACCAGCTCCACCCGGTGTTCCGGGACCAGCTCCACCCGGTGTTCCGGGACCAGCTCCACCCGGTGTTCCGGGACCAGCTCCACCCGGTGTTCCGGGACCAGCTCCACCCGGTGTTCCAGGACCAGCTCCACCCGGTGTTCCGGGACCAGCTCCACCCGGTGTTCCGGGACCAGCTCCACCCGGTGTTCCTGGACCAGCCCCACCCGGTGTTCCAGGACCAGCTCCACCCGGTGTTCCGGGACCAGCTCCACCCGGTGTTCCGGGACCAGCTCCACCCGGTGTTCCGGGACCAGCTCCACCCGGTGTTCCGGGACCAGCTCCACCCGGTGTTCCAGGACCAGCTCCACCCGGTGTTCCGGGACCAGCTCCACCCGGTGTTCCTGGGCCAGCCCCACCCGGTGTTCCGGGACCAGCTCCACCTGGTGTTCCTGGGCCAGCTCCACCCGGTGTTCCTGGACCAGCTCCTCCTGGTGTTCCTGGTTGACCTTAAATATAATTATGTGCATAGTTTGACTGACATAGAAGCTCTAACATTTCTTAGAGCTCCACAGCTACAAGTGAATCGTTTACCGTAAACGACTTCCTCCTTAAACAGAATGAAGGCGATCTAAACATGACAATACTACTCCAAGACCAAGAAAGTTAACTTATTGCAGACTCACCGCACACAACACTATGAGGCCAGTCATTTCTAGTAGTGTATGTTCCAGTTTTCGAAGGCTCCTTTTATCTTCTCGGTAATGTTGTCGCTTTTCATTGTGTCTGACTGTCATGGTGGAACAGCAATATTACCATTTCAAATAATAGTTCGTTCGCTGCTTCTTGTCCTTGTTGAGGCACAATCTGTGACCGTCTATTTTGGTGTTCATGAATTTCCATTTCTATGAACATTCATAAATCTCCATTCATTGAAGCTGAAAGTATGATGGACTGGCACACTTAGCTGCATTCCGCAGCATTCTGCAGTCCTAAACAGGAATGTTAACAGAATATTCGACGAAAAACCAGCAACAGCCGGCTGCTTATCGTTATCTACTCTTTAAAGGATCGCTCATAAATATTGCCTCACAATAAAAAAGCGCATCGAAAGAGTGTGGAAGCACATCCCCGCTCTTCAAAAAATTAACCTTAACAAACATAAGCATCAGTTTCGCTCGATGTTTCTTCCTTTAGCATATGTCACAGTGCTCAGTCTCCAAAGGTATGACTTTGTTGCCGCTCGTGCGCGTAGCTCACCATCTTTAATCACGAGTTTGTCCATAAACGAGCGGGCTTGCATTTCTCATAATGATAGAGTGCATGAAAGAAAGAGTCTGATGCATCCATTCGGGTCATCTCACGCAATTCCTTATTAGAGTTTGCTGAAATAAGGTTCCCGTTTTCGTGGAAATGAGCGTGATAATCCTTAAGCACGCGTAAGAGGACCTATTAGAACATTAGCTTCCATGTGATAACAAACACTCTGGAAACGGCAAGTGGATTCTTCGGCTGGATAGAGTGCAAAACGAAAACCACTCAGAATTAGGACCTTGCCAATCTCGCCTGACTTCATCATTGTCGCAAAATGGCCAGGAATTTTTTTGTGACTGGAACGTTCACGCGTTCTGGGTTTGGGCAACAGTGGGAGGTAAGGACTCTAGGTGAAATGGATAAGTGGGTACTGTCTCACCTCAACGATGAGTGAGAATTACATGATTCAACGTTCCGTAGACAGTTATTCTGTTCACTTGTGTCTATGGATTTTTTTACGAGTAATGCTGCATACCGCTTCAGATTTTAATTCATCTGGTTTCATGTTTACATGCAGTCCTTGTCAAGAAGATGAAAAATTGCGCGTGCAGTTCCATAGCGTCGTGGCAGGACCTAGTCGTCCCTTTCATTCGGAGCATGCTCTCTCCGCATCCTTCATTCAGGTCCCACCGCACTTCTGCAGTCGCGGAATCCGTGTCTAGGTTATACATAAGGACCGTACATCGGTTAAAAATAGATCTTAGAAGAGGGGCAATCAACAAAGTTTGGCGTCAATGGTGTTTCTGGGTTATTGGCACAGGCTGGGTATATCATGCTAGCCATGTCTGTAAAAGCAACTAACAAAAGCGGAGTATCTCCCATAGACTCGGCTTATTGTTTCAATAGTTTAAAGGATAGATATCCAACACGTAATGCAAAGGTTTATTGGATCCGTTTGTAGTTAATTGTTCTATAACATTTATTCGAGAAGTTCTTACTCGTCCCTCTATTCTCACCAGCGGCAAAGAGCTTGACCATCACATTGGCCTCCTCCGCATTCGGAGCAAACAGCGCCTACTCTGTAGACGTATTGGTTGACGTTGTTCCCGCTTTAATTGAAAAGATATAGCCTACTGTGCGAAGTAGAACTGGCGAAAACTTGTCGCATGCATGTACAAGCCTGGGTACCCAGGCTTGTACATGCATGCAACATAGTAGAACGAACTGCAGCGGTGCACAGAACAGCCAATTTCCTTGTTGTTCCACCACGCCATCTGAGTTGTAGTTGTATCTCAGAAATACAGTGCATATATGGAAGTGTGCACATATGGAACGTACTTTGGACCAACTCAATACATTCCTGGCTCCTCTGCGAAACTCACTAGCGTAGAACATCATATTAGATCTCATCCCATATCTTGCCAGCTGACTCCACCACGTGGCCATTGCCTTGAATACAATGCCAACAGAAATTTACTCTTCTGCATTGGCAACAGCTATTTTGGTAGGCGTTGTGACTGCATACCTTTTCTGAGAACATCTCATGCAACCGTTACCAAAGCTGTTTGTCACCTAACACAGCTATGTAATCGCTGACACAGCAGAGCCTCTAGTTAGGCCTTTAGAGAAATTGTTGTCAGGTCAAAGTCTTTGTAACTAAGAGGGTCGAAAACTCGTAACGTATACCCCCTTTCCTGATCTGGTGCGAAACTCTCCTCTAAAAGCTACCTGATATAATTCCGACTTTTCTGAACTAACCAAATCTGACCTTTGTGTTGAAGTCTGCTGGGAATATGTGCTAAAACAATTCCAAACTGGTGAACTGCTTGAAATTAATTGAGGATTCCACAATCTTCCTACATCCAGATAATTTCTCGCAATCTTTTAGCACAGTATGTTCAGGAAGCCAAATTTTGGCTGCTTCTCGCAAACAAGAACCGTTGCCACATATTTCTTCACAGAGAGCTCCGCAGCAGAAGAGGAAAACGGATTTGAGACCAGGTTCACAAACTGCATTTGAAATATACATCTCATTTCAAATTGCTGGACCTCCCAAGTATCCTTCCCAAGTAAGAACAACTAGACCAAAACCCCAGCAAACCAAAGTTACTAAAATAGTGGCCTTTCGAAAATTACATACAGTGCGAGGTTCCGCTGGATTCTATGCTGCAAGAAGGTGGGAGCTCAAAGTGGATGTCCTTCAACAATGAGTGCAGCGCCATCGTTCCATCCAAAATCTTGAGTTAATATTTGGTAAGCATACTAAAGTTACATTTTGTGCTGCTCCAGCGTCAGTAGTTTGGAGAGTGCGAAGAATGTGAGTGTTCACTTTGTACCCTGGGTGAGTATACTCAGGCAGTCCATTCGTGTTACAGCTCTGGATGTATTGCTGGGCGTATGACTCCGCGTTGCATGTGTATTTCTAGAAACTTATGTATTCATATTCTATGTTTTCAGATTAAAATTGTACTATACAACAGTCTCACCATACGATACATAAGCGTCGCTGGAGGGGCGATTCCCCAACCCATGCTCGTCTCTGTTTGTCCCCTGGCGACGCTCCCTCTGAAATTTGTGAGTTAATTGAAGTCGAGGGGGTCGTGACTGGAACATGGTTTGATTGCTTTCACCTCCAGTTATTGTGCATGTTGAGGAAAAGATTTCTGAGCGAATTAGTTAGTCTCGGGTTTCCGCAGTTAGGCTCTGAATACTCGTTTAAATAAGGGAAGTCTTACATTTGTTGCTTATTTGCAACTGAGATAAAAGGCGTAAAATACTAACTTGGCCAAGGGGGTCTGGTAGCAGGAGGAGGAGTAGTTGTAGCTCCCGGTGCTGGTGTTGCGCCTGGAGCAGGGGTTGCACCTGGTGCCGGAGTAGCACCCGGTGCTGGAGTGGCACCCGGCGCTGGAGTTGCACCCGGTGCTGGAGTAGCACCCGGCGCTGGAGTTGCACCCGGCGCTGGCGTTGCACCCGGTGCTGGAGTTGCACCTGGTGCAGGAGTTGCGCCCGGGGCTGGGGTTGCACCCGGTGCTGGAGTTGCACCCGGTGCTGGTGTTGCACCTGGTGCAGGAGTTGCGCCCGGTGCTGGAGTTGCGCCTGGTGCTGGCGTTGCGCCCGGTGCTGGAGTTGCGCCTGGTGCCGGAGTTGCACCCGGTGCTGGAGTTGCACCTGGTGCTGGCGTACCCGGTTGACCTTAAGTAGCATAAAGACCTGGGTAAGATAAATTTAATTTCATAGGGTAAATGGTTTACCTTGGATAACTTCAAAGTCAGACAGGATGAAGATAACCTAGACGAAAAAGGTCTCTCTATTTAAAAAAAAGAGGATAGCCGACCTACCAGCCAGAACACCGCTGCACGACCCATCGCTTGCAGTGGAATGTTTAATGGTCCGAGCCTTTTATTAACTCCAGAATGTTTTCGTTTTCCATACTGTAGGCAGTAGCGAAATTAGAATTTACCATGTATGTCAGGAATAGTTATTGCACTTCTTCCTTTCATAAGGATTGCATAATTCCTGTTACAACGCTCGTAAACATTCATCTAATGAAATCCCTGAAGTATCAAAGCAAGTATGAATTGCACTTTTGTAAAAGCTCTGCAATCCTAAATTCTGAGCTATGGCAAAGGGCAAAATTCAGAGAATATGTGAAGGTGATGGGATATTTTAGTAGCAGTTTCTGTTGCATGTTCCTCTATCCCTTCCTCCTACTAAATAGGTTAGGGTGTCTTAGGCATGATTTCAAGATGAACATAACATTCTTTGAACTACTTCGCAGTTGCCCTAGTAGCGTTGAGATACCGAGGAGAGGTCTTTGCAAGTGATCAAGTTATGAATGAGGTCTTAGCGGGATTTCTCATATCTGTTGGTTTTAATATGTTGACTAGGTAATAAAACCATGAAATTTTGAGAAAAAAAGGTGCTTAATCTCTACTGCGCCCTGGTATAAGAGAGGAGTAAGGGTGAAGTAGCCAGGGATAGGCCAGGCATCTGAAAATCTTGACATTTGAGCAGGGAAATTTCAATTTTTTTCCCAAAACCTCTCGCCCTATGTGATTTCACAATTCCTCCTTGCCTTTGTGTATTCTCGGAACGACTCCATTCATTGAGTTCAAATTAGGTGACCCGTTGCCAAAACAAGAACGATATGCAATCATGGTAAGTGTCAATTTGACGTCGGCTAGCTGCCCGAACATTAAATTCGGAAGACATTTACGAGATGAGTATGAGCTGGATTACTGTAGTCTGCTCGTATATTTATAGAGTGTTTACATCCTTGATTGCGGACTGGATTCTAGGAAAAAATTGCGATCAAATTCATAAGCAGAATGGTAGGTAATTTGAACTTTGGGATTTTGGCCTCGGAGGCAATGGAAGAGAGTTTCTGGGAATCTATGAAATTCTTGTCGCCTCCAGGGTTTTGGGAGGATATTCCTATAAATGTGCTTTGGTGAGTACCTGTATCTGCACCTGCTCAAGCATAGTTTGATTGATTCAAATGGGATTTTTATTCTGGATTTTGTTTATCCGAGAAGTTCCATACACTTAATTTGGAAAAAGATTGTATTCTATGTGGGTTCAAAATTTTTTCCAAATTACATATATTTGGGCATGCCTAAATTCCCATTACTTCTTTCTGTGAGGTTCTTAAGTGGTATAGGAGTAGCGTGTCTATGATGTGCTTGCTTACGACCATCGACATATCTGTACCTTTTCAGTAGAAAATACTACTTTTGTTTATTGATTTAATTGTTTATTCAGTGCACTCAAAGGTACGTACGTACACCACATGAAGGGAAAGAGAATTTAGTATCATCAAAGTGACCCTTGCTCAGTTTTTACTCTACTTTTACTCCGTGATGCATTTTTCTAATGATAAAACAAATGTTAAAGAGAAGTCTGGTGCGGACCCTCTTGTTTGCCTTCTTTTTCTCAAGGTCACCAACATCGACCCATAAGCAATTGCTCATAAGAAGTTTTAGAGGGTTCAGGGAACAAATGGCTAAATTCTGTAATCATCCCTTAGTGAGCGACGTCTTCCGTTTAGGCGTTTTTCACATGGATTCCATTTGAAGAAGATTCGATTTCTAATATTTATAATCTGCTAACGCTGCAGTACAATATGAGATGTAATTTATGGTTTAACCAACGTGGAAGCAGGAATGTCACGTTCATTATGGTTTGATTTCTTTCCTAGAATTTGCTCAAGATATTGTTGGAGCTTGATAATTGCAGTGGAATTTAATTACGTGACCCGAAGTACAAGGAAGAGATTTTCTGGGTGAGAAATGTCAGAGACAGAAAAAAAAACTATCGCTCCCTTTCTTAAAGGAAATAGCTCTCTAGGTTACGCGGAGAAGGAATCTTTTTTACCGTGATTATTTTATCTTATTTCTCCTTTGCCTCTCATTGAATTACAATAAATTCACCCAGTACTCAACTTAACCAACACTGGAATAATGTTGTCCCTGTTATTTTTCTTAGTTCGCCGCCATAAATGGGCAATCGCACTGACCCTTTCTCAAAAAAATTGTCTACATGTCAGAAAAAAATTGTCCCTACCTACCAAAAAATTGTCCCTACCTATCCCATTTTGCAGGATTGGTGCTATCGAACAATCTTTTTCGATGTTTCTATTAAATGTTGTGCTAATATAGGCCATATTTATGCAGTGATACAGCATTTTCGGCGCATGTTTCTGCTATGGTTAAGGGCCAAAGGAGTGGGTAAAGTACTTGGATAAAGGGATTCCGGGGTAAACGAGTTTATGTATGTAGCGGCAAGAGCAACATCAAAGAGCTGAAGATCTGATTTTTACTCTTGCCCCAAATGAAGCGGTTTTTGTCCACAGCGAGAGCAACATCCTTTCGAGATAAAAACACAGCTCCTATTCAATTTTATTGCATGCCTCTTCCTCTAATTTGCAGAACTCCTTCTCAATCGCTCCGCTGAGTTCCATGTATGTCCTGACCCTATGGAAATCACTAGTACTTGCATAAGTTTACCATCTTACCAGTTGCAATCAAGTTTTTTTTCTACATTTTCCACTTAATTTGTCGCTTGCTCCTTCGTCATTACATCGGCGATTCATTTATTAGAGTTACTGTTTGCGTCTCATCCTCAATACCAAGTATCATGGGAGCTATATTACTGAACGTGCGTTTCAAATTTTTTTGAAGCCTCTTGAATGCACAGAAAACTCCACGAGCTCATTCGGTATTGAAAACTGTATAGATGCACATCAAATTTTGATGAATTTCTGTCTTCACTATGGAAGTACTCGTTCATATCCTAATACTGCCCGTAAATTATACATGTGTTATACCATTTTTATATCTATATGTATGGGTAGAATTTCAATTCTCTACGTTTGTTGCGGAATGAATTCCTCCTAGTTAACCAGGAACCTTTGAGAGAAGCCGATTTTTCTGTTATGTGTTTTGGACAACTTGTACTAAATTGACGCACGTACCTACTACAAATTGCCATGTGGCAGGTGTATCTAATAGAGAGGGATGGAATCTATTAGGTTAAGGACAACTTCGCACTCACAGCCTGTCAATTATACACTTCCCCTTCCTTGTTCTTCAATATAACTCCTCCCAGAAAGCGGGAGCCATATCCCATGACTAGTAAGTGGAACTCTATAGGGAGCAGATTCCGTGTTCTCTGGAAACAAAACCTGAGCATTCTCACTATGGTGGTACTGAAGTTTTCTTGTGTGCCTCACAGGTTTTTATAAGGACACGTTTTGTTTTTGGCCTAACGTTTCGATTTAACGTCTTCTTCAGGGGCTAAATGTGGTTCGAGATTATCATTCACGCTCTACACCACCAAAGTGCACCTCACACCGGTTGTTGAGTTTTTTTCTTCTGAATTAGGTAAATACTTGGAATTGGAAGCAAACGCGGTTGCGAATTCTTGTCTAAGCTCTCGCTCTCGTGTTATTCGCCTCCACGGGCACATACTATATCGAAACAAAGTGTTTACACATAAGAGGAGTCCTGGAACTCATCACTAAGGGGAAGAGAGTGAGAATGCATCTTTTCGGAAAGAATTGTCGCGAAGGAGCGCAGAACAAAGTTGTTAGAAGCAAGAGTAGTTGAAGAAAGTGACCGATATCTTTCAATGTCTTCCACCTACAGAATCGTTACCGATCAATATGTATTTGATATATTCTCTAAGGATACTATTCCTATGAGGTTACCCAGCACAAGGCACATCGTTGGAACGCATACCATGTTTGTTTGCTGGGGACCCTGGGGAATCGTTACCATTCTTCACTGTTCTTTTCTATTCTCTCACCAGGTTTTTTTTCTCTTTCAACTGTTTTTTTCTTTGTTGAACAGCTACTATACTTACATTCCTTATATGTTTGATTACACAAGTTTTTTTTCTGACTAGAAGTTGTTCTTGCGCACTTCCACGTGCATATAATAAATAGATAAATAAATAAATAAGTAGATGAATGAATTTGTAATTTTTTTGAGCAGAGCAGAGCCGTACCTCACCTATCTTACTCTCTTCTCCGACTTTCATCCATACATCCCTTTGCGTTTGGCTTCCGTTTACTGCATTGCTCGCATTTCCGCAAATTAGATCAGTGCAGGTGTGAAGATTTCTTGGTATTATCAGTCTACGTATAATGTACTCTGCTTCATAATCATGCATTTGTTTAAGGCAAAGCCGAGATATCCAGGAAAGTTGAGAAGTGGTCCTCTAAATTTACTCGAAATAAATTTTTCTGAAATTAGCTAACGATAGATAGGTACCTAGCCATGTAAAAGTCTGAACAGATCCTCGACTGGAAAGGGAAGTTCGTGACATTCGACTCTTCCAATAGTCATTTTTTTCTGATTCTCTCCAATCTCGAAGATTTCCTCTGAACCCGCCATGGAATCCTTTTCATTGAAAGGACCAATTTCCTTCCTATTTCACACAGAAGTCCATTTTTATTTCAAGAACGAGGTATATAGAACTCCTCTTCCCTGCATTTCTACCACAGGTTGATAGGCATCTTTTGCTTTTTTTTGGGTTTGCAAATGCTTCTGATGCCTCAAAAGTTTACAGCACCGTGACGATGATTTGTTTTGGAGGTGTAAACATAAATAAATCCCTGACGAGAGGCAGAACGAAGCAAAACAACTTGGAAACAAGGCACAGACATGAAAACATTCTTCACTATTCTGAAGTTGCCCATTCATCCCAACCAATACACTGTGAGAGGACCCTTGGAGCAGCTGCATATGGAGACTAATCTAAAGTTCACTCGTCCATAGGCTTTGAAAAAGCACCTATAAAAAGCGTAAAAAGCATATGAAGGGACATGTTCTTTGACCAGAAGCAGCTTTCATCGTTGTTTATGAACTTTCAGACAGATGAGGGACTCTTTTTGTTAGATTGTATACGACTATATAGCTATTGATGATGTGCATTTTCTCGTAGAAAGTATCGGTGCAAAAGAACAGCGATGATGTGATGCATAGAATAGTAGCTGATGTTTTTGAGGGTGTAGGCGATAGCATTTGTTTTATTTATTCGGACTGACGAGAACTTGCGTCATATTTTTATTGCAGCGATTCCATTTTTATTTTTGTAGCTGTTTTTTCTTGTTCTCTTCACCTTCTCATATCATTCCATTCAAGCGCCCTTTTTCCCGTTAAAGAGGTAATTCTTTTTCTTGGTTCAGTTACCCACGCGCGAGCGTAACCTGTAGAGGATAGTCCAATGTTGCGTGGAAAGTTTTAAATTTATAGATAATAATTTAAGTAATTGGGTGGATTTAGTACATCTACTTTGTTGGTTATATAAATTCTTTTAAATATAATAATTTAATTATTTTAATTTTTTATTATTTATTTTTTAATGGACTTTAATTTAGGGGTTAAAATGACAGAGCAAGGATTCTCCCATCAAGCTAGGTATGTATATACGGTTTCGACACAATTTCATGATGTGACGTTATAGGGACCATGTTAGAGTGCTATCAGATGCAAAAGCAATTTTTATACTTAATTCTGGCTGGTCCTTTTCTAAATAACTTTTGGAAATCAAAAAATGGGGAATACAACGCAATTCATGAACTATGTATACTAGTAGGGGTCCCTGAGTCTTCCCTTCATGTGTTGCTGAACTCTTGAGTACGTACATGAAGAAGTACAAGGAAACTTTCATTGGACCGAAAAAAGACGGCGCGCTTTCATGATTGAGCGGCCTAATAGTATGTTAAACCCATTGTATAGTTTTCAGAAAAACGCCATCCCCTCAAAGAAACTCAGAGTAGGCGTTGTTCCTATGAACATTTGACTTTAGTAAAGCTATTGTTCCAATCTTTTGTTCTGGAAATGCACTAGTTTTGACCGTGAAACATTTCATTTTCATAGGAAGAACCGTGACTTCAGTATCTTTTGAGACAATTGATGAAGAAAGCTAATGAGGGTGTGCTTCTCACTAGAGAATGAGGAAGACGTGCGTGCAAGATGTCGTAAAAGTCGTTTTTAGATTGTGAAAGCTGGACTATATTTGGCATTACTACTCTGCACATCTCGGAGGTTTACCAGTGATGAGCAGGACCTGGATGAATCTATAAGATTATCTAGGGTGAAACCATTGACACACGTGCTAATGGTGGGTAGATTTGGGGGAACTCGACATGTCTTTGGGTAATCTCAACAGTGCATACGGCCTTAGGTAGCCAGCCACTACATTCATGTATAACCTAAAATTCATAAATGTATTTACCCAGACGTGACCTGCACCTAAATGGATGAACGTATGGGGAACGTGTTAATGTGCATACCCAAAATTTAAACTTATCTTTCCACCCCTACACACACGTAAAATTGAATAAACCCAGTCGCTACCCGATGGTGACCATAACCCGTGGGTATGAGATTACCCATCACACCAGTGATGTATCCGGTTCAAGGTATAAGCCAAGAGACGGCTCACCTAACGCTGCGTGGCTGGTAACCCTAACATTGAATACAACATTGGGTGCTCATGCGCTGCATCTATCCCTGAGATTACCCAAGATGATGGGTGAACATGTTATCATCTAACAAGTTCACCCATCGCTAACACGAGCGTCAACAAGTTTACCCCGGGTAATGTCGATGGTGCCTGTAACCCCATTTCTGCAGTTCAGAAGCTCATTCCAGGCTTAATCTGAGTGCAGAAGCTTGCAGACAGGCAGGTGCAATAGAAATACATTTTCTAGGAAGTCTGCTTAGTGAGTCGTACCCTCGTGTGACACATCGATGTTTTTCTCATTAATTATTCTAGAGGACCCTCTCTTTTTCAAGACTCTACAAGTGCATTTTCACAGACGTCCTCCACTTAACGGCCATTCGCCTCATTATCTTTGAGCATTAATAACCTCTACAAGCCTTCAGAATGAGGTTTTTTCAGCCATTGACATCGACGTTGCGTCACAATTTTTTTGCTGTTTGCAGAAAAACTCGTACGGGGCTTTTTTTATTTATAATCAGTTCAGCCACGGTGAAACCTTGGTGACGAGGAGATAGAATTGTACTTCTTTTTCATTGTTTTTTTTGAGGTTTTTTTTCCTATTTTTTTCTGCAAGATTTTGCGATTGACTTCCTGTGAAATTATTCCTGCTTTTTTGGAGGCAAACGCTTCTCATAGCCTTTTTTTGGCATTTTTGTTATTGTGAATTCCATGGCTGCAATCTCGGCACGACACTGTTGGACTCTTTTCCTTTGTGGGTTCTCGTCATTAGAGGAACTTTGGAGTTCCTCGGATATTCTGGGATCCTAATGATTGTCTTTCGTTGTTGCATCATCGAATTATCAGAGCAACCGTTTTCTCACTTTTGAGCTATTCGAATACTCGAATGATCGAAGTTTTTCACCTTCCGATTAGTTGTGTTCAATGCTGTAATAACAAAAATTTTATTTGAAAAGTGTATAGAGTAAAAATTTGGAGTTTCCAACGGTCAAGTAGCAAAAATCACAACGAAGACAGCTTTGAAACACTGAACCTTCTTCTATGGAAGAGGAGGAGGAGGAGGAGGAGGAGGAGGAGGAGGAGGGAAAATGGCTTGCCTACAAAATTTAACAGCGGTGCACTCGTGGATCAGTTCGAATTTCAAGCGAGAATTCTGGGCAAACGAGGTCTGAACGACTGTACCGAAAATGTGCGCGGGGCCGAGCTCTTCTATTGGTCAGACGAAATGACCAATGAAACGAGTTCGGTTGTTTCGTCCTCTCTTTTAACAAAGCTCGCACCCAGTTTGCTTTTACAAAAAAAAACATGTTCTTGATTTGAACTAGTTCCGTACCTCTATACAGCTGTCAAATAGCTCCCTTATTCCAAACAGAAGCACTAGCAATGAAATCTCCAACCCACCAGTTTGCCAGAAATGCGAGAACAGTTTCTGCTGACTGTGGTTTTCAACTTGCGGCCGGGCTTTCTGGGTATTCCACCTCGTATTTTCATATGCAGCCAAAACGAAAGTAGGACGTTAGAGCAACTTGTTTGTGCTTCCATGTGAAAACTAGCAATTGGAACTTTTTAATTTCATCAAGTATGCATTTTGTGCTGGAAAGCGTAAAAATCGCTATGACAAGTCGGCTAGAACCCTTGCATTCCGTCTGCTTTCCACTCTTTTCCAAGGAACTTCTGAAAATCTATCCAGAAAATTTGCGAACTCTCGAGGAAGTTCTGAAAATTTGCAAATTTGTGTATTCCTCTGAAAAAAGCACCCCGATTGAGTTTCCTCCTTGTGGATTTCTGGTCACACACACACAATCCGTGAATATATGGACAAATTTCTGTGTTATCACGTCAAGTTGTTTATATTTTTCCGACTTGTTTCATTGAGTTACGCCTTACGTCTGCCTTATTTATTTTGTCTACCGTTCCTAGTAATTCCTTTTTACTTATTTGGTTATCTTTTTCCATAGCTATATGAGGAAAAGTAGGTTTTTTCCCTGCACTGGAATTTTCCCAGTTTTTCCTCTCATTGATTTCTAACTTTTCCACCGACTATTACTCAGCCTTATCGTTATAACTAAAAAACGTATAACGTAGAACTCAGGGTTAGGAATTGTTTTGAATGTATGAAGGGTTCAAGCTATTTGGCTTACGTTTTTCTTCTAAAGCGTATGGTGGTTAGGGAGGTTTACCTAAGTGACATATATACTTGCTTCTGTATCTTTGCAAGGACGATGCAGCCCCTTGAAAGAAGCCTCCTGCCTTCTGCAACAGAATTGGATTTACTTTTCCCACAAACATGATTTCTGGAAGTGCGCTTGGACAAACACATCCGACTTACTGCTAAAAACATATCCTGATATCTGGAACAGTGTTAAAGAACCGGTCATGGAACGTGCTTTTTATGAGGACTATGCCCTGCCGTCTATTCTGATTGGATTCATTACCCTCAGCCCTGAGTACCACCTGGAACCCTGACTGGAAATCTCGGTTACGTCCACTTTACATTGTATAATAATAAACCCAACAAATTAGCAGGTGCTGTTAAAAATTATTTCACATATAATTGTTGGCTAAAAAATTGATGGTGACCTTGGTGTGTGTGTGGGGGGGGGCAAGGATCTATGAGATCTGTCCATCACTTCCTCTATGAAAGAGATCTACATCCAAGAGAGTAGAAGAAGTGGGAAGGATACAAAAGTGATGAAAGGGTAATTTATACCAGCTGCGTACGTCAGTCGCGCATCAATCGCACGCATCCATTTACATTGGATTTTCCATGAAGACCGGTCAACACGGCTTGTACATCCTCAATGAAAACATCGCGCGGATGCCGCGAGGCCGTAAACGCGTGCGTCTCAGCTGCGACTGCGATGCGACTGCAATGCGACTAGGCCCTATTCTTCATCATATAGACGCACGCGCGTCAGTCGCACGCATGCAGTATAAATTACCCTAAAGAAACTAAGGAGGACGGGAAGAAGGAGTAGTCCAACGTTTCCTGCTAACTTGTACTGAATAGTAGTGATAAAAAGGTACGTGAATGAATTGTGGTGTACTCAGTGCAAACTATAGCAGCCGATCATACACTTTCATCCAATAAGCAGTGTATGCCGTTTCTCTGAGCTCACAAATCCATCTATTTATTTTAACTCTAATTCAGTTCAATTTCACCTTTAAGAAAAGGAAGACCCGATACCCGAGAACCGGTCACGGAATTTTTCAAATCACTTTTTTCATTGTTTTTTACTATTCTTTAAAGATATTTGTTGATAATTATTTAACATTGAAATTAAATTAATATTCTTAGTACTTTTATTAGTGCATCTGGGTCCACGGAGTGGGAGGCGGAGTTGCTAATTTCTTGCCACGGGGGGGCCCCCCCCCGCCTGGCTAGCAACTCCTGCGTTTGACCCTGTAATACAACGACTCTCTTGATTTTATTTGTCATAAGTGTAATTTTTTTCAATTTTCATTTAATCCTCTATAAACGACCTGCTTCGGTCCATGTGTTTATCCCTCCTAGGCTGCGTGGATGTTCGTGTGAATTCAGGAAAAATTCCTAGTCCTGGAAATCAAGAAGTATTAGTTTTATTCTATCTACACACTTTTGCAATTTATTATAATTCTTTTCTGCAAATTTCTGCAACTACAAGGTACGATGTCTAGCTTTGAAGATCCTACATACAATTACTGAGATAACGGTGCAGCACGAACGCAGCCCGAACGGCGTAATGGTTCGAGTGGAAACCCTAGCAGCAACGGTTGCCAGTTGCTGCCATCCTCCCCTCCATTGCTGCTCAAGCTGTCGGCCATTTAGCAGCAATTGTTGAGGTACGGCAGCAACTGGGAATCGTTGATGCTAGGGTTTCTACTCGAACCATTACGCCGTTCGTGCTGCGCTCATGCTGCGCCGTTATCTGAGTAATTCTGGAGTCGGATGACCAACGCAGCGCGATCCCCCTCCCCCCCCCCCCCACTTAAGTTCTTGCTATTCGAAGGTCACTTAAATACGTTCTGGGTGTCAGGAATAAGAACAACTGAGGCATGTAATCATTTTCAGCCCACATTCACCTGTTTTCTTGTGACATTGTTGGTGTTTTGCTACTTGGAACTTTTCGCAATTCTCATAAATAATGTATAATTTTCTAAACAGACAGTCTAATCAGGTGGCTGAGACGAGAAAATAGGTGTTTTTACTTTGAAATGGAGTAGAGTGTGTATATAATTTGCATTTTACCTGAACAAGAGAGTGAAAGAGAAGACGAAGTTCTACGATCCTGTGAAAGCCTCAGAATAAAGACGATATTTGAATCAACTGAATCTACGACCAATATTACATGAGCTTCACACAGCAGCTCGGCCTTAGTATTATAGTTTTGCTCTTTGCAAGTTGCTAAAACGCAATTCAGCTGTTGCCTCCAAGAAAAAAAAATAGCTGCGCCAACATTTAATGATGCGTGATGTGTTAGAAGAGGGCATCAGTATGCTCTTCACGGAATAGCATTCGCTCTTAAGTGCCTTTTTTGTTCATCGATAGAATTCCTGAACCGAACCAGATGCTTCTGAATTCAGTTAAATTTTCAGTTGGTAAAGAAAGTGATAGAGATTCTATGCCCACTTTCATCTATTTAGGAATTCTTATCCTTAATTGGAGAGAATGACATTTCTAGAAATCAACGAGTTCATTGTTACCGTAAGAAACTCGATGACATGGGCAGGATCTAAGAACTCAAATAAATAAACGAGTAAATGAGTAGTTAGTATATGTTCAGACTACCTCAGTATAACCGCAGTAGAATGCTGGAATTTTCGCAGGTGCCGATTTGGCCCAATTTTAGGCATTCGAACTTTCCTACATACATACATACATGCACCCATACATACAGTCACGGCCAAAAAGATATGATCAGCGTCATTTTCACAAGATGATTTTTTGCTATAACTCACCTCTGCATTAAGCTATCCAGATGAAATTTGGATATGTATTGAAGCTCTTTGGGGGCTTCCTAGCAGTGGCTTATCTGGGCAGAAACTCAATTCTTGCAGCTTTACTAAGCCTGAACATCAATTTCCTTGGTTTCCTTTGACTTCGTCCAATATCATCACTACCACCTTCTGAGAATAATGAAGTGGTGATGCAGATCAAGAACGCAGTGGGCTAGTTTTTCCGCCGAATGTCATTGCTGCACTTTCCCTTGCTTCTCAATTGCGAGGACCAAAATAAGTGGTAGAATTTACCAAAAAAAAACCTCTGTTGTTGTATCTAAATGATACTCACTGCGTTACAGTTCCTATTTCAATGTCAGAATAGTTGTCAGTAGTGGATATCATAGAAATATCCTCCGTTGGAACGGTTGCCTTCTTTTCGAGTTTACTGAAAACTCTTTTTTCACATTTTTTGGGCTTTTTGGTAATTGCGCTTTTTCATGTACAGAGAAGAACTACAGAACACGATTATTATAGCAAATTACTTACTCAAAAGGAGATTTAGAATAACTCCTCTGCGAATCGAAATGAGGCGATACAAACGAGGAATCATCATGTTGATGAAAGTTGTGAATTCGGACTTGGAACGCGATAGTGCTGCTTGAAAGCAGGTTGCGTCAATGTTATGCAGCGCAAAGAAAGAATAATTCGACTCTCATCATATCCTAAAAATTTGTCCGAATAGCACAACCCCAAGTTAAGTTATGATGAAAAGTTACGCCTTCAACATGGCACTGATCATATTTTTTTGGCCGCGACTGTACATCCGAGATCACGAAATTACGAATTTTCTCGAAAAAATCCGAAAATCCGAGAAACCCGACTTTCTCATTTTTGGTGGATTCCGAGTGGAATTCTTTCATACAACAACAATCCCCCCAACATCCGCTACATATACACATACACCCATACATAGTACATGCATACGTACAGACATACTACGGGTTTTTGCATTTTTTGAAAACTCGGTTTTCCTGCTGTTCTGCTGGGAAAATTGCAAATCTTTTTTACTCCGCGTATCCCTGACTAAGAAACCCTTTCCCACCTTTATGCTTGTGTTTTTTTTCGAAGCCAACATATCTTTTCCCGCTAATTCCGTAGAGGCTCTGTCCTCCCGCAGAAATTCTAGCACTTTGACTGTGTGCAAAGAGATTTTCCAGGCGATTTAGCCTGTACCAGCCTAACAAAATAAAAGTGACGCGATACGTTAAGCACCATAGGTGGATTACAGGAATTCACCAGGTGAAATCTCTCCCGTCAGGTGTTTCTGGTTCCTTGTTCTTGTAAAATTTGTTCTGACCATGAGGATGTTGTTATAGGCGTTAGTCTTATTGATAACGTCTTGATGTTGAGATGTTGTGTATCAGAAATCGGTAAGGAAATTGACTGGAGGCGGTGCTTACGCCCTCATCAGCTAGGCCACTCGGACTCAGAAAGACTAAGGGATCGGAGGCCTACGGTCCTCCCTGGTTTGCTCTATCATCTTTATTTCTTTTCATGCCCAACAGATGTGTTATAAACCAATCTGTGTCACTTTTCAAACATACAGTATAGGTACATACCTGTAGGCCTGGATCACGGGCCTATAGGCTCCACAGCTATGCACCTTGAACCTAAAGAAAACCTGCCCATAATAAATAAATGTAAACTTTTTTGTTAATTTCTCAAGTAGAATTATCAGTAGTATTTGTCCTAGCTTTTCTCCAATTTCTCACTCACATGACTGGTCCTTCTTCTGTCCCTCGGGTGGTGTTTCATGCAGTGATTCTTCGAGAATATTTCTGCACATTTAAGTATGCATTAAACAATGTATTATTTTTTTACTTTGAGTTATTCCGTATGTAAATTACAAATAATGTATTAGATTAATTATCACTGTACTGTTTAGTGCTATGTAGTGCTTAGTGCTGTAGATTATTCTCACCATTTTTAATTCACTTGATCCATTCATTACAAATGCTTCTCAGCTACGAACACAGGAGTTGCTAGTCAGGTGGAGGAGAAAAGTGGCAACTCCGCCACTCCGTGGATCCAGATGGAATGATAAATTACTAAAAATATTCATTCCAATATTAAATAAGCGTAAATAATAAATATTCCAAAGAAAATAATGATAACAATAATGTGGGCTTACAGAATATTAATTTCTATAGGTTTTTTATGAAGTAAAATGGCTGCTATTCGCTGTTGCCGTAGGGTAATGTCCAAGAAATTGCGAATATTCTGCTATTCTGGATTCTCCAGCTTCACAGGGATCATACAAACCACATCCTACTTCTGTCACCTGTTTTCGGTCTGCGAATGCTTATGAAAAACTGTTAAAATACGTCATCTTGTTTTTTTTCACCCCACTTCGGCAAGACTTTACCTATAATTTCTAGTTATACCTGAGTAAATGCTATCCTGCTACACATCAGGAGGTGGAGTACCCTCGATAGATCTATATTTTTTACCGGAATAGTCTCAATGTACGTAGTTTCATACGTATCAGTATCAGTCTGTAGTTAACCTCTAGGCTGCGACTTCCTTGAGATGTTCAGTGGCACTAATCCTCTGTTCCTCATTCTCGGGAAGCCTTATGAACCTCGTTTCTCCCCAACAAAGGGATGGGTGACTCATCGCCAGCAAATTCGCCGAACTATTTACGGCGTTAAAAAACATATACCACGCGAACATTTTAGACTATCATATAACCTTAAGAAATGTCTACGAGACAATATGATTAGCTCGCCGTCAGAGTATGTACTAGTCATTTCTTTTGTTTCTGAATGACATGAAGCTTTTTGTATCTTTGGGACATCATTAGTACTTATCCACATCATAACAGGTTGTGCTAATTTGAGATTTCCAGTCCTTCATAACGTTTCCTTCCTTTTCTTCTCGATTTTTTATCAGTTTTGTAGAATTTTTTTGATAAAAAATTTGAATCTTTGCAAAGTTGTAGTATACCGCTAAATCCTACTTAAAACGTTGAACAAAAAAAAATGGAGCGGCAACTTTTTTAAGGCTAAAAATAAGCATTTAAAAGAGATTCTCCAGGAATTCCTAACCTTAAAGTATAGTGAATGCTCATAAGACTGCCAAAAACACCACTTTAGTGGAGCTTATGGGCGGAGCCAAGAGTGGACTACGGAGTTTCTGCACTCTCCTACTGGTTGTGCATGGAGCGTACCTATTCTGAATGATGAGTAATTCTTACGATGAGTAGGAATATTCAGAGGGTGATCGTCCAGGAGTGCCTATTCGGGAAACGTTGTCTTCGGCCCCGCCTACAAGTTCCCCAGGATGTGTGCTCGAAAACGGGGTTTTCGACAATTCTACACAAAATCACGTATGCCATTATGATCAGCAGCACTTGAAGATTCCTTCCATACGGAGACTCCAGGAAGGATTTTGATGAAGGACGCCGCCTTTCACCTGTAGTGTGATTTGTGGATTTCCACAGTAATGTTCCAAATTTTACACTCATCCGGAGTGGACGAGTTTTTTGAGCAAAATCTAATACTTCTACTGCATAATATATCTACTACGTCTTTGTTTTGAGTGAGACAAACCGCTTGGACAGCGCTTATTCCTGATTTCTTAACTTGTCCACTTTAGAGGCGGGTAAGTTAGGAGTTAGGAACTACCGAAATCCATAAATGTTCGAAGGTTCCTCCATTGATTCCAAGGATGGTCCAGGATCACTTTATGGCTGTTTTCAATGCTGCGACGAAGCCAATTATTCCATATACGTTATGCTCACCGTAATCTCCCCATTTTATTGTGTCTATCCTGAATTTTTTCGTGAAACAAGCTGAAGATTTAGGTCAACTGATCAGCTGAGCCACGTGTCATAAGAATGGGATTAGGCTAAGTTCCATAACAGGACACTTAGTATCAATCGACACTATTTTTAGCCCATATGTATGTATCTGGTCGTTCCCATATCCGTTACTTTATTATTATTATTATTTATTACGCCACTTAAGGTAGACGTGAAAAAGACAATGACATGACATGACCCAATCAAGTAACATCGAGTAAAGCATACAGAAATAAACTCATTGCACTAGTGACATGAAAGCTTTTTGGAGGCCCATCGTTTGAAAGAAAAGTACTTCAGAGAGGTGGGAGTAGTTTTATATAGTAAGGTCAGATAATAAGATCCTGTCCGGCATGTGAAACTTTCCCGTCTAGCAGTTGTTCTTGGACATTTTCTCCGAACCACCTCTTGTTCTTGTTACTTCCCTGGATCATTAGTGCCGAAATCCTATAAACACCAAATATCGGTCATGCACTCTAGCTGTTCCCCAGCTCACTTCGCATCGGGTTTCCTGCTGTCATCGAGGCAACAAACGTCAAGTGGCACTCCGGCGGGCCGTAGGCGCTACCGTATATGAAGGGTTGTTTTTATTCGTCTCTTATAATGTAATATATATCTTAGGTAAATGGGAAACGTGGGCGGGGCTCACTTGAATGAAATTCGAGCGTAATTTGAGTGTTATTTGCTTGCGATTCGCTGGAGACCAGCGTTTCCAATGAGGTGGGCGGGGCGTGGCGGGCGGGGACCGGGGCCGAGAGGTCGTCTCGGAGCACATCTTTCGCTATCGCGCGATCGTCGTACGTTCATCGTCACTTCCTCTTGAGCCCAAATGATCTCCTTATATGCTATCAAGTTGCTCCATTTCTGGTTAATGAGACGCATGAAGGGAAACTCGGACAGCGCATAAAAACTCTGCAATGACCCCTTGATATTGGCCATTAACCTCCTTCGCAGTCTTTGCCGGCTTAACTGGTGAAGCCCAGGAACTACGCAAATCCTAGGGATGCATGTTGACCCATAGGGCATTCCTAGTTATTTAATATGTTTTTGCTTACCTCAGGGATGTCCTAGAATCGCTCACCAAGGACAACTTTATGTTATTTGGAATTTCCACGACCCACGAAGACAGGTGTGTACGGAAGTGCATCCTAAGAAATAAGTGATCGGAGAATCCTTGCAATTCCAGATAGGAACTAGACAAATTGCTTCAAGGTAAACACGAATCGTATGGCTTTGCGTGTCTGTGAGTGTCATCAGCAAATCAAACGGCTGCAAACCTCCGGGATGACTCTGGATGACGTTATAATCTACCTCGCTATGGTGCTACGGAAATTTTGTCCATCATATCCAATTTCTTTGTTGAATTGTTAGAAAAAAGATGTTAATTATGAGGTCGTACGCTTAAAAAGCTCTTTCTGACGTGGACACCACCATTAAATTAATATTTCTAGATGAATTGTTTGGTTTTTCACCTGAAAGCCCACAACATCAGAGGGTTCAATGGGGTGAAAGGGTTCAATAGGTCCGAATAACGAGCCTAACAATGGTGAGGGCGAATTATTAATAGTGGTGCTTAACATAGGTTATTATTATATCTTACTTATCTTACCTTCCGGATTATTCGCTTCTGTTATGGGGCAATTTGGTCCACTATAGGGCCGTTTATACTGGATGAGTGCGACTGACGCGCGTGCTTCTGTTAATGAAGAATAGGACCCAGTCGCATCGCAGTCGCAGCTCAGACGCACGTGTTTACGGCTTCACGACGTCCTCTCCACTAAGGATTCACATGTCGCGTTGGCCAATTTCTATGGAAAATCTCCCGCCAGTGGATGCGTGCGTCTGACGTGCGACTGACACACGCAGCTAGTATAAATTGCCTTTATGTAAATGCGTGAGTCAGACACAATGCATACATTTGCAGAGAACTTTCCATGAAGACTGGTCAACGTAGGTTGTATATCCTGGTAAAAGTACCGCAACTAGCCGCTAGGCTGCAAACGCGTACGTCTCACCTGCGTCCTATGTGCGTCAGAGCTGCGACTGAGCCTATTCGTCAGCATATTTGGAGACGCACGCGCGTCGAACGCACACATCTGGTATAAACTGCCTTCAAAGCATGGAATTCCAAGAAAATCCGAGAGTCATCTTTCTCATTACTTCATTTTCCAGTATTCGAATGACGCTTTTCAGTTTTTATTCACTTTAGCTCATGAATTTTTATTCAGTCTCTAGTGTACATGTAAGCGAGAACTGGTCCCCAGGTATACTCTAAGCTTTTCTGAGCCAATACTCATTGTGTTTTGTGACCTACATTGCTGCAGCTCTGCAATCCACCAACAGGAATTGGTTCATTTGCTTTGGTTACTCCTATCCCAAAAACAAAATGCGACAACTGATCAAAGTATGCATTCATTACGAAAAGTATAGTAGTTGCTAGTCCAGCAATATTCACACCGACTGCACTATCGATCAGGTTTTACCTTTAATTTCACGTTGACTATAATAATACCTTATTAAACGAAGCCTCTATGAAGGGTACAGCCATTAGGGAGAAAAAAAAAGCTGAAGTTAACTCGATGAAGCAATGGTCACGTGTGACACGCTACCGTACGACTCTTAGATATTAATTATTTACCCATATATACTAAAAATACCGTACATAAATAATGAAATCATGTAGGACCAAAAAAGATTTGTTGTTTGTTTTTTCTCACGCATGTACATATATAGGATGTGACGTTGGACATCTTTTGTTTTTAGAGCGCCTTATTATAGGCTTTTATTGCGTGGATGAGACGTCACTGATATTGTGTGCTCGTTGCTCTTCAGGATATTGTCAGCCTAAATGGGGTAAACAGGTCCAGACGACGTGGGCAGCATCCTAGAACATAAATGTGGCTGTGGAAGTTATGAGGTCCAAGAAATAAGGGTGACAGGTCGTTTCCCTGTGGGAGAAAGGGGGCGTCACAGAGCTTTTTAGGCAAGTTGAGTAATGGCGGTAAAATCGTACCCATGTAGGTACTGCGAACTATCATAAAGAAAGTAATTCCAAATTTCTCCCTTTCTATGCAACAACCTGGTCCGGCAGCCTCCTTTGAGGTCACCGTCCCACCTCAGAATCGTTTCTGAGCCCTTCAAGTAAAAAAAAAAGAACTCCAGTACCTGCTGGCCACGGTAATATCCATGGTTCTCTGCTAAACTGCCGAAAAAAAAACGCGTCTTTGGGCGGAAATTGCGGTGTCAAGCGTGCGATTTGCGTTTATTTTTCACATCTCTCCAGTTCTCGCCTTTTCTATTCCTTCCTTTGTTCTTCTATTGCTCAATCGTCGAGCTCCTCCCTCCTTCATGCCAACGTGCAGGATTTTGCAAGAGTGTCGTTAAACAGAAAAACATTAAAGTGTTTGTGAAAGGCGTCATCTCCCGGTTATGAGGACCAAGATCAGAGCGGATGTGCCTCAATTCATCACGCTGTGAGCATGCACATCAGAGCAAGCCAGTATCTCTCTCTGCAAAAAGGAAGGTTCTCCTTTATAGTCTACGAGACTGTAGGTATAAAGAAGAAGAGTCTCATCCTTTTTTGTCGAAACAAAGTTGGTCGGAAGGAATTCTATCAGTTTTGCTGTACTTACTGTCTAAGTACATTTTTCTCATATCTCAACTCGAATCTCCATTATAACTAGTTGTTCTTGAGACCTCTAGCGCCTCCGTATTACTACAATTACTAACTTCTTTATTGTCATTCTGGCTAGGACAGCCAAAATGAAAAACAGCTGTTTTCGTGGGCGACCAAACCTTTGCTTAGACGTTTTCGATTTTTTCATTGGAAGGACTGAGATTTATTGGATTTTTTGAAGTTAACGCCTACCTAGCTAAGAGACTCAAGGTCTATTCATCCATTACAACTGTACACCTACTAATATTCATCTTTTCCATTCACATGTATTTTTCTTCAATGATATGTTATATTATTTATTAGTATTAATTCGTACTTATGTATCTTTCACGATTAGTCATACCTTTCTAAGTGATTAGCTCTGATTTTTTTGAAGCTTAAAGCTACCGTAAGCCATGGAAAGCTATCCCTGTCAGTTTTCAAGCGCTCTACTGGTGAACTGTATATTTAAACAATCTTGGTGTTGGACGTGTTCTAATCTTCAACCTTGAAGGGGTAAGTGCCACCATCGTTGGCTCACGTCCAATATGACAAAGAGTACCTTTATAGGTCAAGTAAAAAATTGGTACCACGTTCACACTCAGGACGTGTAATAAGTACAATTTTTGAAGTATAATCCGGATTTATCACACGGTATGGGGTCTAATTATCGCACAACATTGTGCCGAAACCATGTGAAATTCTCCATTCTGTTTATAGTCTGTTTTACTCGGGAAGATAGTTGGGCAGCCGTTAAAGAGGAAACGAGTGCAGAAAGTGGTACAGGAATTTGGGAGGATAAAGAGAAAAACAGAACGTATAGATGGATACCCAGCTTTTACCATGTTTGAAACACATTATAGTAAAGGTACAAATTCTTCTGCGTCGCTGCCCTTTGAGGATTTTTTCTTCGTTTTCTTCGAAATAGGACGTTTTCTCGCCAAAATTGAAAAAAAAAATAAAATTCAGATTCATGAGACTCTTGCGTTACCCCTCTATTCTTCTAATGACCCATAAATAGCAGGGTCCAAGATAGGTAAGAAAATATCATGAACCCGTCAGATGGTTCCTGAAAACTCGATTATTTTCCATGAATTTTGCACCATTGCTCCGTCTTACGAAAGGGTTGCTCAGTGCACAGCTTCAGACGTTTTGGCATGCGTACTTTCTCTTAGGAAGCCTCTGAAGCCAGCAAGCATTCTTCCAGCTTCGGCTATTAGTCTGGCCGTCGTCCATTTTCCAAGAAATGACGATTGTCCTCTCCTGGCATGGATAATCTTGTAGTGGCGAAGGAACTAGTTAGAATTAATATAGGTCAATGCGTCTGTCCAGATCTTTGCTGCAGACACATGTACTTCCTGAAAATGGACACCTATAAACTGCCGTTTGCATGGTCACAAATAACGCTGATGACTGACTTTCTGCAGTCGTTTTCATGGTGACGGGGGAAATACATGTTTTCCTTCCTTCTCGGTTCTAAAATCCTTCTTCTTCCTGAATTTCTTCACGAATATTCTGCAAATTTGAGCTCCAGTACAGCACTAGCTCGAGAACACCGACCCACGAGCGCAAAGCCTCTTTTGCAGCATGCAAATCCACGATTTTCCGGCTAAATCCGAGTTAAGAAGGGCTAATCCAACTTAATGAGGTCTCTCCGTCATATTTTTAACCTTTGGAAGACGTATAATGATTGCTGTCCTTAGATGGGATTACTGTTAGGGACAAAAGTTCCTAGAGAGTGCACGTGGAATAAATATAGCGATGTTATTATGAGATGCACTGTGCAAATGCTTCACGTACTTATTATCCAGGTAGATATTCTGCTTTGAGGAGATCCACAAAAGATTATTATTTTTCCAAGGTTGGTAAAAGAACCCTAGAAGGGCTCCTGGAAGTTCAACAAAAGCAAATAGAATAAATACCTCAAAGTTGAAAATATATAATCAAATTAAAAGCCACCAAAATTAAAAAAAAGAGAAATTTGAGCAAGGAATGGTCTAACAAGACGTGTGATAGGCACCAGCAAAAAATATGATCTAGGAAATTACTAAACCTGTAAATAGCTCTTTGAAATACTCCAAGTTGTCTACTCCTGAATTTTTGAATGTTTGCTACCTGACCCCAACCTCAAACTGTATACCCGTTAGAGAAAAATAATTATGAAAGGAGTGCTATGCAAAAGCATGACATCCAGTGACCTTTTCTGGAATCGCATCATTATTAAAAACTCCGTAATGAGGAGAGCTTGAGAGCACTTTTTAACATATTCCATTTCGACTTCATCGAAAGTTGAACTTTAAAAACGAAAATTTCCTCCTTGCCTTTCCGCCTTCCAAGCTTGAAGCGCCATTGAATTCGCGTTTACGAACGGAAAGGAAGTGTGGTCCTGAAAATGCCCGGTGCAATAGCACAGTCCACCATGCAGCAGATTTTTTACGGACGTGGAAAACTTCAATTTAATGGTACGTCCTTTTAATTGAAATGCGGTGGCGATTTTCCTATGACGTTGTTAGATTGGTTCTTGCATGAATGGCCGCTAGAAATTATACTTTCGATGAGAATTCATTTTCAAGCCATGGACCATGCTTTGAAAGTCGTCATTCATTTTTTGCGCCAACGCAGGAAAATTTTCTTTCCTCCTTTCAAGATGTTTACCCTCTGGTATTTTGACCTGTAACTTGTGCAGAGATTGCTAGATTACGTATGTTTTCGAGGAACATACTCAGTTTGGAGCGTTTTCCATGGGTGAGTTTAGCAATGTGCATGTTCTGATTGAATTCATGGGACTTAAATTTCATATTGGTGCAAATCGCGGTCTAACAATAAGTTATTGCCAGAGACAGCAATAATATGCTAGTTTCGGGACTTCTCTTCAGCACTACATATATAGTAGTTAGATAGCATGCTTCATTGCCAATATTCTGACATATGTAGCTAAATTCTGAGCGACGACTACCGTAAAATACTTGATAGGGGAGAAGTAGCCCATATTGTCTCGAACGGGTAAAAATGAGAGGGGAAGGGAGGGAGAGAGATGGAGAGAGAGAAGGCTAGGAAAGTAATAGGAGAATGAGAACGATAAGGAGAGAAAGAAGAGAAGAGAAATAGGCACATAGATGGAAGAGATGTAGAGATTGGGATCGTATTAGAAAAGGTTGAGGAGATAAACTTTGCGGGACAGAGAAGCGGAGGGAAAGGAAAGAATAGAAGGTGGGACAGAGTGAAAGGTAGAAAGTAGGATGTGTCTCAGTAGTGAACAGATATTAGGAAAAATGCGCAGATCACCACAGAGTATTAGAGTTGCGTCTTGAAAAGGTCAAGTGAAAGAAAGTGGGATCGCTGGGGACCAGTTCTCGTGCGAGCATTCACAACAAATGTGGTGATTAGTTACACAATAGGTAGTTCTTCACATGGGCTGTAACATTCTTAGTATGCAAATCTACAGTGGACGTCAATTTCGTTGGCCCATCTGCGGCCTCGAGAAGGACGTGGCGCGTTACGCGCCGCGCACGCCGTAACCTATGAATTCTGCTGCTGTTATGTAATTTCTAGCAGCTTTTCTACCCGATTTTAAGGATTTTCGAGCAAATGGAGAAGAAAAGACCCTAGAAATAGCATTCCGGCGACGACGACACTGATTCCGGCACGCGCGTCGCGGTCGCGCTGCGTCGTTTTCGAGGCCGCGAATGGGCCAGCGCCATTGCCGTCCACTGTAGTTAAAGGCAGCGTCCTGCCAGATATTCATGTTTTGCACGACTCAGCTTTTTTTTGAGTTTCCTTGCAGGTGACTCATCTTTCTTTAAGAGTAGTCATACGCTGACAGTATTTGTCACTAGGGGAGCCTTCACTGAGGTTCAGAAATTCTGACGGATTCTGTCTTCGGACACGGGTAAGCCATGTATATTCCATGACCTATGCGCTTGACTGCTCTCCTTTTAGGCTGTCGTTAGTACATATAATAGTATTATAGTTCCATGCAAAGTATAGCGCTAATCATTTGGCTCCTGAATCATAGCATGAACCGGAGGTGGATGAGGAGGTGGAATAATCCGAACCTCCTCTACAACTCATTATTCGCCCTGTCGAATGATCTTTAGAATTCAGTGACGGGTGCTTTGCACTCACCCGTCCCAGTTCGTCAACCTGCTCTCAGTTTCATGCACGAGTTTCTGGTATCCCGGACAAAATATTCCCAACCTCTATTTCCAACATATCAGGTCTATAGGCGCATGCCAATTGATGTTTGTCAATGGCACAGATCACACTCAGCACTATCTCCAAGGACATCTTCAGTCCGCAAATGCAGAATTCTAGACGAGGTTAAGTGACTTTTGCGGGAATGTGAATAATTACGTGGCATGGATGTTCTTCACAGTGTGACACGGAAGTCTGCATAATTTGTTATGTTCCGTGACGTTATGCCTCAACGCCAACAACATATATAAATAATGGTGTCTGGAAATAGGCGAATTTCGCTTCGCCGGTTCAATGGGCGAGATTTTGGATGCGCTGCTCTCATACATCATGAAACATTAGTAAGCTTATTTTCATATTTTGATGTGGTTTACATTCAAGCAAAGTCGAGGCGTTAACACTGTACTACTAGTGCTTGCCACATATTAGAGCTTGAATTTTGAGGTTCAATTTTTAATTATTTGAGGGTAAATCGTAAACGGAAGTGTAGGAGGATGCAATGATTTCCCTTTTTGTACCGTTTCCTCGTTTTATTGCACCCTGGTCAGTCACGTAACCAAATTCATTGCTTTGCTTGGCTTTATTTCGTGGATCAGAGAGTTCAGCCCAGTGAAAAAACTTCTGAACAAAGAAGAACCTAGGAGTCTTGAGCAAGCAAAATTTGAGCTACCTTCGACCTTCAATGGCCATCCTAAACTACATGTTTTAGGTTGTTTGCCTACATCTCAGCAGCAATTTCGCATAAAATAATAATACAATGAAGGAAGAGCTACTAGGACTAGATGCGTGGGTCAATCGCACGTCAGACGCACGCAACTATTTGCGACAGATTTTCAGTGAAGAACATTCAAATGCAGTGTCTCACCTCAGAACCGTTTCTTCTTTCCATGTGCAAAGAATCTGCAGTAACTACTGATCACAATGATATGTGTGATTCCGTGCAAAACTGCCGAAAAAAACGTATTTAGGGCCCCTATTTTGACAAGTCTGTGGGCGGAGCCGAGGGGCGGGGCCAACTCACTGTCTGAATAATTCTCTCCAGAGTGCACACCCTCTGGAGAAATTCGTAATTCTCGTAAGAGTTTCTCATCTACTCCTCAACAGAACAGGAACTGCCCACATGCTTGACGAGTAAGGGAACTCATGAGCTGAAAACCCTGTAATTTCGGATTGGCTCCGCCCACAGGCTCCTCAATTATTTGTACTTGAGAACGGGTTTTTCTGTACGTTCGTCGCAGAATCACATATACCATTGTGATCAGCAGCTACTGGAGATTCTTTTCACGCCAAAATCTCCAAAACGATTCTGAGATGGGACGCTGCCTTCAACGTGGCATTCATGCTTTTAGTACAAAGATGTAAATATGCACAGTATACGCGAACTCGTGTGTCTCACCAGCACCTGAGCTGCGTCAAGGTTGCGAACCCGCCTATCCTTCATCATATGTACATATATAGGTGGTATAGGTCGCCTCAAGGCAGCAAATTTCTCCTAGAAGACATACGATAAAGAAAATTATCATACAAAAATTGAAAATCACTAAAAATCTTCACATCTGTACATATATATATTACTATTTATTTATATTTTTGTTATTATTTATTTATACATTTGGTGAGTATACGTGTATGATATATATTAATTGTTGTAGAGCACACATTGTGTACGAAGAAGGACAACACACGGTAAGTTCTTACTTCCAGACTACACTAACGCAGGTTCCCCTCCCTGTACTGACGAGTTTCTGGGAGGACCTATTTCCTAAACCTACCCACCCGCTTATGGTAAGAGAACGAAACGGCCAAGCAGGCAACAGTCCTATATAAATTTTACCTCTTTTTTTATCATGAAACCTTTCCTTCGCATTAATAATTTTATCAACGCGTTCTGCAAGAAAAAATGATATCCTGGCGGAGAAATAAAAGAGCAAACGTTGTACAATGACTGACGCCCTCCCCGCCTCTACGTGAGACATTTCCACTCGTTATTTTCTGTATTTGCAGACAACACTAACATTATCTAGTTTCTATGTTGGCCTGTTTTTCTGCGAGATAATCCTAATCTTCTATTCTTCTTTCATAGAGCACCACCACCCCAATCCGTATGTAATTCACTGCAAAACTAGAGAAAATGCACATGTAGTTGGCGAGAAGTTCATCTGTCTAGGCGCTCAGACATAGAATAAACCAGCGCCAGAAGAACCTGTCATTTATGCAGGACTTCTACTGCAAGGTACAAAAGTAATATATCACGGCTATATTACTATATTACGGCTTCTCTACAAATTTCCTTCGAGCTCGAACGGGTTTCAATTAGCTACGAATTTTTTTCCGCGATTATTGAAAGGTTACGTACGCAAATACACATTTGCAGCTCTGAGCGTTCCGTCACAGACGTTAATTACACTGTGAAACTTTATAGCATTTTCGAGCAGCAGCACACATGAATTTTTCTGCCTACGACCACTTGAGCTGCGTCTGAATAGCCACTCTAGCGGTGGCTGAAGTGGCTGAGAGCGATGGTTCTCGTCCATTACGGATATGTGTACTTACTTTCATATGGAATATTCGCGTAGCTGTAGTTGTTGTTTATACTTCTGCGCGCTGTTTCCGGTCTAGTAGTTCCTAAAACACCGGAAAACTAGTTATTTATTATGGAGTGACAAGTTTCACAGGGTAATGCACGTCAAAGTGCTGGGTACATCCTGGAACTGACCACAATTTCCAACCCCCCCCCCTAATCCTCCTCGATTTGAGGGAGTTTCTGGACTTTTCCACATCATTAACTCTTTGCGACTTTCTTAAGACCCTCGCGTAGTGTCCATAGGAACGGTTCCAGCCAGTAGCCTCGCTCATTAATCCGGTGAAAAATGCGGGTCATTCCGTGAAAAGCCCGCGCCACCCGCGGTACCATAGTTTCACCCTTTTTCCCCTCGTACAGATGACATTCATCTCATGGTCTTTGAAATCCACGTTCTCATTAGTTTCCCGGGAATTTGCCTCGTTCCATCCAACAAATACGTTTGAAAGTTTACCGAGCACCTCCAGGGATTAATAAAACCCTCACGGCTTAAATAAAGGATGACAATAGCCAGGGGCGGGACAACAAGTGGAATTAGAATGTTTTTGAAGGCCTCGTATCTCATCAGTGTTAAAAATACGGTTCGGAGGATGCTCGTCGGGGTTTCATTGCACGTCTTCCATCGCGCTTTTTCTGGATTTCGAGCTTTACACGGATTCTACGAACAATTACTGGAAGGTTTTTTGTATCTGGAGAGAATCCTAGATTTCTTCTTCCAGCAAACTTTGTGGATTCTCGTGAATCCCTACCAACCACAACTTCTACGAACTTCTATGGATTCTAGAAGCATCTCTGGGTAACAGATCCTAGTTAAAAACAATAAATTCTTCTCAAAATGCTTCGTACAACTTTAGCTATAGGCTTCATACCTTTCCTTGAACCAGACATTTTGTAAAGTAATCTTTGAAAGCTTAGAAGTTTTAGGAACCTCCTGCTCTAGTGTTTGATTCTCAGCCGAATTCTAGAGAGGAATCCTTCTCAGAGATGTTCTGGATGTTCTCTGCTGGGGAATCCGTAGTACGAACATCATCGCCGGAATTAAATAAGTAATGTAATATAAACGTCATGAAAGGACTTGATGAGTCTTCCAGGGGCGGGATTTACGAACCGTAGAGGTCTCGAGAACTCCCGAGTGGACGACAAACTTGCCCGCTCATCCAGAGTGGACGAGTTTCTCGGATAAGTTCCGATGTATTTCATGATCAATGTTATCTCTGGCCCTCATTAATCAATATCTGTTAACCGCAAGGAATATGTCCATTTTTGCACGGAAAACTCGTCCATTCTGAGTGAACAAGGAAATGTTGACCTTCTCGGTAACGTTCATGAATCCCACTAGAGCTGCAGAATACTCATTTTTTTCTTATACTACTCTGAAGACAGAGACGTTATCTAGTCTGAAATTCTGATAATTCTGACGTTCTTAGGTGTGAGGTCACTTATTTGCCTAAAATATACGAAATTAGTGTTGTTTTCAGCGTTTCAAATGGCTCAACCAATGATTTTTCAGCAAAAATTTTCGAATTTTCCCCAATAATTTCACAGGGATTTTTACATAAATGCTGTTACCTTTAGCTCTACTACTTTTGGCGAACTAGATTTCTGCTGAGTAGTTGTTTGTTGGTGCAGCTTGTTTATTGACAGATTTTCCACCTAAAACCATTGACTCATCCAGAAATCCTTGGAAATCCTTCCCACCCCCTCGGCATCGGTTTTAAAGAATCATTACCTGAACATCACCACTTCTTCACTGCTTCCATAGGAACAGATTTATAACTACTCATGAGTTCAGATGGTTCCCGGTTACTTGCTTGCCATCTACCCAAATACTATTTTTCAGGAAAAAAATTGAAATTTCAAGGTAATCAGGCCAAATTCAGAGGATTATACATATGTGATTTGAATGCGGTACTGAAAAATCAGTGTGAGGTGAAAATGCTTTTATTTCTTGTTGTTCGTTGTATTACATGTTTTTATGTGCATCAGTTTATACTTATCTATTTTGCCTCCCCATGCAAAAACTATTGATTTTTCTGATTCTTCTGGAATGGAATACTAGCGTTATATATACTAACAACTGATGAAGTATTGAAATTCCAGTAGGTATCCTTCAAAAAAAAAAGATGCCGAGAAAAGCTCGAATGCATCCTCGTTGCCGCTACTCTATGAGATTCAGTAAAAATCCTGATAAATTAATACGTTTGAATTCATTTCTTGTTTATCCACCTCTTAATTATCTCTTTATGACTATACCTATAATTACGTCTCGTCATAACTAATGTATAATTATTATAATTACTATTATTAGCCATAATACCCCTTCCCCCTACGCAGGTACTGTATCCCAAAGGAAGAGCATTGTTCAATGGTTAGTACTATTAGTACCATCCGGATAACTCGACCAAAAATCAAAAAAAAGTCAAGAGCATCGCTAGGAGCTGTGGCTGCAGCGAAATTCGGCTACTTCCAGTGGGAGGCCCATGGCACCAACTCGAATTAAAAACGCGCTCCTGTGCCAATCTGATGTCCTATTGCCAAAAGTTTAGCGAATGTTACTGCAGAATAGCCTAGTTTTTTCCTACCGTATCTTTAGTTCACTACTGCAGCCTACATAGTGAAATTTTGCAGCAGTATCAATAATAGTACAGCTGCTGATGAATTGGAGGGGGCCGGTGAGGAGGCGGCGGATTAACTAAGACGAATCACCGTCGACCTCTTAGAGCCTTATACGGGGTCGTGTTTTGCCATTTTCTTCCTATACAACGTCAGTTAGGCCTATTTACTGCAGTTTTTGTCTAACATTTTCCTTAATGTCCGGCGGGATTATATCTTTTGTGATTTTTTTTATTTCAAAAGCTCTTGTGTGATCGTGACGTACTGCTGAACTCTGGAACGAGGAAGTAGATAAAAACCCATCCAGAAGAGGTTCCACATAATATTTTCCTCTTTGCTTGAAGTGCTGCCATTTGTTGGGTCTCAATTGCTCTCATAAGGTCAACATTTAGAGCTGCTCTTCATTTTTTAGTCCTAATTTCCTCTCCGATATGCTATAAATGGGACAAGGAGCTAATTGGGTAGTAAAATTGGAGATGACTGAACCTAAACAGCAGCAAATGAGGTTTTATGGGACTTCCAGTGCTTCAAAGGGCGTTAGCCTAAACATAAGGGCTAACAGTTCTATGTTAGGGCACTTTGGGTTAACTGCCCCTCGGACGGCCGCTAGTATCCCTATAAAAATTCTTTCGTAAAATTGAAAACTGGGAGGTTATGCGCTATCGAGAGCGATGAAAGGGCGGAGTCGCTGTCGAACGATTGGTGCACTCCAGCACCTCTTCCTGCGTTTCAGTGCTAACTACCACTCCTTTCTCTTTCGAATCTGCTCACTGCATTGTAATTGAGCACAAATGGAAGACAAGTTGAAAATCCACCAATCACAGGGCAGTGACACGCCCCATTTTCCAGCACAATGTGCCCCGCCTAGAGTATATAAGGTGCATAAATGCGTGATATTTTCCTTCTCAAAATGAAAATAACGTTCAAATTTGCGACCCTTTTACGTGAAACGGTGCTCATAGAGCATATAATGTTCCACCTCTCATCTTAAAAAAAGCTCAGTTTGCAGAGCCTTTTTTCATAAGTCCTAGTTTTTCCCGTGAATTTTTATAAACAAAGACGAATAGTACGGTTCCTTTCTAGCGAAACGTTGGCGTTCCATACAAAAAGCTATTTTTTTGAGACAAAATCGAATGTAGTGCACTGAGGTGTCAAATTTGTACAGAATTCAAAGTGTACAGTTTAGTTTTTTCAAGTTTTTAGCCCGTTCTGTACTTGTTAGAATTGTAATTGAAATCGTACTGCGAAAAATGTTTCTGTTCAAGCATTGTGCATAAACTGACAAATAAATGCATGAAAAAATAAATGGGTTCATAAATGCTCCAATAAAGGTAGTAATGAGGTCTAAGATTTCTATTACTCAACCCCTCCTCCCCTCCATTAGATTGAGTCGCCGAATTTTCGAAATTGCTTTATAAAGCTAAAAAATTCCATAGACTTATTTTTATTGTTCATTTTCATTATTATTTTTGAATCTGTTTTTGATCATTCAATATTAAAATTGGTACCTTTGCTAATTTTATTCTTCTCTTCGTGTCCTAGGAATGGCAGAGTTGCCCTGTTTTTTTCACGCCCTCCCCCTCCCCCATCCAAGCTTGCCCCAGTTTTGCGTCCTGCACTCCTAAAGACGGAACTTATGCAAGTACATACTTTGCGTCTATCATTAGCACGTCTGTGCCAAAGAATGAGGAAGAAAATGAGTAAAATGGACAAAAATATATTAAGGAATAAATATAAACACTCCAGAAACTGTTGCATAAGTGCAGATCCAGCTATGTATTTATCTGTATTTTAGTAGCGATCGTGTTGCTCCATCTGTGCACTGTATGCTATTGTTTCTGCCATGGTACGCGTATCTTGTAACGGTGCTCTTTCCTTTGTGCCCACAATGACTTTCCATTGTATTAATAAGTAAATACGTCAAAAATGAACTCATCATGTCCCAGAATAGGGTTCCATTTGGCGCATTGGCTTCAAACGCGCCAATTTTGAATTTTGAACATGGGGAATTTTGAATGTGCAGAAACTGACTCTCAAATCGACCTGAAATGCGGGTTTACAGGTGAAAGATAATGTGAATTCAGCGGACCTCAACTGTGATGAGGGTGAACTTTTGAGAACAAGAAGTGGCGGGTTTTTGCCTTTGATGAGATTTGTGGAATGGACCTGGCTCCGGATGCATTTGGGTACGTTAACCGTCTACTATGGGTAATCTACAGGATGCATCCGTGCCCTGGATAGGGTTGATGTCTTGGATGGGGTCGTGCCCAGGGATGATCAATGAATAACTATCAATTACAGAGTGGTATACGCATAGGTTATGTCCAGCAAAATCTATATATGCACATACGCAGACGATTTGTCATATCTGGATTTAATCCGATGACATTCTGCCACGATGGAATTAGTGGCAGTTGTCTGGTTGCGTCTCGTAATGGAAAACAATGCAGAAACAATGAATTACGTAAACACCGATTTTTGCTTTATCACTCGGACACGCCCACATATGAGACCCTTGTAGGCGTTCACATGTCTCAGCACTTACCGCTGTTGGGATCACGCCTTTCGCCAAGCAAACACCTCATTTGGACGAGTTTACCGAACAAATTCATACCGGACAAATTCACTCTCGATCTTGTTCTTTAAATATGGACAATTTCTACTACCAATTTGTTCACCATCGTCCTTTTTCTTCCTTGATTTATTGTTTTCTTATATCTCCAGAACTTCATGGGCTTCATTTTTTCATAGAATTTCTCCGGGCATCGCTTCGTTCCTCGCAACGTCTGTGCCGAACCTAGGCCCCGCCCATTTTTCCAATTTACAGACCTCAAACTCGGCCAATGCTGCGGACGTGCGTTCTGGTGCTCACTGTGGGTATTGCGGCCGCATTCGACTCGTCCGAAATGCGAATGCTCGAGGACGAATGTAGGTTTGCTTCGATATCTAACCTAGAACACAATCTTCCATACAATCGAACGCATGAAAGGCATCTTCCCACAATAAATGCCTTTTATCGGAATATAAGCACGCTACTGAATTGGGTTCTCAGACGAGGAACGTACTGCGCACCGTTATTCCACAAAATGAGCATAGAGGGAAATCCTTGGCTTTGTTATAAGAGGATTGTTATGTTGGGAGCCTTTCGGAATTAACTATGGTATGAAAAATGGCGAGAAAATCCTGGAAAACTCATTTTCTAAAAGAACATTCGAGTGGATATCTGCTAATGCTTTGCAGGAATATAAATCCAGCCTCAGCTCTGAAAATTCCAGAAACCTCTGAGGGATTCGGTGGTTGTCTTTTTTTATCACTTCAATTTCGAAGGGTAGTACTGTGTCTCAGCACTATGTATATAATAGGTGAAGAAATGGAGAAATACACAAATAAAATAAATTAATTAAGTAATAAAACAAGAGATGTGAGCTCCAAACTCCTCTGTATGGAAATCCCTTGTAGCTCCTACATTTAAAATATCTGGGAAGCTGGGCCATCTCTAGCTGAGACATCTAAGAAAACTCGATGTATTTATCCCAATCAATGACAACATCCACTCTTTCCTTCTCCCTAGATGATCTAGAAAATACTACAAAAGGTCATAGAAACCGAAATATGGAAATACATATATTTAATACTAATAAATGTGTCACAGGACCTGTTCAATAGCTAAATTTCCCCTCACTCGCCGAAGGTGTTGTCCGATTATTAAGCAGGCGCTTGAGATCAGCTCGGTAACTACACACTGACGTTCAGCGACCAAATACTTGAACATTTCCTCGACTCTAAAAGTAAACTCCTCAAACTTTGTGCTGGTCCTGAACTGATCTTCAAACCCTTAAAATAAGTAGGGTTCATTGATCACATCGTTCTAAATGTGACTAGTGCACGTTCGTGTAACTCGTAATATCGTTAGATACTCTGGAACCCTTGGCACTACATGCCTGGTAACTACCTCATTATTTTCAAGACATAATTTCATGATCTCTATCCTGAAAATATTGAATATATTGTTTTAGCATGCTGCTCTACTCCCTATTAGGAAATAGCGTGCATGATTGAGGAGAGTGTTAAAGACTAAAGCTTTAAATGGTATTCCACCGAGACTAAGATTAGCAGAAAACTTTCCATGTAATATACTCGCGACTGAGCGATGTATTATAGTGTTCAAATTTTGTTATCCAACTCCGAATAAGTCGAGAGCTCAGAAGTTGGAAAAAGGGTAGGTAAAACAACAACGGAGAAGCTCGAGAAGGCCTGTAGGGCTTCACCAGTTTCATATACTCAAATTACTGAAATCGTGAATTCCAAGCGTCACGCATAAACAGCGATCATGCGTCTTGCACACCCACGCGTTCAATTTCCCCCTTGCAGCGCTCTCAGCTTAATTATGGCAGGGCAGAAATCTTTTAGCACCTCCACTTGGCGAGAAATTTTCATCAGTAAACAATGAAAGGAATGATCGCGAAGTAAGGTACTGACGGGAAGGAAAAAAGCCTGGAATGCAAATGCAAAGCAAGGAAGAGGAAAGAATTTCATGACAACCAGCAACAAGCAGTGACTAGATAACGTAACAGCTGCTGAATGCCTGAGCGAATGAATGAATGAATGAATGAATGAATGAATGAATGAATGAACGAATGAATGAATGAATGAATGAATGAATGAATGAATGAATGAATGAATGAATGGATGAATGAATGAATGAATGAATGAATGAATGAATGAATGAATTAGAGACCAGAAAATAAGGATATGAGTGTCTGGGCATTTTCAAGTTTGTCTAGAATTTCAGAGATATTTTTTGTCAAAATTAGCCCTATTTTTGAGATTATAAAGCTGTGCATTTGATAACTAAAAGGTACGGGATGATGAAGTCGAGGATAATCAATCCCATTTGTGAGATGCGGCATCAATTCGACTTCATCTGAGAATAGTTACTTACTTACTTGGTTAGTAACCAAGTAAGTAACAATTCGAATCAGGGATGGGGCACTCGATATGCCAATTTGGAGCTATATCTTCAAAGTCGTGTCTATTTACCCTATCAGGCAGGGATGGATGGCTTAGTTGGCCGTGAGCGGTCGAACTATGGACCACAGCCAGCGAGTGTGGCGCAGTGCGCCTGCTGTCAATGCACTATACGCATCCTCCATACTTGAGAAGTATTTTCGACAAAAATAGTCAAGAATTTTGTATTAGCTGTCTCAAGCTGCATGACCACTAGAACATTAATTTTTGATTATTTGGGTGAGAATTGACTATAAATCCGTGATCAGCAACATTATTTTGACGCTTCGGGCGTGCAGATTTTCATCGCCTTTCCCTATTCGCAAAGCCCACTCATGAGTGGAGTACCCAGAGCCAAAAATACGGTAATCCAAATTTTGCCATCAATCCAGACAGTTGTGACGTCATCAGCACATTTTGCAAGCCGTTCCTGATATAGCATGCGCTGCTGTGTGTCACTCGCCCACATGGCATGGCTTTTGTCGTTTCAGTCTTGAACGGGAAACGTGGGCGTGGCTTGTGGTTCTACGCAAACGGTAAGAGTAGACGTGTAAGTGTAGCTACCGTAGTTGTACCACACACACCCACTCACACAGTAGAACGCCGCATGTGTTTCTCCCGCTCACTCTTTTGTTGGAAGCTGTTCTTTACTAGAGACTCTTTACCGTATTACACTATTCACCCGCTACAGTATCTTGTTTTCAGACGCGGTCGAGAAACGATCCGAGCCTTTGCGTTTGCCGCGAGAAGGACGTTCTTATGATGTGAGCGACTACTTTTTCTTTTTAGCTTCACAATATTTTACCAGTATAAATAATGTAAAAACAACATTTTGATACTGAGTATTTCGCTTTTATTTTTTTTGAAGAAAAAAGTCCGTTTCAAATAATATATATAAGTGCGAAAGGGGACTTGTTCTTGATCATATTACACAGAGCGACACTGCCGTTTATTTCTGTTGGGGTGAAAGGCCATTTATACTAGTGCGTCAGTCGCGCATCAGTCGCACGCATCCATTTGCGAGGGATTCTCCATGAAGACCGGTCAATGCGGCATGCACATCTTGAATGAAAAGAACGCGCGGCCGTCGCGAGGCCGTGAACGCGTGCGTCTGAGCTGCTACTGCGGTGCGACTGGGTCCTATTCTTCATCATATAGACGCACGCGCGTCAGTCGCACGCATCTAGTATGAATTGCCCTTGAAATGTATATACAGTGAACGCCGAAACGGAAAGCACGCAACGCGACCGCGCCGCTCGAGCAGTAGTCAATACAAGACATACAAGATAACTGCACGCCATTATCAAAAAAAAAAATGATGTCATGATCTTCTCACTCATTTTTAATTCTGGATCAGGCTTAAAGTTCCATCTTCCCACCATTTTATTACCTTTTCGTAAATGAACTTTCTGGTTGAATCATACCAGCCTGATCGTCCGGCTAACGCCGGACTCTCAGGCTTCATTTGGGCTCGCTTCGCTCGCCTCGCATACGTGTGGGTTCCCCTCTAGTGAGCGCTGGCATACCACTCTGGCAGGTTTGGACCTGTGTGTGACATCTTCCACATTTTCGACGCCGGCGCACTCTTATCACACCGTCGCATCCGACCCCAGGCGTTTCTCCCACTTTTGGACGCCGGCCCTTATCACGTCGTTGGACCCGCCTCCAAGCGTTTCCCCCCTTTTGGACGCCGACGCACCCTTATCACAATGTTGGACCCAGCTCCAGGCGTTTCCCCCGTTTTGGACGCCGGCGCACCCTTATCACACTGTTGGACCCGACCCCCAGGCTTTTCCTCACTTTTGACGCCGGCGCACCCTTATCACAACGTTGGACCCGACTCCAGGTGTTTCCCCCCTTTTGGACGCCGACGCACCCTTATCACATCGTTGGACCCGACTCCAGGCGTTTCCCCCGTTTTGGACGCCGACGCACCCTTATCACATCGTTGGACCCGACTCCAAGCGTTTCCCCCGTGTTGGACGCCGGCGCACCCTTATAACACTGTTGGACCCGACACCCAGGCTTTTGCTCACATTTTGACGCCGGCGCACCCTTATCACAACGTTGGACCCGACTCCAGGTGTTTCCCCCCTTTTAGACGCCGACGTACCCTTATCACAACGTTGGACCCGACTCCAGGCGTTTCCCCAGTTTTGGACGCCGACGCACCCTTATCACATCGTTGGACCCGACTCCAAGCGTTTCCTCACTTTGGACACCGGCACACCCTTATCACATCGTTGGACCCGACTCCAGGCGTTTCCCCAGTTTTGGACGCCGGCGCACCCTTATCACATCATTGGACCCGTTTTGCCCACCTATCCCCAACGCCGGTGCCGGCGCAAGCCTCATCCGTGCCATCCCTCGTTCGCCTTGTTGCTCCTCTTCGTTATGAACATATCCCAACCGTCTATTTCCTTTTATACGGTCATGTAATCATAGACCTATCTCACTCATTCCGACCTTGTTGAAAACAACTGTGTGCCATTAACATGTCTGAACATGACAAACGTGGCCCAAAACACCTTTAGATCAAGGTAAAAATCAAAATTTGCACACTTTTTATATGTAACTTGACACGCTGAACATCGTGATGTAATCAGATTTTCCCGGTAGGGGCTGGTTCTCTTGTACACACACACACACACACACACTGACATAAAATGCCAATTAATATTAACTATGATTGTAAATTCCTCACCACGGTAAACAATATTTAACTGGTTTTCCCAAATTATGGGAGCTCAAAAAGCTTAATTGCTTCCTTTTGATTTTCCTCTGGACAACTCGTCCACACCGTCATTTCAGCCATCTAAAAGTGTAGATTTCACGTTTCCCCTGGGTTAAATCTATATAATTGCAGTCATCTTGGCAAGTAGAGTAACAAGATGTTAAAATTGAAGCACATAACCCATTGCCAATCTAAAAAATTCGATGTGAAAAGGTGAAATTGTGCTGAAACGGTCAAGACCAGGTAAAGATATTCCAGTGCACTTTTCCAAGGAATAATGTTAGGTGATTTTCGATTGCTTATTCTTCAGTAAACCTTCTGTTTTCGAATTCCGCTTCCTTCAAAATCACTATGATGAATTGTCAGGAAATCTTCTCTAATATGATGTTCTAATGATTTGTAAATTAGTGTTGTTTGGTGAGGCTACAACAAGAAAAAAATTTTCTAGCAGTAATATTGACAGTTGGTAATTTTCCGTAACTGAACACAGTTCACATGTTCCGGCTGACGCAGTTGGCAAACACTTTTTGTGTTCATTATCTCAGTCGAAGACCAGTTCTCACGTCATTCTGATTCTTATGTTTTGCAGGAAACTGCGGGTCCGCTGATTCGATTCGGCAAACGAGATATGGAAGGGGCACCTTTGATCAGGTAATATTTAGTTACTACTGCCGAATCAGCTGCTTCACGTCACTCATTATTCATATATATATATATATATATATATATATATATATATATATATATATGCCTCGGGTACAGTTCTCGCTCGGTCAGCAGGAGATAGCACTTTAGTACCAGCTTGAGAATTATAGAAGCCATTATGGATTCCTCCAATGAACATCCAGCTAACAGCCTCCGTTGTTGTAGATTTGGTCGCACGCCTGATGCACAACCACTTATCCGTTTCGGAAAACGAACCCCAGATGGTGCCCCTCTTATTCGGTAAGCTGTTACCACTTAATCAACAGGATTAAATTCGCTAAAGTTTTTAGAAAAAACCTGCTGTTTCTTTCAGATTTGGTAGAAATCCAGAGGCTCAACCATTAATCCGCTTTGGAAAGCGATCGCAGGGTGCACCACTCATTAGGTGAGTTTTCGTGAAGTAAGCGGTTAATGAGGTCCAAAATATTAGGTTGTTGCGAAATTAATTGCAGAAATGGACACACTAGTTCAAAGTGCTGTAAATCGGATCAAACACAATATTTTTCATTAATTTAGCAACCATTCAATTTGCTAGGTCCTCCTCGATAATATAGCGAGGCCTGCATGCTTTTACAGCTAAAGCTGGGGTCACAAGGATTCGCAAACATTTGGAAGGCGATTTCAGCATGCTCTAGATCAGCAATCTGCCGCTGTCGCAGGATTGCATCTGGAGCCCCGAAAAAGGATATGAAGTAGGATAATGGTCTGAGGTATAAGGTCAAGGAGTATGATCAAGGAGCCTTGATGCTTTACTACATTAGTTTTGTCGGGTGAATTTTGGAATGTGGGACTTAACGTCACCCTGGAGCAGGGGAAAACCAGCTGTTGTCCACCACTGCCGACTCCATTTATAGCAACTTGAGGAAATTAACGTGAAATTACAATGATAGGACTCTGCAGTCCTTGATTGGCTAGGTTGGAGAAAGCTGCAGTGGATCATACTCTTACAGCACCACCAAATTCCTGACACAACTTTCTTGAGGTGAAGATCTGGTTTTGGAGACTCAGAGATGGGAGGGAGAGTCTACCAATACAAATTCATCCTTCCTCTTATAGTACAGGAACCGAGCTCCATCTATGGCTTTTACGCGGTAGAAATGGGTAGTACTTGGGGCGGAAAATTAAATTAGAGAAGATGTCACAGCGAGTGAGATGCTAGTCGTCAGTCAGACCGTGGGATTTATAGTTCAGCACCCTTCTTGCCATGTCGATTGAAGTCAAATGTCTTGAAGCTGTAGTGTAGTGAGCTCCCATCCCTGCCCTCATCGTCCAAGTGGTTGGACCCGGTTTAGGTTCCACGACTGTTCTCAACGCTTCATCGTCAGGGAACAACCTGCGGTCGCGACCATGGTTACATTGGTGATCAAATTCGACGGAAGAAAAATATGCTATCGAATAGCTCACTGCCCAGTGTGAAGGAGATTCCAATCCAAAACAAGCGCAAGAATATCGCTCACCTCCGGCTGAGAGTGTCTCAGTTTGAACTCATCAACCATAATCACCCGAAAATCGCGTCAGCTCATCATTTGTTCGTGTCTTCATGTAAACCCTCATGAAAGAGCCAGCCAGAAAATTCAAGAAGCATTCGAAAGAGGAGGAAAAGCACTACCAGAAGCTCAGATGAGTTGGGCTGAAATTGTTCGGCAGAAGAGAAACGCTTGTTTGTGCATACCCCGAAACGGCAATTAATTTCGCAACAACCTATTAGATATGATACTTAGGAGGAAATTGATGAAAAATACCCTTTTTAGAGGCGAGTGTTATACATAATATCTTGGGGGAGAAATTGTAAGAATGCATTCGAATTAGTTATAAATGAAAGATAAAAAATAAAATCCACGTTGTTATCACGTGTAACTCCATGACCACGTTCAGATTTGGCCGCTCCGTATCCGCACCGCTCGTTAGATTTGGACGATCTCCAGAAGCTGCACCGCTTCTAAGGTGAGCAGTTTACACGGCAGATAAATGCCTGAATAGGACATAAAACGGGGTGATAACAAAGTCTTCGACCGAAATTCTTTTGTTAACATCCTTTATTCTTTGTGAAAAATTCTATTACTTTGTTTTCATAGTATCGACCTATCCGTCCTGAATATAATCTTACAATCTTTCACTCCAAGGTTATGTGTGAGCGCAGTATTAGTACCAAACAGGGACTGTGGTAGAGCTGCCTTTTTTTTAAAGGAGATTAGAGTACTTGCACACAATGGTATCCTATTTGTGTAGCTAGTAGTAGCGGACTCAAAAATGCCTAGCCAGAGAGAGGGTCGAAAAAAGTGGGGTCTCTGCAATTTTGAGGACCTGCTCGAAAAATAGAATTGCTGAAGGTAATCATACAACTAATAGTCTCTACATCGCAACGGAACAGTTGATATCGCACTGTATGTAATTGCGAAGAGTCTAGCGGTTTGCTAACATCACCTTATTGTATCGTCAACTGTGTAAGTATGCTTGAATTTTCTTTTTTTCAAATGTCGTCGAGCCATCTTTTTCGAGCTCAGGAGAATCAAGTTCTCACAGTGATAGAGGGATCACTTTTGTATTGAATCTTTGTCACATATCTTCCTCCCAACTTCTACCGCAAATCACCGTGTCAGACGGACCAACACAACACTTTATGTCCTTCACAAAGGCTTTTAACGTTTTGGTCGGTTCGAAGCTAAAATTGAAAGAACAATACGCGTACGGAGCGATCCGCTGGATAGGTGGGCATAAGACCCCGGGGGTTAGTGCCGATTTGGCTCGGTGTCTTCTTTCGTTGGTGGTAGTTTCAATTCAGAGAGGAATGGAAATGTTCGATCGCTCGCCGGGGCAGCACAGCGAAGACTGTGAGTGAGAACAATTAATCATTAAAAAAAGTAAAATTTTCATTCAAAAAATGGCAACCTTTTCCCCTGCGCGTGGTAGCTGAATTAAGCAAGGTATGATGAGAAGTTTTTGGCATCGCAGGTGTCGAAGGTCAAATTTGGCCGTCCTGAGCAATTCTAGATCAGTTTCCGGAAATATCTCTTTGGATAGTTATTGACGCACCCATGAGTCCAATTCTGACTCAGTGCTAACCGAGAGATGTGTAAACATTCATAATTTGAATATATCATTTCAGGTTCGGCCGTTCCCCCGAAGCTTCGCCACTTATTCGATTTGGCAAGTAGTTAGATGCTCAGGTATGGCTTGGCTACCGTACCTATCAGCTTTCCTAAACCATAAACTAAAAAAATCCGAAAATTCTTTGTTTTTTTGGCTGAAAATGGAAGTGCTGCAACTTCAAACTAACAACTTGTGAGCTACCAGTGGTATGTAGAAAAATGAGTGGAATTTAATAAAATGAGGCTCTGCTTCGTAGTTATTTCGATAGTTCGGGCCAAAGTAGAGAAAAATAAGAGAAGGTGATAGAACCTTCGTATTGGAAAGAAATTATGAACTTATTTACATAGTGTTGAGCATTTCAGAACAATCGGTGCTTGGTCGATCGATCTCACGTCGCTCCTGATCTCCTCCCATCGTCACCCTGCACATCACACCAGACCACACCACTTCTCCATTCGTGTCCCATCTGTTCTCTACTAGTTGTTCCATCGCCGAATGTTGTTAAAGCAGAGAGTAAAGTGTATCTTTATCGTGGCTGAAACAAAACATGAAATTGTAATTGGTGTCTCAAACGTGGCAGTAAATGAAATTTCTCAAATAAACAAAGCTGTCAAGCCGCTGGAGCCGGCAAGTTTAGTACGGCTTCAACCATACGATTGCGATGTAGCTAAACAATAAAGGCTTAAGAATAAAACAGAGCTGTTTAGCTTGAAACCACAACACATATAAGAGTTCTATAGAAAAGGAGCTTGGAGAAGCTGAAGCCGTGGTGGGCAGTCAGCACATACAATAATTCAAACATCCGTTTATGGATACTTTTAACTCAAAATTTCAGCCATGGAATTCGTGGACATTTTTGAGAAGGAGCTAATCTTCCCACTCATCCAGAATGGACGAGTTTCCTGATGATATGCTCAACCCCTACTTTATTATTAGCTTGTTGCGAAAATAATTGTCGTTTCACGGTATGCTTGAAAAAAAAACCTTTTTCTTGCCCAATTCAACAATTTCAAGCCAACTTGTGCTAGCTCCTGGTAGGGTTTGTGCTGCTCTTTCAGATGCTCCTCCAATAGTCTGAATAGCTCTTCCCTGGACTTTTTTATAGGGTCGCGAAAATTGGTGAACCGACGCGATTTTCGAGTGATCGAAAAGTGTTGTACGAGTTCAAACTCAGACATTCTGCAGCGGAAGCAGCCCGTAATATAGCGCTTGCTTTTGGCACGGACTCTCCTTCCGAAAGGACAGTGAGGTGCTGGTTCGCAAAATTCTCTTCTGGCGATTTTGATCTCGAAGATAAATCCGGTCGTGGTCGAAGGATGTCGCTGGACGATCAAGCACTGAGAGCAGCGGTGGAAAGGAAACCCGATACTACTACTCGTATATTGGCGCCAGGCCTGGGGGTTCACTATGCTACAGTTTCAAAACATTTGGCTTCCATTGGCACGGTGAGAAAAATGCAGAAGTGGACACCCCATGATCTGACCGATGACCAACAATCCACTCGCTACGAGATCTGTTCTAACCTCCTCGTTCGCCAGAAATACGAGCAATTTCTTGACCGTTTAGTAACTGTAAATGAGAAATGGCTCCTATTTGATAATAAGAAACGTGGTTATGTATGGGTAGACAAGTTTTCTACCCCTCCAAGCTTTCCTAAACCAGTGCTGGTATTCATGAACGCGCGGGAACGGGAAGGGGCGTGACGGGTACCCGCTGCCGCTGGTTCCTGGCGGGATCCTTCCTAGTCACCCGTACGGGTAAAATTTGTATTCATGAACGACTAGACAGCGATAAGACCGGGAAGCATCGATTAGGTTCGTAAACACGGCCGAGTTCTCGAGATGTAGGGTGCAAAGTGGAAGTGTTCGAACATATTCTGTGAAGAATTCATCGGCAGAACGTATTTTTCCTCTTTTCCTTCCTAGGAGCGAGTCTCTATGTGGGTTTCCAACCAGGGGTGTGCGGAATTTTCCGTTTTCCGTTTTACGCTTTCCGTTTTCCGCCCATTTTTGGCTTTCCGTTTTACGTTTAACGTTTTATGGGTTTCTGGCCCGGAATACGGAAAATCCCTGAAAATTATGGAGGGAGACGGATCGTTATTTTCGGCGTATTTCCCTATCCCGAGGAGGGTTGATGTGTTCTGATGCGCAATGTGTGTACATAAGTTCACAGTAATGGCTCCAAAATTGACATCCAAACTCCATTTAGAAAATTCGAACTATTTTCTTTGACTTTTTTGCCTCAGCTGCAGCGTAAACGTTTCGTCGCGATTTTGCTGGTCTTCACCATTGTTCCAGATATGCCACACAAGTCCTCTGCCCTCCTTGAAATTCTTTAAAAAAACACCTTGGTTCCACAGAAATATGGGGTGAACTGGTATGAAATTTGCATGAAACTGTGACGTGCCATAGTAAGAGCATCAAGCAATCTTGCGAAGCAAAGCATGCTGTAAGCTTTCTTCCAACGTCAAAGACACAAGGCTACATCGTAATCCACAATGGCGTTGTTGGCGCCTGATGTCTTGCGCAATGTTTGGGCTGGTTATGTCTCACGTTCCTCACACGCTGTTCTTCTCTTCCTTCCTCCATCGCTAAATCGCTTCAACAGGATCCTGCGTGAATAACATGATCCTCCTCAGTTTCCAAAGTATTAGCTACCATAGTTGCCTTTTTATCTGGATTTTTGCAGAATAGGTCTTCTCCAAAGTGAAGCAAGGAAGTCGCACTTTTCACACTTCACAGCTTCTTATTGATCTTATAACCCTGATAATCTCTCAGAACTAGGTGAAAGACAAATACTCTTCGATCTACCTACATATACTCTAGACGTTTGAGGTAAGCACCATTAATGGACTTGAAGTTATTTAATTACTTGAAAGAGTCACCACTTGTGCTTATGATGACCGTTAGTCACAAACCCATGCTTGGGCAAAATTTTCCGTTTTCCGTTTTACGCTTTCCGTTTTCCGCCCATTTTTGGCCTTCCATTTTCCGTTTTACGTTTTACGGGATTTAAAATTTTACTTCCGCACATCCCTGGTTTCCAACTAATATAATATGAGGAATCTTTATTAGGAGCTCTTCTTCTGTTTCTCACTCTCAACAACGTAAATATGGTGCTTTTTTCTTGTGCTCTCCTGTTTTTTTTTTCTCGTTCGCTAACTCCACTCTTCATATTCTAGTTTTCTTTTTGAATTGCCTTGCTAGCTTGCAGAACGAGACCATGATAACGTTGCAGAATTTTCCGTAATGTGATCGCAAATATCGAAGGCTGCCTAAACAAAACCTAGAAAGTTGGGGAGAAGGGCTAAATTTTCGGACACGAAGGCACCCGGAGGAACAATATCACCCATCCTTCTTCCGTCTATCTTTTAGACAAGGAAAACACTACCAACCTCAAAAGTGCAAGTAAAAAGGAGAGAGTAGAACGGTAGAAAAAACGAAAAAAGTGGTGATAGATCATTACTTCGAGGTTTGGCACTACATCTTCCACATTAGGGGCCCCAAAATTTTCGTCTTTTTTGCCGAAACTCTGTAATACCCCGTATACTATTCGATTATTTGAGGAGGTCAACACGAATATCGTATCCATTTTGTACCGTAACTCCATTTTCATACGGTTACGATGGGTATGTGGTACAGTCTGTCCGAAACGACGAGTCCGCCCACGCACGCGGGGATCGAAAGGCGGCGCGGCTGGGACGGATGCTGTTGGCTGTCACGTCGTCCACACCACAGCCACATCTTGGTCGATACCATGAAGATAAAGATGAAACCTGATATGCAGGTCAGGGATGATGACGTGGAGCGCTGGCAAACGTGGCAGCTTCTCGATCCCCGCGTGCGTGGGCGGACTCGTCGTTTCGGACAGACTATAGAAAGTTCGGGAGAAATACCGATTTCGGTAAGAAAACAAAGGTGACAAGCAAAATAATAGGGATAATCGTCAAAAACAACCCCTCTACGCCAAATCTGAGAGGATTCAATGGGGTACAGTATCTACTGTAATCCTATCGCAACCCTACAAAAACGGGCTTACGGTGCAAAATGAATACGATATTCGTGTACAGCACCCCAAACAACCCTCCCCCATACTAAGTTTCGGCGAATTTTTCTATTGAAGATTTTGGGGCCTCTAATGTGATATAGTGTCCGGGGTTTTTTATGGGTAGGTGGCACTTTTCGGGTGAATTAAGGGTAGTGAGCAATCAAATACATATATATGCAAAAAAAAAGAATTATCGTTAGGACAGTAAGAACAACTAACTGTAGAATGGAGAAACGTACATGGCAATCAATTTGCTAAGTGGGAAGAAAAAGAAAACTCTTCTGAATCCTAACAAGGTATTACTATGTAATGATTTGCCAATGAAGTGCGATATTATCAAAAAAATGTCATGGAAATCCAGCGACGGGTAGAACTTCCTGAAGCCTAGATGGTCGAATAAGCGGGAACCTTCCCGTCCACCCGCCGGGTAGGCCGGGAAGATACCCGCCGGTTTCATGAATACGAATTTTTTACCCGCGAAGTTTGTCCACCCGGCGGGTAGGCTAAAGGGGTTTTTACAGTTTTGACGCGCCGCGCCGCGCCCTATGCTTAAGCATAGGGCGCGGCAACGCAGTGCGAGCTAGCGCGAGCTCGCTGCGGCAAACGACGCGAGGGGCATCCTTGCACACTTTTTGCCGCGGCGCGTCAACTTGCGAGCTCGCACTGCGGGCTGCGGCAAGGAATGCTCTGGAGCATTCTTTGCCGCTGCGGCAAAGCGGCAAATCCAACTACATATTCTCTGCTGCTTGAGCTATTAATGTATCTATCGTTTATTGTTCTTGTTTTCTTTTACTTTCAGGGTGACTCCCTTCATAGAACATAAACAGACAACGTTCCGAGTCTAGAAACATATGTGTGCCTTTTTATATACAAAAAGAACTGACGTATTCCGTACTGCATCACTGATCTGCTATCATTTCATCTTCTTCTTCCTTTGTTATTTGTTCCCAAAGATAAACTTTCCTCTGTCGCTAGTGGTTTTTTAAAAGAATTTGTTCTCAGTATCACTACTATTCTGTGATGTCTCAAAGCTGTTGACTCCGTATATTGTTCCATTGCTTTCTTGGAAGGTTGGAATTTTCGGTTTTTATTCTGTTTTTCAGTTTTCAAACATTTCTGTCAGCGAATTCATACTGCGTTTTGAGTATTTGCTACGCCGTTCATAGCTTACGATGTGAGTTTTTAGAAAGCCGATTTTATGGGCGATTTTTTTTCGTCTGAAATACGTTTTAGCATGCATGCATATTTGATTACAGACAATTTCTACATATTTATTTCGGCTGCTTGGCAACTGCCAATGCTGGCAGCGTTCATCGCTGGACCCATCTACTCAAGAACGCTGCGGTCTTTCGAACATTGTGTTGGGGAAGAGTTCGGAATAGATCGTTGTTTCGGTTGAACACCTTGGAATGCCAGTGCTCGATTATTTTGTCAGTGTTCTATTCTTATCTTCATCGCATTGTGTGCATTCTGACTAAGTACGAGACTGAACTGAACTGTGCTGGAAATCTTTGAACAATTTTGCAAATGCAAATGCATTGTACCAAATCGGAATGTCCACAATGCGATAAAGCCAAGAGTAGAACACTGACAGAATAATAGAGCAGTGATAGGGGACGGAAAGTTATTCAGCTGTACCGGCAACTTATTCCGAACTCTTCCCCAACACAATGTTCGAAAGACCGCAGCGTTCGTGAATAGATGGGTCCGGTGATGAACGCTGCCAGCCTTGGCATTTGTCAAGGACCCGAAATAAATATGTGGAAATAGTCCCTACTGCATATTTGCCCTTCATCATGAAAGATCTCGCAATGATCGTGTCATCATTTTCGTATTTGTACTTTACTGCCATTGTGTAAGTTGAAAAATGAAGCATCGCTTACGGAAAACAACTAGCACAATCTAATTCTGAATTTGATTGAAAATTAAATGTTTCAACGTTTAATAAGGCAACACTTCAACTGTGATTTTCCAGAAGTTCTGGTATCTCGTCATTGGTGGAAACTCTGAAAACGTGGTGACGGAATGAAAATGACGTACTGAAAATGTTTATACATCGTGCGATGTGCTGCTAGTCGCAACTGCTGAAAGGTCAGATTTGTCTTTATGTGTGTAGCTTTTCTATTACTTTGCATTTTGTATTGCGCTGAACAGATTGGTAGATCCTTTTTTTTCTCGTGTTTTTATGGTCTGTTAGCTCAGGCTCCTTCTGTATCTTTTGATATGTATGTGGTGCGATTCCTTCCATTTTGATGTTCCGCTACTGTCTCCGATGGAACCGGCGGATCGCACGGCCGTTACCATTGCAGTCGCAATTGCGGACAAACTCCACCTTGGTGCAGTTCCTGAGCTAACTGACTATACTTCACACAATCCACAATGCGGGGTGTCTATTATCGTGAGGGAAAACGAGGCAGAAACTTCCCGCCCTTCACGATCAACTCGTTCTCGTTCGCATTCAAAATTTGCATTGTCATCTATAGTAGGATCGCGCGCGAAGAGAACGAGTAAACCTTCAAGGGCGGGGCGAGGCTCTGAACGAACCAATCGCAGAACCGTACCACGCCCCGTTTTCCCTCCGATGATACACCCCCCACAATGCGTACAGGCCATTCATGTTGGAGTCGGTATGCCCCTTATCAGAGTCATGTTCCGTTTGAATGAATCTGTTGTGTAGTTAAATACTTGATCGTTTACAGAGAACCTGAAAGCGCGAGGTGCTTTGTATCAAGTGACGTGTTCCCGTTTACTAGAAGGGTGATACCGTTTCCGTGTTGCGAGTGCTACACCGACGAGAAGCAGTTATGCCGTCGTCGTCAGTAATTTTCTCTATCGGAAATTTTCCATATATAATAGCTAACGGTCACCCTATGCAATTCTAATCTTTTTAGAATTGACGACGAGGACATCATGGAGTATGTTTTACATCTTCTACAACAACTTTCACGTACGAGGGCCTACGTTGATGCCGCCCACGTACCCCATCTGGAAACTCGTTTCCGCATCTTTGACTCTTATTTGTGTAGCCTGAGCCCCGACAAGTTTCATTCATTCCTCCGACTCTACCCTGGGGAGTTCGAAAAATTGCATGAAAGAGTTGCCCACCGTCTCAATCATTCAAAAACACATTTGGCCCCCATATCATCACGACACCGTCTGTGCATATTCCTAAGGTGAGTGTTTTAGTTTTTTTTTTGTATCAAGTCAACTTTTGTTGTTGTTGAATTCTCCAAGAGTGCACAGGCATTTTGGAAGGGTGCACTGCAGTCGGGGTAGCGTTTCACGTTTTTTTACGGTTATGTGTTTAGGTTTGTTGCACATGGGAACTCCTTCGTGCAGATGTGTGGGGAATTCGCAGTTGGAGTTACAACTGCAGCTAAGATAGTGCACGAGGTGGCACAAGAAATTGTTGACGGTATGTGGAAATATCGTACCGTCATATGCTATTTCCTTCATTGATATACGTACATCAGTCAGCCCATTAGTATGTATGATAGGGTGGAGTGGTTGTATTTTGAGAGCTGCTCTTCTTATGCACTCCACGTGGAAAATACAGGGCTTGTTTTGAGTCACATCTTCTGAAAGATGCGCAGCTTCTTTCAGGAATCATATACGGTAATGCGGTTAAATGTGTCATGTATTGGTCTTGCAGAGTTTCATGCTGAGGCGTTCCCCCTACCCGGACCCGAAACATGGTCCGAGAGTGCGGAGGCATTTCGAAAGCACTGTGGTTACCCCTGTGCCGTAGGCGCCATGGATGGAAAGCACATCCACGTAGTGGTTGGCAATAACATTATCAGGACACTTTCATTATTGAGCTTTCAATAGGTTATTTCGGTGTCCGGGTAAAAGCGGTTCCATGTACTACAATTACAAAGGTTTCTTCAGTTTGGTGATGCTAGCTTTGGTCGATGCAAATTATAAATGTTTACTATATGACCTGGGTAAGGTGAAATTCTTTTCACCCCGCACATAACTTGTTGGTGAATGAAGGTCAAGGTTTCATTTACCAGGAGCTGCAGGAAGACACTCGGATGCCGGCATTTATTTAACGAGCCCCATGAGAGAATTTCTAGAAGGACATTTCGAGGATTTCCCACCGGCAGTGCAACTGGGAAATTTCGGAAAGGCATGTTGTCTTAATATCTGATGAGCGTAGTACACGCATATGCTAATGTTTTGGTTAAGGTAGAGCATCATGTTTTGGTGGACCAAGGGTTCCGCCTTGCTGTTCGCTTTATGCGACCATACAGTAACATGGATGCTATGCGAGACAGGAAAAAAGCATACTTCAATAGAAAACTGAGCTCGTAGGTTCTACGTTGCTAATGTATATGTGGCCGACTACTTTTTGTTCTCCAGGGCAAGACGTGTGGTTGAAAATTATTTTGGAATCCTCTCAAGCAGGTTCCGAATACTTTTGCGGCCCATGTATACCTCACCAGATCACGCCAAGGTCATTGTGCTAGCAATCATGGTAACGAATATTATTTCAAGATGCTTTTAATCAAACTGCCAATATAGGTGTAATCTAGATCCTACACAATATGCTTATTAGCGACATCGGTCGCGAAGGGATATCAGCACGATATGGCTCCTCGTCTGAATTTGAAGAAGATAGGGATGGGAGGGAGCCTGGGCTACCTGGCAACATCTCTGTAGCAGCGAAAGCTGCTCGTGAAAAACTAAAATTATATTTTGCACGTAGGGATGGAGTGCATTAAATATTAATGTTGAATTATATACATATTATATGATATGATGTACTAGTTTACAGTTAAAGCATAGTATGAGATAAAGTGTTATGAACTATGAAATGATGCTCTTCTATAATATGTGTAACTTTACACATAAATATATTCAGTATTTACATCGGTGGTCAATCACCCTTGTGATGAACGATACAGCTCGACTATTGCGCCGCGCTGCACTACCTGTAGTCTGCTTGGTGCTGCGCAACACAGCAGGCAGGATACAGATGGTTCTGTGCAATGCAAGGATCACTGACCACAAATATACATAATGTACATCATGTTAATCATAGAAATTAGGAATGGCCGATTATGATGATAGTGTGAGCCTGATTGATGTGGAGGGCGATGACGAGCACGAAGGATTTTCCACTAGCGCTCCACTGAGAAGTATGTGGAAAAGGTGTAAACAGTCAATGAGTAGGGACTTATGTGTTGCGCATTTCAGTCATTAAAAAGGAACAACCCGAACCATGGAGCAATGACGCACGCTACGCTCTTATTGACCATGTTCGTGAACAGAGGGCACTGTGGGACCCGAAAGATAGGCAACACAAGGATAGTCAAATGAATGACTTGAAGTGGAATGAGATTGCAAGGAAACTTAATGGCGAGTTCTACTGTAGGTATGATGGTAAGTTTGTTCATAACGGGAAACAATTCGCCATAGACTCTAGACTCTTTATTCAGTGATGGACGTAAAAAAACAGTGGAAGAATCTAAAGGACTCTTTTTTCAAAAAAAAAGGCCTCAATAGCAAACATGAAGACGGGATCTGCAGCAGATACTTTTGTAGAAAAATGGCAATTCTTTAGGCCGCTAACGTTCCTACTTGGGACGGCAGATACGGGGTGTGTTTACTTATGTTTGGTAGGTATATTCTAATATTCAATTGATGTGCTTAGGCCGAGGTTGTCGAATACAAACGGATTGCATGGTCTCCGCGTGTGAGGAAAAGAGTGTTGAAAGCGGCGTAGTGTTCCTTGGCGAGGTTTGTTCACATTATCTTGAAAGGTCAACCTAGGGGTGATATTTGACTTCAGAGTCGAAACGACGAGATCGTTGACGAGCCGTCACCCGCAGGGGAAAATCCATCAGGCACTAGAAAAAGGGCCATGAAGGATATGACTAAAAAACAAGGTAAATAGAACATAAGCTTTCAAGATAAGTACTTCATTTACCTTTTCTAAAAAACTATGCTTTAGTTGCCAACAAGCTGGCAAATGCCCTGGATAGCATTGCCGATAAAAAAAGAGATGAGTTCGACATATTCGGTAAGCAGACACTTTCCTAATTGCATCATACTTTCACTATTACCTTTGTTTTTAGGTGAATACATCGCAAGCTGCTTACGCAGTTTCGCAGAGCGCGACCCCCGGGGGGCAAAAATTTTGAGACTTGATATCACTGATATGGTGGCAGTGCGAGAGCGAGACGCCATATAACAATAGGGACGTGCTTTCATTTTTTCTAGGAGTTTTTCTGATTGTTAAGCATAGGTGGAATACCACGAGAACGCGTAGGTGATGGTTACAGAAAAAACTTTCTGCGGATGGGTTGCTACACACTAGTCATAAGTGAATAACTGTCTTTCAGCAAGAGCCCTGCTGCTTTTCGACACCATTGATTCTTTGCTTTTACTCAAGCTACCGCCTTAGGTGCCCTCCCCTTCCCCCCCCCCCCCCAAAAAAAAAATTGATGGTTTCCTTCAGAATCACCCAAAAAGTTAAGATTGCGTGAGATTTATTCTCATGGTATTCCACCTAGGTTGTTGAGATTAGATATTGTCTAGGAACAGGTAATTTTATTTCTGTTACTGAGCTTATGATTTCAACATTTAGCGGGTTCTTACCGGGTTTTCAACTCATCGGGTTTTTACGAGTTTTTGTTTTGTCATGAGATGTTTATTTGTTTCTCTCTAATTGAAATATAATGTTATGGTTTTTATTACGTGTTTATGGATGATATGGTTTGTGATCTAATGTTATTAGGTATGAGCGGTCATAAAGATTCGTTTCTGACCATGTAATGTTCGTAAAACAGCGATGAGCCGTTACTACTAAAGTCAAGTGAAAGAAAGATAGATTCCATGACCGCAGAAGCATAAACTCTTTACTAGACGTTTGACACGAGGGAATCAAAGATAGAAAAAATTTGGAGTCACTTGAAGTTAATCCTAGATGATGATAATTGTGGAGGAAACATAAGTCACCACTGCACCACCAATCTGAAGCGCTGTACCACCTACTTTCGAAAGAACTGCTTGTTTCCTTACGGTAGGCTTGCAACCTTCCCATATATTCTATTTACTTATTTCAACGATGGAACAAATAGATTTCATTCTCATTAAATTGGTGTCATAGTTCCATTGAATTTCGTTGTTCCGTCAACTTACATCCATCATGCATTGAGTTCTTGAGAATTTGTCTAGGAGTCGTAGTCTGATTAATGTCGACATATGAGTACAATAGCATACTAGCCGATTCCTCAGAGTAAATACAACTCATCTCTGCGCTGGTTACTGTTTGGAATGGATTTTCAAAGAAAAAATAACCTCTCCACGTTAACGAATGACGAAATAATTTATACTCGATAAGTGATTCAGAGGCCATGATCGATATGTCAGAGGAAGTGAGTTGAAAAATACACATCTTAAACAAGAGGTTAGAAGGAACTGAAATAAACACATCAGCAACTCGAAAGCTAAAAGTACATGGTATGAAGCGATACGAAACGAAATACTAGCAGGAAGAATCACTAGCACGACAGCGCTCCTCTTGTGAGGTTCCGCTTTCATGTGTAGAGGTAGGCATGAGGTTATCAATTATAGATGAAAGTGGCTCGTCCGTACTCGCAGCTGTGGAAGCCGGTTATTTGGAAGGCGTGACAGACGCTCGTACACTTAGAGTAAGTCGAGAAGTCTAAAAAATGATAAAGATGTGAGCATAAATGTGCAGGACGAAACAGGTAGGTTATTAGGCAAAACATTTTACATTACCTTGTGGACATAACCAAGCTCTTCTGTTGTGCTGGCGACGGTCACCGAATGCCGAGCTGGTTCGAAGCTAGACCACGAGTTGCTGGTGAAGGAGTGGTCATAGACAGAGCTGAAGAGCGTGCGTAACCGAAACGCGGTATTTCACTGAAAATCTAACTCTTTGAAAAAAATAGAATACAGGATGCTGATAATTGCAAATTAGAAGAAGTTATAACTACAAATCCCACAACTAGAGCACATAATTTGGCAGATCTACAATCTACGCGATTCTATTATTCTAATATCTACGCCATTCTATTCACCCAAATACTAGAAGAAAAGCAGAAGGAAATCAACTTTGAAGTACCTGTTTGTTGGCAAAAACAAGTAGAACTGCATCACTGAGCTCATCTTGGGCAAACATACGCATCAACTCCTTTCGGGCTATCCCATGCGTTCACACTCATTAGAATCTACAACGAAAACTGGTTCTAGATATAAAACAAGAATTTTCTTCCAAGGAACCCCCACAATAGCAAAACGACAACTTTTGACCCCTTTCATCACCACCAAAATAGGACGGCTGCTAACTCAAATATCATGAAGTAATAGTGAAATCCGTCCTAAGAATGACACATACCCTGATCATTCTGGAAGTGATGCCTCCATAATGGTTAGATCTAGTCCTGACCTTCGACGATGAGGGAAATGTTTTGTACTCGACTGTTTCGAAGTTGAAATCGAGGGAAGACTTGATTACGTCAGAACGTTGCATAGTTTTGAAAGGGAAAAGTGAAACGGGGAAAGCAGAACCATGATGTAAGGTTAAGAAACTTCTAGATGAAAAAAAAACCTACCAATAGTAGGAATAGTGGTTGCGATCTCGCCAAGCTTCAATTTGAAAAGGACAGTCGTTTTGCCAGCAGCATTAAATGCATCCATCAGAATACTCCTTCCCTTTTTGCCAAAAAAAGCCCTTGAACAGTTTTCCGAAGATGTTAGCCATTCTGAAAAGTGAAACATGATGTAGAACGTTATGGGTGAAAGCAAGAAAACAAAAACCCAAGGCTGTCGCCAACAGAACTGCCACAAACTATAATAGAACAACAACTTAAGAGCTAGTTCTGGAAATGTTCTGATGAACCACCGGAAAAGCGAACAGCGGTGAATTTTGATTTCAAAGTCAACATAACCAGTACATCGGTTAACTCTTTGACTCGACTATGGACTAGCATATTCTACTATTTGTTTCTACACGAATTTCGCCGTTTTGTACACTAAGCGACGCCAAATTTGCAGGAATTTTAGGTTTACATACTCTTTTGACCGTCGAAGAAACGTGGATATCTTAGCAACCATGTGGAACTGTTAAACATATTCAAAAACATCTTAGTGTATATTTTCCAATAAAACTATAACGTTTGAATACACTAGAACGCAAAAGTTTTGCAACATCGGGAAGTTTGTAGAACATCTTTTTTACCTGTTTCTGCTTTCGATCATCTTCAACATAGGTTTAATTACAACCTCACACCCTCTACTTCTGACCTATTCTGCCTGGTTCACGTCCCACTCTTTGACGTTATGTGAAAACCCCGTCGCTCAGGCATTATAGTGTGTTTCACGGAAACCTAATTGTGAAGTTATTAGGGAAGCACAGAACGCGAGAAACAGTGCCGTATCCGGAGAGGGCGGCGAGGAGATCATAGGCAAAATACTTGACTGAGTCACTTTTGAAACGAACTATACAAGAATTGAAACGGATCATAGAAGAACATTACTCACCTTTCTATTTGGTCCACTGCTAGCATTTCTTTTAGGCGCACATTTATCTTCTCTCGCCCCATACATTGCTCGTTTTTGCAGAGGAGTTTACCAAGAAAAACACCCTGAAAGTAAGATTATATGTAAAGTTACCACAAACCACTAAGATTGATGCAAAATAGGGTCTATAACATGCTCTGATGCTACATTTCCAGTCCCTTTAATTGCGGCACGATGCGTCGTTTGCCGCAACCCCGACGCGAGTTGAAAAGCGAGAAATCAGCTCGCAGCGAGTGACTTCTCGCGCCGCGCCGCGCCGCAACTTGCTGAAAACTGTAAAAACCCCTTAAAACCTTCCCGCCGACGTTCATGAATACCGCTACAGATCTTCACCCTAGAAAGGTTATGTTGAGAGTTTGGTGGTGTTGTAAGGGGTGTTGTTCATTATAGCCTTCTGCAACCTGGTCAAGCTGTTACATCAGAGTCTTAGTGTTGTGCCTTAGACCTGATGTACGAAAAGTTGCGACAAATGTGACTGGCAGTGGTAAACAGAGGTGGGCCTCTCCTGCTCCAGGGTAACGCTAGGCCTCACACTTCAAAACTCACCCGGCTCAAACTGACGCAGTAAGGCATCGAGGTTCTCTCTCATCCACCTTACTCTCCAGACCTCTCCCCTACCGACCATCACTTTTCCGGGCTTTTGAAGCAAACCTGCGTCAGCAGCAGTTTTCTGATTTGGAGCATATTGAAATTGCCTTCCAAGAGTTCTTAAAATCTTGTGATCTCAGTTTCTATTCTAAAGGTATAAGTGAATCATCGAATCGTTCGCAGAGATGTGTAGAAACTGAAAGATTTTATTCTGATAAATAAAGTTGAGTTTGAACCGAGTTACAGCATTTTGAACTGGGCTGTATATTTCGGCAATTAATTTCGCAACAACCTGATATTATAGTTGTCTTTGAGTGAGACGAGTCGCTTTGATAAAATGGAGAAGTTTTCATTAGGGAAATTCGCCTTGGATCAGTTCATTCCCTTTCCAGGAGCGTTCATGAATCTTACTACAGAAGTTCGGAGAGAGCAATGCGGCCTTGAAGAAAGCGTAAGAAAAGCTGTAAAGAATCAGTATTTCGAGTGTCTGAATTTACTGATTCAATCTTTGGATCACTGATTGAATTATTTAATTTGTTCGATCCTCAGATGCCAGATGCTTTGCCTTATTTTTCTTAGAAATCAATAGGATAAGCATATACTAATGTTAATTTGAGGGAAAATGAGACGATAGAACTTTGACTAGATCGTGCTCTGTTATGAACATATCTGAAGTTGGTGCGCCAAAGAAGAACACAGATAAACTAACACAACTGCAGTAGTAAAGCATAAAAAGCTGTTTTTGCAAAACATGGGGTAACCAGTAAGGCGGCTACTCATTAAGAAATACTAGCTCGACTGCAAAAACATGCAGGTGAAACAGAAGTTAGTGAACTATTGAAGGTGATGTACGTTTCCGAAGCCAATTGACATGCCGCCAACTACGCAGATATAAGAAATACCAATATCATGGCAAGCTATGTAGCGCATACCAGAAAGCTTCAGATGTATTCACACCAGCCAGTCACGTGCCATCCAGTTGTTACTTTCAGGACATGTTGGAGCTTCGGCACGCTGGTGCAGTGGCTGTGAACCCCTCCGAAACCAATATGTTGGTCAGCCGACACTTCTGTAAACAAGGCACAAACATGGTAGAAAGCGTTGTAGAGGGCAGATGTTGGAAGGCCCCAACAAGTGAGTCGAAGGTAGGATTAACCCAGCATGTCCCACGGTAGCGCACAGAAAAATGTGAAGCAAGTCAATAAAAAAAATAAAAAGAAAAAAATAGAAACACATGCAATAAAAGTTGATAACAGATGATAGTGGGGCAGATAGTCGAGTTAGTGGCATCACGAATGGAGTATAAAACATTGAATAAGGGGTGTTAGTACTGAAATGGTTTTGTTGAACGTTCTATCAGACGTAGCAACTATGGTTGAAAGAGTAGATCAGATCATGCTCATTGAAAGCATCGATACTAAGATTTTTGTCGAGAGGGAGATATGAAAATTTGTATTTTCGACAATTTAAAATGTGAGTATAAGAGGCAGCGAATGGGCTGCGCTCAACTATAGAGCTCTGGGCATTTCTTTCTTCAGTATTGCCTTGGTTTTTGCATGCTGTAGAAGGCTCGTAGAATAATAGATCCTCTTATCCTCTTATCTATTAAACAAAGCGCCGTAAGGGGGCTAGAGCGGTTAGAGATACGGGGCGGCACTCATAGACACCGCAATGTTGAGGCGCAGACTGTGTGGCGAAATGGCCGATTTCCATGGACGCAGACACGTTCGCTTCGGGACCCGAAATTACGTCATTGCTGGCTCTCCCGCATGCACGGGATGGTGATTTCATCACCTTCGCTGGCGGTCTCGCCGCATAGGAGTGAGCGAGTGTTTACGAGCTTTCAGGCTGCACAATATACGCAGCAGGAAAACCAGCCTTCCACTGATGCGACGCTGAGTGCACTTGCAGGAAGAGATGGACGGGTGCTATGAGGGCTGCCACGTCTAGGAAGCTCGGAAGGGTGGACCTGCGCGGTCGCCTCATCTGGTGGGTGCTAATGCCGCATCGACTCTAAATAGGAAGGCATGACATTGTATATCCAATCAACTAAATACGGATACGGGTCCACCGATGGAGAAAGGGCCTGCCGTGGCTCAGTGCTGTGGGGAACGCCATGAGGTGGGTCCAGCTATGGAGAAAAAGCCCGCTAGTACGTATAAATCATGGTAGTGCAACAAAATTTTCCAGAGCGCAGGCGTGAGGGGGCTAGCACATGATCGCATGCGCTCGATATGAAGCTCAATTATAGACTGTGCCTCGCGAGGATGCGAAGCTGAAGGGGCATTCGGACGATGTTTCGTCATAGATGCATAGACGTAGTGGAAGTCGGGTGCACTCGGGAATTCGCGGTAGGACCAGCGGCTAACGGTTTCGAGCCCTCCGGGCGAGTTTTACAGCGATTTGACAATGCAGAGCAGTAAAGTACGGAACAGAGTAGCCCCTCTGCTGGAGCTTTGTTATCGACCTCACTCGGTTTAAAAGCACTGGACGATAACTACGTCGAAAGGATGTGTACATGGCGTGGAGACCGCAGCGGTAGCTCTCACTCGGTTTCCTCAGGTGGAATGTGCTCTTTCTCTCATTGAGGTCCATGGGGATTATACAGCCTGAGGGTCTGTCTGTTTTCAAGAGGGGCAGTACAATCAAATACATAGGATGAACGAACGGAGAACGCGTCTTATAAGGTGCTGTGACATTTTCTGAAACCAGTTGTGCAATTGATCAAACTTTCTAAATATTTCCTAACTTTCTTTCATTTTTTTTTCAAGATTTAGAAAGAGTGCGGGTGCACTGATCACGGACGGATGTGCGGGGGCCCTGTAGTTCAGGAAAACATCAGGATAGGTGTCCACTGATTGAGAAAGAGTGCGCCGTGGCCCAGTTGTGGGAAAACGGCAGGAGACAGATCCATAGATGGAGAGAGAGTCCGCCGTGGTCCAATAGTGAGGAGATGCCAGGGAACGGGTCCATTGATGGAGATTGGGTCCGCAGTGGCTCACTAATGGGGAAGGCGCCGGGATACGGGTCCCATCGATGATTGGGTCTCCCCTGGCCCAATAGTGAGGGAATGTCAGGGAACGGGTGCACGGATGGAGAATGGGGTCGCATGGTTCCCCTTAGTGGTGAAAACGCCAGCATACGGGTCCACGGAGAATGGGTTCGCCGTGGCCCAGTAGTGGGGAAAACGCCAAGATGCACGTTCGGCAGTGGAGTAGGGTCACGCTACGCGCCCATTCGTAACTCAGTCGACCACCTCTTCTGCCTCCCTGTACATTGAAGCAGATGCTCAATAACGTAAGCTTGAATCATTTCAGATGATTATTCGCACGGTTACGTATTGTTCGTGAGTACTAAAGCGATCTGAAACGTACTCCTGTGCAGAGTTGGGAGTGGGCCGTTCATAACGGGTCCATAGGCATGTAAGAAATGTGACAAAAAGAGAAGGTAGTATCATTGCATCGGAAATTAGCTTTACGTGTGGGTGCGTGATTAAAAATTAGCAAGCAAGACTACGATCGTGAGAAGACTCGAAGGCCGACTTTGGCGAGACCCGTAGAATATACGCAACTCATAAGAAGGATTTCGTATTTGAGCTTAGTTAATTATTAGTTTTGCTTATTTGCTAATTTTGTGAGCATTTCTCACGTGTGGAGCTTTTGCACATACCTAAAGTGGCTGCCCCACCGCACTTTTTAGCGTCCCAAAGGGGCGCTAGTAGACTAAAAGATTTGCTAAGAATACTTTTACACGTTTCAAGAATTTCATTCTGGTGATGCCTTGGTGGTGATATTGTACTATATCTGCTTTTTGAGACAAGAATGTACTATAGAAACAACTTCTTCATAATCAACATCAAAAGAACTGGTTTGAAACAAGAGATTCTACGGCAATTCTAATGCTATCCCCTGACTTTGCCACTTTGAAACAAATCAAACTAATATGGTGATGGAGGTGATGACAGTAGTGGAGAAGATGGAAAAGGTGTGCATCAATTGAGACATAGCACATAGCACCGCCTTGCAGTTGTCGATGATTTTGTCAGCTCTTCGAAAAACTCAAGAGCACTCACAGAATCCAATAATGTTTCTGTGAAACAAATGAGTTCACCATTGGCCAGATTTATTTCTATACTGTTAGATTACTCCACTGTCATGTCTTCTCCCATACAATCGATACCGATACTTTGCAAATAAAAAAGCGCATTCTTCTGTTGCAGCGGACGTCATTCCAGTAAGTATTGCCAGCACCGGTTTCATGGTGTGATATCGCAGCAGTATACATCTGAAAGCGAAATTTTGGTAAAAGCCAATAGAAGTTTTCTCAAAGCACAGACTAAAGTAGTTGGAATTTCAAATGGGAAAGTCTAGTAGTGTCTTCCAGTGGTATAATCACTGTATTTGGTGGAAGCAATAGTGAAGAAGGAGGTGCTCTAAATCAAAGGCAGTGTATCATTTCGTTTCCGCGTTCGAGGTCTTAGCTGATTCTGAATCTCCTCGATGCGCTGTATCCAGCGGTATATATGATATGTTAGTAGAACCGTCTCGAAACCCGTATTTTAACTTTTTGAGACAGAATTTAGAACAGTTTGTTGAGCCGAGTGAACGCGTGAATCCGTTGATCGTTTGGATAGGACATGTTGAGACATGTTGGTGAACGTTGCAGTCGTGGTGGGCAGCCAGCACAGCCACGGATCGCAAAATGATCCATGAAATGCACTATCGGACCCTCCGAAAATGGGGTTTTCGTCATTTTTATGAGTTTTGACGCACAACATTGGAATCAGCGCAACGGGACGTCTAGAGTCGCTTGATATCTACAACCGGTTCCACCGGGGGTTCTCCTAGCTCGATATGAGCAATAGTCTACAAACAAGAAAGAATCATGAATAACAAACAATCAAGACCTGGAGTCGAGGAGAAACACTGTCTTTAAACGTTTTGACCACAAAGTGAGTTGCGATCCGACGCTCAGCCGTCTGGTGAAGTCGTCATGCAGTCTGTTCACCTAGCCGGTGAACTCCAGGTATCGATCGTGCCGCAGCTGTGTTGGCATTGGAAGAAGGTGATAGGCTCACCAGCTACTGGGCTGGTATGCATCATTAATTCCATGGGTTTTCTCATACTCATGAGTAAGAGATGGGTAAAATGCATAAAACCCCACCCATCGTAGGTACCGCTACCCATGGGTAACGCCTGATAAGTGTCCAATGTGTGATCACCACCATCGCAACAAGCTGACGTCTACTTGAAAAAAAAAGCAATAACGGAATACATAGTTTAGGAGCGTTTTTTAGTCCGTTTCAAAAAATTCCAGTTTCAGTTTCAGATAGTTTTTCAGACAGACAGAAGACAGTTTCACACGAGCTCCTCGCCCTTCATACTCGCCGCATGATGATTTCGGCGATCTGAAAATAATAACACCCATTGTAGAGGAAATCACAGATGGAAAATCTCTACAAACATAGATGGTTTGCCGAACAATGGTTACAGCGAAGCAAAGGTAAATCAGCAAACTACGAGAGAAAAAAATAAGAGCTGGGAACTAATACCCACCCATCGCTACAGTCGAATGGAGATCGCAATCTTCACCTTCAGAACGACCTTCAGAGCGTATAACAAATGAGAACTCCGATGGAGACAACTAAAGTGGTTTAAAAACCACAGAATAAAATTCTCTTGCATCTTATTTACATCGGGAGAATCACTCGGTGATATGTCGTGCTCCCTCTGGAGTTGCTCGTAGCTCCAGAGGGAACACAAAATATCGCCGAGTGATTTACGTAGTTCGGAGATGATGAATGCGTGAACCTGAAGGAATATCATACTTCTTCTTAATTGGCAGTTCATGTGTGTGTGTGTGCACGAGAACCAGCCATCGAAAACGGAAAATACCTACACCATTGTGTTCAGCGCATCCAGTTATGTACGAAAACGTGGTAAATTTTGATTTTTACCTTGATTTAAGGGTGTTTCGGGCCACTTTTGTCATGTTCAGACATGTTAATGGCCTGCAGTTGTTTTCACCACGGTCGGAATGAATGAGATAAGTTTATGATCACAGGACCGTATAAAAGGAAGGAGAAGGGTAGTATGCTTTTATAACGAGGACGATGAACCAGACGGGTGAGGAGTGACAAGGATGGGCTTGCAGCATAGAGTATGTTAGAGGTGGGTTAGCGGTTTGATCGGCGTCCAAAATAGGGGGACGGGTCCAAAGGCGTGATAAGGGTGCGCCGGCGTCCGAAAGTGGGGAAACACCTGGAGTCGGGTCCAAATTTGTGGTAAGGGTACGCCGGCGTCTAAAAGTGGGAAAACGCCTGGAGTCGGGTCCAACGGTGTGGTAAGGGTGCACCGGCATCTGAAAGTGGGAAAACGCGTGAAGTCGGGTCCAAATGTGTGGTAAGGGTGCGCCGGCGTCTAAAAGTGAGAAAACGCCTGGAGTCGGGTCCAACGGTGTGGTAAGGGTGCGTCGGCGTCCAAAAGCGGGGAAACGCGTGAAGTCGGGTCCAACGGCGTGATAAGGGTGCACCGGCATCTGAAAGTGGGAAAACGCGTGGAGTGGAGTCGGGTCCAACGGTGTGGTAAGGGTGCGCCGGCGTCCGAAAGTGGGGAAACGCCTGGAGTTGGGTCCAACGGCGTGATAAGGGTGCGCCGGCGTCCGAAAGTGGGAAAACGCCTGGAGTCGGGTCCAACGGTGTGATAAGGGTGCGCCGGCGTCCGAAAGTGGGGAAACGCCTGGAGTCGGGTCTAACGGTGTGATAAGGGTGCGCCGGCGTCCAAAAGTGGGGAAACGCCTGGAGTCGGGTCTAACGGTGTGATAAGGGCGTGCCGGCGTCTAAAAGTGGGGAAACGCGTGGAGTTGGGTCCAACGGCTTGATGAGGGTGCGTCGGCGTCCAAAAGCGGGGAAACGCGTGGAGTCCAAAGGTGTGATAAGGGTGCGCCTGCTTCCGAAAGTGGGAAAACGCCTGGAGTCGGGTCCAACGGCGTGACAAGTGTGCGCCGGCGTCCAAAACGGGAGGAACCTTTGGAGGCAGGTTCCAACGGTGAGATAAGGGTGCATCGGTGTTCAGGTCCAATCCCAGTTTGCACTTACTCGGTCAATTTTTACTATTTACTTCCACCGAAATGCGGCACCACAAATTGTTGGAAAGGAGCTGTCCATAGTGGGTCAATGGTTCCATGAACCGCGGTAAAGAATGCTTTTCTGTGGATAGTGTCTGTTCATCCACCTGCACTAATCTTATCTGAGGGCAATGAAAATATGCGAGCGAAGCGAGCACGAAAAGAAGCCTGAGAGTCCGGCGTTAGCCGGACGATCAGGCTGGTCATAAATTAATACACCGATACAACTGAAAGGTTTTTCAGGCAGAAATTATAGCAAAGAAGAAAGTGATACCTTTGCAAGCCGCGCTCGCCTGTCATTTAATTTGCGAAGGCCGGCAATGCGCGGAAGAGCTTGTAGATTTTGGAACAAATCGCGCACACAATTATTTCAACAGCATCACGAGAACATGTCAAAACACTCGCCACGCACAAGAGAGAAGCCGGGAAATGCAACTAATAATTGTGGTTTTGGAATAACAGAGGATTCCATGCCCCAACTCAAATATCTGCTGTCGAGAGAGGCGCAAATCATCCGCAGAGCGCCGAAATACGCTCTTCAGTGTGGGTAGAGATTACCACACGCTCACGTCAGGTAGGCTCTACCAATCTCTTTAAGCATGTAAGCACGGCTAGAGTTGGGGGCGTTTGGTACCATACCCACGGGTAATCTCAATGATGCATGCCAGCCCTGGAATCAATGGAATAAATGTGGAAGGCGTATCACTTCGCTCCACTGCAACTGTAGCAGCGAGACTGACCGGTTCGTGGAGTGCACCATCTGAATGATCAAATCATAGTTAATATTAATTGGCATTTTATGTGCGTGTGTGTCTGTGTGTGTGTGCAAGAGAAACAGCCACTGTCGAGAAAAACTACCGACACCATCGTGTTCAGCGCATCGAGTTATGTACAAAAAAGTTGCAATTTTTGATTTTAACCTTAATTTAAAGGTGTTTTGGGCCATCTTTGTCATGTTCAGACATGTTAATGGCCGACAGTTGTTTTCAACACGGTCGGAATGAGTGAGATAGGCCTATGATTACATGACCGTATAAAAGGAAAGAGACGGGCAGGACAGTTTCATAACGAAAAGGAGGAACCAGGCGGACGAGGGCTGACATGGATGATGGTTGCGCCCGCACAGATGGTGGGGAAGGTGACATGAAACGAGCCTAGGGCTATGTCAGAGGTGCGTCGGCGCTCGGTAGGGGAAGAGTTGCCATCGAAGGTCGAAGGGAGAGGGGACAGCGGTGAGAGTGATGCGCCGGCGTCCAAAAGTGGGGAAACGCCTGGAGTCGAGTCCAATGGTGTGATATGGGCGCGCCGGCGTGGGAAAGTGCTGAAACGCCTGGAGTCGGGTCAAACGGTGTGATGAGGGTGCGCTGGCATCCAAAAGTGGGAAAACTCCTGGAGTCGGGTCCCACGGTGTGGTAAGGGCGCGCTGGCGTCCGAGAGTGGACAAACGCTTGGAATCGGGTTCAACAGTAAGATAATGGTGCGCCGGCGTCAAAAGTGTGGAAGATGTCACGCACGGGTCCACACCTGCAAGAGTGTATGCCAACGCTCGGTAAAGTGGAACACACACATATGCGAGGCGAGCGAAGCGAGCTCAAAAGAAGCCTGAGAGTCCGGCGTTAGCCGGACGATCAGGCTGGTAATAATAAATGTAAATTTCTTCCACCTCGCACACATTGGCTAAACTTTTTAATGCCTATGCCAGTTGTTCGCATGCTTTCGGTGATCTGAACACCACCATTGTATTGTGACTGACATGCCTGCGCTTGGTATATGAACATAACCTACCTGCCCACAACCTTCCGCATTTCCTACATTGTTGGCCTCACCAATAGACCATTTAGTGAAATCCAACTTAGTACCATCTACCCAATGCCATTCTTCTTTTTCATCCTTCTTTAGTCCAATCCAGATGAAGTCATTGTATTCGTCTCTATCCTCGCTAAATACTTGCGGTGTATCAATCAGGTCTGGAAAAGGTAGGTTAAATATTGCAACTTATAACTGTAACAAGAAGTTAGCGACCTGTTCCTGGTTGTTCCATATTTCAGTGTAATTCTAGGACGATAATGTTGGATGAAGCCTTTCATGATATCTTGCGAAATTTCATGAGATTTCGTCACCCCTGTGTTCGGAATCAGAATGTTTTGTTCAAGCTAAACTACATATCGGTATTGCCAAAAAATGTGTATCGAGCAAAAACAAATGTTCACTCTTCGTTCCGTGAAAGAGTTCTTTTGGACAAAATTGAAAACCTGAATTCCCTCCTTAACTGTGAACAGTCTGAAGTTTTCTTGTAATCTTACTTAAATTTCGGAAGGTGGAGCTTTTGCGGGTGCCAAAATCTATCAATAATACAGAAGCATCCATTTTCTAGGCGGATTCGTATACCTTTACTTGATAATCGTTTAAAGTAATGAATAAAGTAGTTGGCGTTAATCAGTTTCGTTCGGCACCGGATTTACTATGTCACTACGTCATCATCCACACCACGGATGAGCGGATTGTCCGTATCCTGTTGCCCGTTTTGCAGTTATCCGAAGGTTTTGTCCTTATCCGCACCGTTATCCGCGGTTTTGGCGCTGGAAGCGGTGCGGATAAGGACAAAAAACAGTGGCTTCATTTCGTACGTTCTCAACAGATTATAGCCTCCATTCCGAGAAGTATTACTCAATCTAGCCCACTTCAAGTCGTCAATGGTTTACAGTCGTCAATGGTTTACTTCAAGTCGTCAATGGCTAGCAAGGTAGGAGGGGGTAATACAGACTTGTACCTGCCAAAAACTCTTGCTCTAGCTCATGCTTTCTGGGTCGCCCGACAAAAGTCAGACAATAACCTCGAAGCCACCATTGACTTGTGAAATTATCAGCAAAGTTGGCTCAGAAGGGTGTTGATGTTATCAAATTTGATTCCATAACGCTGAGACATATATGTCCAAAATTGACTCACAATCAGTTAGACCAATATCGGGCTTAGACTTTGTTTGACGTTCCCTCCGCATACGCTGGTAGAATTACCCCTCCTAGCTGCAACGGTGTTGCCGAGTTCGAGCCCATGATTCAGTTTTGTCGTGCCCCGGGGTCCGTCGGCGGTTCAGTGGCTCAGGTTAGACCCCGAGCACGACTGGCCGCGTCCGTGGAGAGTGCGCTTCCTACTAACCTAATGGCGGCATATCCCCACAGACGTACCCGGCCGGAAACCTAGGATCCCGCTTCCCACCTCCCGTCTCCCTCACAAGGTCCCTACGCTGCGCCCCCAACCCCAGCCCCGCCCACAATGGTGTTATTGAACAAGTAGGATATGAACAACGACATATTACTACACAACAGAACACAATATGGATGATGGTTTATGGTAGCTAATATACACGACATCAACACACGACGATCAATAAATAAGTACAACGAAATGATGTCGGGGCCAGCTCAGTAGCAGAACATGGTGGAATGGTATTGCTCACGGGACACGGCGATGGTATGCCGGAGGAGGACCTGCTACTCCAGATGGTATCATCACGAACGACACGGATCGAACGAGCGACGCGGGAGCACCGTAGAACCCAACCGTCCGGCGCGACAGCACGGCAGCGACTGATTTCGAAAATCAATCGCGCCGCGCCGTCCGCACGCGACTCAGCGTGGGAACTACCGTGCGCCAGGTCTGCGCGGCGGGACCCCGCCACAGGGCAGAGTCGCGCACGGCGCGACACTGGGGGGCGCCGCAAAATGTCGCCGAGAGTATAAATGGTAGTATCAATGGTATGTAGCTGAGCTACTTGCAGGTCACCCGCTCGCAGAATGGAACTTAACCTACGAGTTAGATGGTATATACAGGAGCGAACACAATGCCTACGGGTTAACTAGACGTCGCACATGCTTACCTACTGGGTAACCTACAGTGCGACGTAAGGGTTGCCCGGAGGCAAGGGTCTCCTGATCGTAGGTATCACAAATGGTGGAAGCTGGCGACGGACGTTGAACAGTGGAAGTGGATGAGATCGTACGACTTGCTTGACTGGAGGTGGCGTGAGTGGTCGAGTGACGGTGAACGGCGTGGCATAATCGAAGGCGTTGACTGTCGACGGCAAAGTGGTAGAACGATGACGTGGCAGTGCAGCGGCTCGAGGATGGACGGAGTTCAGCGGCTCGACATTACGGACTGGTGGAGTGGTTCGGGAGTGATGGCTGACAGCGGCTCGACATTGGTGGAATGCGTCGGAAGTGGCTGGCAGCGTCTCGACACGACCTGAACACATGGTTGATGGAATTTACCTAGTGTGGGCCGCGGCGAGGTTGAGGTACCAGTGTTTCTTGGTCCTCTACTGATTTTCAAGGGTGGATAAGTCCCGAACCAAAAGATGTTAGTCAAGCAAAAGTGGGGGGTTATGGTGTTTTCGTCCCAGACCCACAAGAAAAGGGTCGTACAACAACATACTTCCACCTATGGTGGCTTGGCTGGAACACTGTGAAGGACCTGATACGCGTCTAGGCGCAATAGAATGGAAGAATTTACCTAGGGCGGGTCAGAGTGAGTGTGAGGATCTGATGTTTCTTGATCCTCGAAGGTGTTTTGAAAGGGTGGTAGAGTCCCAAGCCAAAATGGTATTAGTACAACAACCAAACGAGGGGGGTATGATGTTTCGTTCCCTTCCCACGTGAGGGGGTCATACTACATGGTAATAAAGGGCGATTGACGTCGTGTGGACGATATGATAAATGGTAGATGGTATCCAAGGCATCACTTCTCGGCACAATACTGGTAGTGAGGGTGTGGAGATCTTTAATGGTATGTTGTGGAAATGGTAGATGGTATTCATGGTATTATTCCTTGGTGGGTTGCTGCTCCTCGTAGTTGAAATGAGCCAAGGCCGCCATCTGGTCGTAGAACAACTTTGGGTTCCCAACGATGTCGTCCTTGACGTATCTATTCCTGTTACAAAGAGCGTTGTGATGGTAGTGAGATCCACAATGGATACAGTCCTTCTGGCGGCGACAGTGATCTGGTGAATGATGGTATAGGCAGCGCAAACAGTTGCCAGCTCCCGCAACACTGGTGATCCGTTCGACGAGGCTGGTGACCTGTGTGCAGTCGGCACTATAATGGTGTTCTCCGCAGAAGAAACATCCAGTGTATCCCTCGGAAGGTACGCCTGTAATGGTAGATGATGTAGAAGCTCTTGAAGGTGAATGTGCGGATCCGCGAGAGGACATCGAAGGCTGGGGCGACAGCCGGGCGCGTTTCGGCTGTTCGTACCTAGTAGGAATGGGAGTGGTAGATGGACGCGTCACTGAAGTAGAGCTGGTAGTTGTCCGTGGCTCGGTGGCAGTCGATGCAGAGGCGGTGTGCGAGGTAGTCCTCGTAGCCGCAGACTGAGTCGCTGATGCCGAGCTGGACGATGGTAGTGTGGTAGTTGTGGTAGAAGTATTTTGTGATGGTATTGCAGTGACAGGTGCCCACTGATCTCCTGATGTAGTTTCCTCCGTGGGCGTGTCCGATCCCTTAAGAGGCTTCTGTGCAGTGAAGTGTGCACGGAGGCGCCTGCTGAGTTGTTCATAGATGAGGTGTGCTTCCGTGCACGCAGCAGTGGCAGCTTGCAGTAGATGTTCCAGACGTGCAAGCGAGATGGAAAATTGGTGGAGATGGTCGACGAAGATGGTAATGTTATCCTGATTGGTGTTGATGGCTGCAAAGATATGTTGGTCGATTATGTGCCTGTGGGTGTTAACGTTGGTCTCCAGGATCAGCACTCGCTCCATGGTGTTAATGAGGTCAACTCCTGACTTCCAGATGGCGCTACTGGTAGCGACCTGACAGCAGTAGTTGGCTAAGTTGGTAGTTGCTTGCTGGATACCCTTGAAACTCTGAACGATGGCCACAATCGGAAGGTGTTTCAATGATGGATAGAGGATTTGTGATGGTGTTGGCAGTGTCGCTTCGCCGACTATCATGTCGCGAATGTTGACAAAATAGTCGTCTCTCAGGAAGGCGTCGACCATGCAGAAGTCTCGGGATGCAAGCTGCTGCAGGCTGAAAGTGGTATCCAAATTGGTAGCAATGGTAAGCGCCTGCACGAGGCGTAGGGCGCAACGTTGCTCCACAGGAACGGCGTCAGATGTAGATTCCACGTCCTGGGAGCGAGGTACGTCGATGACGTCGAATTTGCCTGTCGCATAATTGTGACAGAGCTCCAACGGCGTCATGCATCTGGTGCCTAAAGATGGTGGTGGGAAGTGCCCGGTATACGGCTCATCGACGGGAAGATGGTGTTGCATCGTCATATGAGGCGTTGGCGGTGCACGATGGTGTGGATTGGTGTCCGTGCCGGCAATGGACTCGACGCAGGATAGAAGAAGGCGAGCGTCCATCCCGGCGAAGGTGACGACGGATGGTGGGTCGACTTCCATTGCGGTAATGGTAGATGGTGGGGTGGTCTCAGCCTGTCTCGACTTCGACGACCGGCGAGGAATATGGTAGGATGATGAAAAAACAAATGGTGTAACGCATGGAAATCCCTGATCCTGAGGTGGCTCACGACGCTCAACCTGAGCAGACTGCTGAGAAGACTGAGCGGAAGAGGCGCGAGAACTTACCTGACGTCCGCGGGATTTCGAACGGGCTCTGGTCCTGCGGGACTTCTCCTTCACGGTCTCGTACTTACGCTCCATAGCTAACTGTGCACACGATAGTCAGGTTGGTCAGACCTTCAGTATTACCTGAATGGAAAAGGATTGAGCGACTATCGCAGGAAGGCAAAAGGTAGAAATGAGACGTAAGCAATGATGTGCACTTGATAATGCAAAGGATGATAATGGTAGTGGAAGGAGCAATAAACAAGATAAATGTCAGCAATGGACCTGACCCAATGTGAACTGTGCAACAAACGTGACTGCAATTAGAGGACATGCAATAACGAGGTTAACACAGGATCACAGTACACACGCATCGGCACAAGGAATGGTAGGTAAGTGCAAAGTGGTAGAAAGAGTGTGAGAAAGGAATAGAATGAAGAGATGGTATGAGTGAAGGATGAAAATGGTGTGATAGAGAGGATAAGTGTGAAAGAATGGTATGAAAAACACATATGAGAACAAAAAGGGTGATAAGCAGCGTCATACACAACGAGAGCAACAAAGAACCGCACGGCAGACCGACGAACGCACAATGATTCCGAATTTCGAAACTAAGCGGACCGTCACGCGCGTGCGCCTACCATATAGGACCCCTTGATCAGGCAAGTGTTCGATTGGAGCGCGCTATGATGACAATGGTAGAAAAAGAAGGAAACAAAGGAACAATGGTATGAGGATGGTACTCCGATGGATGGTACGCAAGAGCAGGCGACACTAAGCGGGACCGAGCGAGCGCGAGCGACAAGAGGCGACAAGGGGCGACTATAATGGGAAAGGATAAAAGAAGGAAAGGGGAGGTAAAAAAGGAGGGAAAACCGAGAGGAGAGAAAGGATCTGAAGAAAAACAAGGAAATAGAAGAAAAAGGGTGAAAGAGGGGGGTAGGAAAGGAGATGGAAAGAGAGGCTACAGTAGATAGAGTTACACCAACCAAAACTAGAGGAAATGAAAATGAGAAGAAAAATAGAGGAAAAGGATCAAACTAAAAGGAAAGGGCTACAAGAACTTAACTACGATAGGGAAGGAGGGGAAAGTGAAACAATAGAAACTACAAGCGGGAACCAACTACACGAAAGGCTAGGAGTCATGTACTACGGACAAGAAAGAAACGAGGTAAACCAAGTAAATTGGAGGAATAGCAATGAAATGGAGTAGCACAAGCTGGGAAAACCATAGTCTGCGGATTAGACACTAATGAAACTCACCTGTATCCAGCAGAAAATACAAATGATACCCATCTGGCTGCCCATAGGAATGAAATTGGGGTCGACTCGTCGCATTGCCACTGATCTCCACTGGCCACAGTCTCCTGTGAATACACCAGGTCGCTCAAGCCCTGCAACAAAGGAAAAAATGGTATTTTGGGGCACGGATGGTACTGTGCCTCCAGAAGAATGGTATTGAGGATGGTAGGGGTAGCGCTCCGGCACGAGGAGAATGGTGTCGACGGCTGAATCGATGTCCTGGGGAATCATCTAAAGGACCAGTACAGCGAATTAGTCCGCCTGAAAAATGGTAGAGGATTGAAGGTATTCCAGAGTGAATCCGCTTTCCCCACAGCGTCACAAAGGAAGAACAGATCCACAGCGATGTTTCCAAGCTGAAATGCCTCCGGAGATGAAGATGATAGTGGTGCCGGTCGACGCAGATGGTATTTCAAGAAGAATGGTAGCAGTAGTACGGAGTAGCAGTAACCGGATGATGGAGCCTATCCAGATGCGTCCGTATCTACTTAATGGTAAGGTCCGACATCGTAGCCAATGGTATCCTGCCGTATGAGCGTCATGAGATGGTAAACTGCCTCAATCGCACAACCAAAAGGAGTAAGCTGAAAGTCTTCTGCCACAAGACGATCCCAAAGGAGTCTCCTGCCACAAGATCCCTTCGGAACCAGCTACTACAATGGTAGGACGAAAACAACAGCTAAAGAGACTCAAACGGCACTAGGCTAAACGAAATCGGAACCAAAGGAAAACCCACAAGAATACAAAACACTATTAAACTGAAACTCGGAAAAACCCATCAAGATCTTCAAGGTATTCCAAACGATTTAAAACTTACCTGAACTCCTTCGACTTCCAGATTCCTTCGGATGAGTCTCACAAGCCATAGCGGTGTTCACGTATCCTTGGACCATCAAACTGCAGATTGCAACAACGGACCATGCGAGACATCCCCCAAGCGACAGCTGGAAGAAGCAATGCAAGTGTCGTCCATCCCTAGACGAAGGAAGATGGATGAACTGCAGATGGTAATAATGCCTGGAAACAGCCGTAACGGCATGGTAGATGTCCTGGAATGGTATGAGGTCCACAATCGATGGTCATAGAGGGTGGTGATCTTCCGAAGAACAACGGTTGTGATAGTCGACGGGGGATCACAATGGTAATGGTAGGAAAATGGTATATCGTGGAAGAACGATCTTGCTCCAGGCGAATGCTGTCCAGGAGTCCCTTCACTTTGCAGGAAGGGGCCTTCAAAGGACGCAATCCAGATGTTAACCTGGGCTTCCACGGTCGTCGCTGTCCGATGGAGTTGGAATCCTGCCGAAAATGCCAAAGAAGACGGTAAATCCGACATATTCCGGTTGTCCACGGTGTGGAAGATGGTATCCTCGTCGCGTCTCCAGATGGTATTGAAGATCTCCAAAGCATCATTCCGTGAGTTAACCTCAGGGCAGCAGTTGGTGTCCAGATGGTAAAAGGATGGTATCCTCCGGGTTGATGGTAGCCGTGGAGATGGTAGCTAACCCGCAAACTTACCTTCTTCCTATCTGCTAGGAGCTGACGTCGTTGTAGAAATTGATTGAGCCAGATATATTGATGCCGTGTAATTCTACCGTGCAGAGTACTGGCCAGCTGCTCTGCAACGGTACCTACGCGTACGTGAATGATGGTAGCTTATGCGCGACATGACCCTACGAGCTAAACAACTAGTGGGGAGGGCAGGGGCTGCTGCGAATGGTAGTGGCCAGCTTGGTAGACAGGATGGTGGAAGCGAGAACCCAGGTGGGATACCGTAGCGCTACCCGAGTAAGTACCACAAGGATATACGAACACCCCCGGAGATTAAGGCCAAACACACAAGTACCAGAGCGAGGTTGTTGCGCGTGTAAGAGCCATAGGTAGATCAACAGTCTGGGCGGGTGCGAATGTGCAGTTTGTATGGGCCTGCAGACGTGTAGGTGCCTGAATCCAACCAGCGTGCTGCGCCAACAGTACAACCACACTACTGCCAGCCAGCCCAACCGTCCGCCTCCCCATCCACAAGCCGCAGCAATCGCAAGGCGCTTAAGGAGCCTACATCCCCGAATGCGTGCCGGCAGGAGCGCCGGTGCAACTCCGCTTTGGAGATTGTACCACCAGAACTGCTGCCACCAGTCCCAATGGTAGCGCCGGTTCGCTTCTCTACATGGGAGATGCAATAGCCCCAGTCGTGACCCTCGCACATGAACTCTTACCCACGCAAGCCAAGCCCTAGCGCCAATGTGCCCGAACCAGAACCTAAGCGGATGCGCGTACTAGGGCCTACATATGGTGTTTGGAAGACTGCTGCAAACTCCACCCCGGAAGCGCAACGCCGGGCTCGGTGCCAGGATAAACCCAGCTGGCCGATGCACCATTGTCGTGCCCCGGGGTCCGTCGGCGGTTCAGTGGCTCAGGTTAGACCCCGAGCACGACTGGCCGCGTCCGTGGAGAGTGCGCTTCCTACTAACCTAATGGCGGCATATCCCCACAGACGTACCCGGCCGGAAACCTAGGATCCCGCTTCCCACCTCCCGTCTCCCTCACAAGGTCCCTACGCTGCGCCCCCAACCCCAGCCCCGCCCACAATGGTGTTACTGAACAAGTAGGATATGAACAACGACATATTACTACACAACAGAACACGATACGTATGATGGTTTATGGTAGCGAATATACACGACATCAACACACGACGATCAATAAATAAGTACAACGAAATGGATGTCGGGGCCAGCTCAGTAGCAGAACATGGTGGAATGGTATTGCTCACGGGACACGGCGATGGTATGCCGGAGGAGGACCTGCTACTCCAGATGGTATCATCACGAACGACACGGATCGAACGAGCGACGCGGGAGCACCGTAGAACCCAACCGTCCGGCGCGACAGCACGGCAGCGACTGATTTCGAAAATCAATCGCGCCGCGCCGTCCGCACGCGACTCAGCGTGGGAACTACCGTGCGCCAGGTCTGCGCGGCGGGACCCCGCCACAGGGCAGAGTCGCGCACGGCGCGACAAGTTTCACACAAATTCTTGTAAACGACTACATTTCCATCCACCTTCGGAAAAGCCAAGGGAGGTGGATTGGGCCCGTAGTAAAGTGTCATGGCGATGAGATCAGCTGCCTGCACAACTCGTCGCCACATCTGGGTCGATGATCGCACGCGCGACGAACTTCCAACACTGAGGAATGGAAGATCATCACCATCCGTGGAGCTGCTGCGAGCACGTATGTGCGGGGCGCTGATCTCATCGCCTTGGAGGGCGATGATCGCCATCGTTTGGTAACTAGGTAGTGTGCAAAGCGAAGAGACGCCGAGTGAAGTACTCGGAGCATCTCACTCGGAGTATGGTGATGGTGTGAAGGTACGTATGATCAGGTGTGTGAATTGCACTGAATGCATCTGAGCTTACGGACTCAGGCATGTTGATTTTCGCCCAACAGTACAGCACCAGCTCGAACGTGTACGATTTGTCAGAAGCACAGAGGTGCATCTGGTGCTTCTGACAAGTCGTACTCGTTCTAGTTTGTTGGTAGCAATGGTTCATAACTGTCTCACATGCTAAAACAGTCTGGAACTGATGTGGGAATACGTGAAACAAGTACATTTGATCACTTTTCATGTAAGGCCCGTCCGATTCACCGTGGCGATGATCACCATACTCTTCTCCAACGCGAAGTGCGCTCATCGCCCTGAAGGTGATGTGCGATGATCGCACTGGACACTTTACTACGGGCCTTGGTCTGAATGAGAATGAAACGACAGTGAGAGAAAGAAAAGCGCTGCCGACCGTATACCAAAAGTGCGGTGGAAACATTACTCTCCTCCCCTTCAAAATATTATTAACTCGTGGTTCGGAAATTCGACACCGATTTTGCAACAACATACATAGAATGTGGTGTCTCGTAGCATCTGGATCATTTATCCGTTTTCCGTTATCCGGTCAATTTTGGCCTATCCCTTATCCGCACCGTTATCCGCTCATCTCTGCTCCGCACTCCCCTTCACCGATTGCCATTACGTGTACCGATCCCGAAGCGATGGAAGGCTTGATTGATCTCGAGTGTGATCGGAGCATCGACCGTTTGCGCAGCATTGCGCTCTCGCCACGCGACCGTTGCTCGCTTACAGAACAAGTATTTGACACTCGCCTCTCGCCTGACACTCATTCTTGAGGCAAATGTCAGTCAAAATTAAGCTTGAAGAAAACAGTTTTACTCCTTCAAGGACAAAGGAAACTCCAAGGAATTTTGCAAAGTTACATCCGGGCCTTCATATGTATTACATTAGTACCATGAAGCGAGCGCGGAAATATGAAAGGTACGAGTGGAAGCACTGAATGTTCACGAAATTAAAGCGGTCAATCCCCTCTCCATCCCTCCCCTCGTCATTCACTATTCCAGACTGCTATGTCTAGGTATTGAGCACTGTGAGGGAGAGGGGGGTATTCATGTTGGCTCTTCTCCATCTCTTTCCGCTCCTAGGATGTAGGGAACTTATAAATGAGCTCCTGTTCGCTCACCGCGTACAAATTGATTTTCTTCCTCACTGTGAATCGACACAAGATGTCCTTCGTTTTTCAAGCAGGTTTCTTCCGCTTCTTCGAAAGTAGCATTGCAGAACCGCTAAGCATTAGATTTGTGGTTTTGTGATGAACAGCTCAACCAAGGAAGAAACCTACCTTATACCAGTGCCTGGAAAACTCCTTCCAATTTGATTCACACTTTTCCACCGATGATACGTTTCCCAAGAAGGCACAAGATATGACAAGTGTAGTCAGCAGTATAAGCATAAGCTATGCCTTCCGTGAACCACCCTATATTTCACGCATGTAATGCTTTCTCTTGAACAGCTCGTCAGAGGTTCAATGCACCTAACTATCTACAGAAATAAATGAACAATAAATATTATTCATAGTTCAAAAATAAATTCAAATGCATGGTTCAATCTTAACTTTTTTCATGAGAATTGTGGATGACCAATATAATACGAATGTGGTGATCACAATGCTATACAAGACTGCGGCATTTTTTTTTCTGGGGGGGGGAGGGGGAATTAAGATGGGAAATCTACGGGAAGACCACTGCCACATTGACATTGCTCGGACGTTTGTTTTCAGGGCTGGCATTCATAAAACGTTAACGTTGCTAGCCTGGCTTTCCTTGATTATATGTTCTTGAATCCTAGCTTTGGTGCGCAAATATGACAAACTAGAATCTCTTGAGTTTTCCTTATCATTAAGAAAAACCAGACAAACCTTCGAAACTTCCCCGGAGCCTATTCGGAACTTCCGCTGGTGACCCGATGGAAGTTCCGAATAGGCCCCGCTGAAGATCCGAACTAGCTCCGCGGAAGTTCCGAACTAGCTCTGCTGAAGTTCCGAAATTAAAAAAGAGTGACGTAATTCACGCATTATAGGGTCAAACATAATTCCAGTAATAAGATAAAATCGGCCAACGTGGAGTGATGAACACCTCCACGCGTCCCGATACCAAAAGTCGCAGGATCATGAATCCCACCATGGATCGTTCCACCACGTAGCACTACTTGCACCTCTAGTGGCTCTGTTTTCTCAAGATGAGCTCCAACCAGGTTTGCCCTCTGACTTTGCTTCGTATCTGCATCAGGCTTCAACTTCAATGATAATATGGAAAAATTCTTCTTTGGTAACAAACTCTCGAAGTCCCGTATTTATGGGAATAATCCCAAACATCTATATGACACAAGCTTTACCCGAAATTTGACATTACAGATGTCATTATTGGGGCATTCCGAAGCAAATTTCTAGAAAAAATAGTGGAAAAACTCTTTCTTATTCTATCACGGCTCCTTCTATGGCTGGCTGAAGTCAAGCAAGCATAAACCACTATAAAAATTGGCGAAAACATGCCATTTGATAATTTAGTTCCTTGGATCATCCTATCTGTCTCAAAGCTCCGCGGAAGTCCCGAGAAGTGTCAAGCTCCGCGGAAGTTCCGAAGCTACTTTTTTTCTCTGCGTCTCCATTCGGAACTTCAGCGGAACTTCCGAAAAAATTAAAGAGTGACGCCATATTCCCGTGGAAGTTCCGAAAATCGGGCTCCGATAGTAAATCAGGCTCCGCGGAGGTTCCGAAAATCGGCAAGCTCCGCGGACGTTACGAAAGCTTGTCTGGGAAGTCGAAAACTAAAGAAAGCTAAGAAGTAGCTTCCGAATTCGGCCGTAGTCTACCCGCAAACCTCCTTTGCACAGTTGTCAGAGTATAAAAAACGCGCAATGTTTCATGAACATAAAATGACGTTGTTGCTTAGGAGCCCATCTGTGGTAACAATATGGAAACTTATAATCTACCTTATATATACTGCATCCTGTCACAAAATTCGATGTCTGTTCTTTGATAAAATACTCACCGAATGGTACACAAACCAGCTGCAAAGATGACAAAAGCGAGAAGCCAACTGAATAATTCGATCCTCAATTTGAATGCGACTAAATAGCTCTTATCTAAAGCGTGATACAACAACGTCTATAATGTGCTTGTAATCTTTAATGGAATGTTCATATGCTGGCGCAATTAGAAGCTTTCAAACTTTGCGTTTCAACTTTCTAGGCAAATACTAAGCTTCAGAAGAATTTTGTGGAAATGCAATCTTATTTCATGATGGTTCAAATGTCCGTGGATTGTCGCGGTCACGTTAAATAAAGTTGTTGCATTTTGCCAAAACAGTTGCATTGTTGCAATTCATTGCTTTTTTTGCAATGCAATGCATTATGGTTAGTGTCATTGCATTTTTTCAATGCCTGCCTTAAATGCAATGCATTAAATTAAATGCATTGACAAAAATTCCAATGCATTGCAATGTTTTGGTTCAATTACCCAAGTTTGAGGTACTCGAACGCGTATCTGTTGCGGGGGAAAATGCAAAGAAATGTTTTTTTGATAAATTATATTAAATCCAATGCTTTAAATGAAATGTATTAGATGTAATGCATTAAATGCAATGCATTGACAAAAATTCACCGCATTGACAAAAATTGCAGTGCATTGCAACCAATGCATTGCATGTTTTGGTTTGATTGCCCAAGTTTGATGTACTGCCAAACGTTGCGTCGTATCTAAATCGGTGAAAAAAAATGCACCGCATTATTCAAACAAGTCGGTGCATAAAACTAAATGCATTAACTGCAAAGCGTTGCACTTATTGCAATTTATTGCATTTTTTCAACAATACGTTGTACATTTTTCAATGCATTTATTTTTTCCACCCAAGTATGGGTCATCTCAACCGATGCTGACTGCATTAGGCTGCTATTAGACTCCACGCGAGGTATAGCACAGGGCGTCCGCGGCTACGCTTCGCCCACAATCGATAGGTATTGCTAGTGGCGACGACGACACCCTGTGCTATACCTCGCGTGGAGTCTAATAGCAGCCTAATGCAGTCAGCATCGGTTGAGATGACCCCCTACTTGGGTGGGAGAACCTATGGAAAATAAATGCATTGAAAAATGTACAACGCATTGTTGAAAAAATGCAATAGATTGCAATAAGTGCAACGCTTTGCATTTAATGCACTTAGTTCCATGCACTGATTTGTTTGTATAATACGGTCCATTTTTTTCAATGCTTTAGATACGACGCAACGCCTGGCCGTACTTCAAACTTGGGTAATTGAACCAAAATAGATGCAATGCATTCGCTGCAATGCATTGCAATTTTTGTCAGCGCGGTGAATTTTTGTCAATGCATTGCATTTAATATATTTCATTTAAAGCATTGCACTTAATGTAAAATCAACAAAAAAACATTTCTTTGCATTTCCCCCCGCAACAGATACGACGCAATGCGTTTGAGTACCTCAAACTTGGGTAGTTCAACCAAAACAAATGCGATGGATTAGTTGCATTGCATTGCATTTTTTGTCAATGCATTCAATTTAATGCATTGCATTTTATGCAGTGCATTGAAAAAATGCAATGACACCAATCATAATGCATTGCATTGCAAAAAAGCAATGAATTGCAACAAATGCAATTATTTTGACGAAATGCAACTACTTTATTCAACGTGACCGCGACAATCCACGGCCATTTAAAAAGTTTAGAAAAAAGTAAAAACACGCCGAAAATAAATCTGAGCTTCTTTTTTCAAGAATGCTGGAATTAATAAAGTTAAGACTACTCATGCAGTTACAGCAGCGACGAAGAAGACTGCAACTTCTGGTATTAAGATTAAAATTTTTGTAAGATATGTGGATGGATACTCATGTGGAATAGAAGCAATCAGAAATTCCCCAATTCCTCGGCTAGTTCTCTCAGGAGAAAACTATTGTGCTCCCAAAGGTTGCAATCTGTAATTTGTTGGCATCCAGACAGTCTCACAAAATCTCAGTGGGATCTCAGCACGAATTGTTTTCAACAGAATCAACGCATTTATGCTGGAAAATGTTCAAGTGCTGGTCCCTGCTTAACATACGCGAAGCTTAGTTTACACTTTCGCGACAATGTGTTCAACCGGCTGAAATGCGTGGTGCTAGGCGTGGGACCGCGTGCTCAACCGGGTGAGCACGTTCTTTTCGAGGTTATATTTTTTGTGAAACAGTCATAATCAGTAAGTTCCTATTCAGTGGTGTACTAACAAATATTCGAGCACTCTGCACACCCACTGGGCAGAGCAGATCTTCCCTCAAACTTTTTTTCAAACGTGGTTGAAAAGTACAATAGAAAGAAAGATACCTGTGAAAAAGAAACTTCAATCAATATCAAAAGAATGGACGAAAAACATTTGGAAACACTGCTGGAGATCACAAAAAAAAGAAAACAATCGGTCTCAGCTTTGCGCAAGCTCGGACTATTATGCAGCAGAAGAAAAATTCCTATCACCTGATTCCAAAGAATATTCATTTCCCGTTAGTTTTTTCGTGAGTGCTTTTATTAGTGGCCGAACGTTTTCTGAGTTTTGCAATTGAGTTTCTAAATCATCACATCGAAACCTGTTACCTCAAAGATGAGCTTTCAGGAATTTAAAACATGTTGGTGAGAGGTCCTTTCTAACCAGAGCAGAAAATAAGAATACTGGAATTATAAGAAAGCGAAACTCATTTGAACAATTTTAGGCATGATTGAATATTTTCAGGCCAACATTCTTGAATTCCAGGCAAAAACAGAGCAGAACAGGGCATCCACACTTCACGGTCCTCTTGATTATCTGCATACTCTCTCGTTGATCATCGCAGTTGTTCTCTTCTATACCTCACTCGCCACAAATAGTTTTGCACTACTCCCCCCCCCCCTCCCCCGGCCCTCCGCCGCTCTCGTTCGGCTTCAACGCTTTACGCACATCTTTTGGCCAATCTAGGACGGTGCAGGTGCGATACGGCTGCGATGCACACGCACCCTCTCCGCACCTATTCCATTTAGTCGTTACAGTATTCTGATGCAGCGGAATTTTTTTTTTACCACGTGTTACCGTGTGTTACTACGTTGAAGCTTGACAGAGCGCACCGCTGCAATAATACTAGCCACATGGTGCCATTCAATGCCAGAATCGTCTCTGTTCATATAAGAAAGAGCATCCGTTGCACATGAATACTTGAGCGAAAACTAAAAATGGACGGCTTTGTCTGAAGACCTATAAAGGCTGCAAAGGTCAGAGAGTGAGGAACGTTTTCTATCAGATTGCAAGATGTGATATGCTTAATACGGATTGTTCGGAAAGTGAAGGGAGGATTTTGAGAGGAATATAAGAAGGAGAAATTGTTTGGAAGTTTGTTTATTCATTTATCACCTTTTATATTCATTTATTCGTATGCACTCAGGTTGCTCCCACAGCTGAACAGATTAGTAGTTAGTATGCATGACAACATTGACATTAGAATACTATGTTTGAATCATGGGCAATATCTCAGTGAATACAAAAGCCAGAGCCGGGAGGAGTACTGATAGGAAACTTCTACAAGAAAATCTTTGTGTGGTGCTAAAATCCAGAAGTTGCTAGTATCTATTTTATTTATAATTACTGCACCATTAGGTGTGCCATTAAACGGTCATGAAAATAAAAAGCTAAACAAACAAGAATTTCAGAAAGAAAGCAAAGTAACCAAGGATAGATGCTGATTAAACAAACAGGAAATGAAACTAATTCGAACGGGTGCAACCTGTATGAATGGGAAAGTAACTAGGTACTCAAATTCCTCCTACCTCGGTCTCGTCCAATCGTTGAGGAAAGAAATAAGGGTTTTTCACAGTTTCGACGCGCCGCGCCCTATTCTTTAGCATAGGCAGCGTCAACGCAGTGCGAGCTCGCGCAACGTCATCTGCCGCAAGAGGGATGTTTCCACAGTTTTTGACGCGGGGCGTCATTTTGCGAGCTCGCACTGCAAGCTGCGTCAAGGAATGATCTTGGGCATTCTTTGCCGTTGCGTCAGAGCAGCAAATCGAACGTTCTCTGCTGCTGCATGAGTTGTGATAGTATATTGTTTTTTTTTTGTTTTCTTTTATTTTCAGGGTGACTTCCTTCATCGAACCTGTTTAGACAGCTGTCCAAGTTTGGGAGAAGAAGTGTGCCCCTTTGTATTCGGAAAGAACTTTAATTTTCCTTTTTTAACTTCCCTTCAATTGCGGCAGGCTGCGTCGTTCGCCGCAACGCCGAGGCAAATTGAAAGGCGAGAAGTCAGCGAGTGACTTCTCGCACCGCGGCGCAACTTGCTAAAAACTGAAAAAAAAAACCCTATAGTCCGTCTAATTTTGACGAGCAACTATTACTTGCAACCGAGAAGTGGTGTTAGTTGTAAGAGTGGTGAAACGTGGCAAGGAAAGCAACTGTTAGCAGGGTTTCCAGTTCTAGAGACTACGCGTGTTACACTTACACTTACAAGGTTCGAGACCATCGACATAATCTCAGCCTTAGAACGCAACTGGGCAATCCATTCTGGGGCGTTCACAGGTGGCGACTTTTTGATTTTTTACGAACCCCAAACATAAACTTTGATGGATGCTTATTTGCGATATAGCAGCAGTTATGATGGTTGAAATCATTGTTGCAGTGTGCATGCTTGCGTGCCACTCTTCCGCAAAGGAACTTCCAAGTAGAAATTCACTAAAACATCATAAAACTTCACAAGTACTGCTCAGAGGTATCTCGACTTCTACCAGTCCTTATTCCAATTCCCTCGTTAGATTCTATAATGCACGTGTCAGTACGTGTGAGAACACAGGATCGGGAAATCCGAGGCACGTCAATGCTGAAGCGGCAGAGTCCGAGTCAAGATCGGAGCGACTATGGAGGGATGGGCTTAATTTATTATGATTGTTTGCTGGCCTAGTAATCTGTAGTAGTGACATCTTTTACGACGTGCTAAGTCTCGCCTAATAAAGATGAACTTGCAAAATGACGAAAAAATTGTCAATACACTTTCAATGCTGATTTTCGATGCCGCTAAACGTACTGATTCAGCTCGTAATTTCCGAGCAAAACTGCTACAAAAAACAATTTTCGACAAAGATTTCAGGTGGGATAAAGAATGTCCCGTGTTCACGACAGTAACAGTGAGTTGATTTTGCAAAATCCACTTCAGATCGGTGTTTATGAGAGCAGAGAAAGAGACTGTTCCAAAAGTTGCTTGGATGAGGAAACCAAGCCTTGAGATCCGAATGGCACAGTTTGCCTATAAGCAGGCCTGCTTAGGGAACTGCCAACCATTTTGTAGAATTTTTATTTTACTTCTCAGCTCACATGCACCTCCTGGCTGCTGTCCTTTCTCCCAGTGGAAAAATTCCTTGAAATCAAATTCGGTGAAAATTGGATATCACGGGGAACATGGAGCAGCCGCTGATTTTCGCTTCCATATCTCTTATAATCAGCACCTATGGTAGATGCTGGCTAATTTTGGAGAGAGCACACATTGCGCTTTAAGGTGCATCTGACCTCGTAAGACCCTTCTTGAAGATTCGATGGATTTTGCCGGGAAAATTGCCACAACAAGCCTCTTTTTTTGAAAGTCTGTTTTGGGGCCAACTGCTCCGAACCAAAATTCAGCTGGTAAACTGGGTGCCAACTTGAAGATACTTTGAATCTTCCTCTATTCGGCAGAAGAAAAACGAGCAGCATAAACCATGGTTTTTTGGAGGAAAATCAAACGAACCAACGTTTTACAATAACTTATGACCACTTCTGTATTTTACATGTGCACATGATGGAAGAAGAGAAACTTTTCTCTGGCAACTTCACAGTCGTGTGTGTTCTAGTCCATTTAAAGAACTTTTTATTGTAAAGAAAAACTAAACAACAACAATTGGTTTTACTGAAACTTATACTAATAATAAAACGTTTTACTGAATCATATACTAAATAACATGAAATAATATTATGTAGACGAACTGTTCCCTGCACGGTATCACACCCAATCCCTAACCCAGTCTCCTGGAGAAGGCATGTACAAATACTTATGTTCAATGAAAAGACCGTTACGTGGGCCAATCTGGTACATATTGGTCCCTTTAAGCCATGATAAGCATGGCATCAAAACGGCGTGTTCAAAGTGCCAGTTATACCTAAAACCTACATGATTCATACGGCTCACAATTTTTTTACATATTCATCATTCAACTCATACGTTTGTCGGCCTGGCTTGTACGTTGGAGATCTTTCGTCCGTACCACGATCCAGTATGAAGAACACATCTACATCAATCTGATCAATAGCCCATGGATCATCTGGTTGGCTGTGAAATCGAATGAATACAACATCAGCCCTTGGAACGCAGTCGATTTTTCCCTGAATTTCCGACGTTCATTCACGACGTGAAAAACATCTCACAGAAAGCCTCCGCCTATTTTTGACGGGACGGGAATGAAAGCGCGTTGTGCATGCTGCACGGCTGTGCGTATTGCCACTGGCTAATGTTACGGTGGCACCAATGCCGGCGGATGAGACTTGTCATTCTGTTGCAACTGCCATTTAGAATTGAATTTCGTAGAATATTACCATGTAGAAACACGTTCCAATTGTTTCCACTTTCTCCTCTTGTATCTTCTTATGCATCTTCTCCATGTGTTCATCTCCAGCACTGTTGATCTAAATTTATTTTGTAGCTCTTTGCAACCTTACGGTTTTTGAAGCTCACTTCACCACAAAAACCCAGCATGAGTTGATCTTAATTCTACAGTTTGGTAAAACCGCAGCGCTGTATATTTGGATCCCTACAAGATGTCAATCTGAGTCAGCTGACGCGGGACGCTCTGGATTCTTCTAGGCTCCTTTCACTCGCCCCACATTAACATTTTCACAGCTATCTTCGGCCTCGGCCCACAACTACTACAGCTGTGGGACCGTCCCGTGTAGCATTTTCTTCACTGCTGAGTGCCACGCACCGACTTTACAAATGGTGGATCCGTCCAGTAACGTTTCCCCATTACTTGGCACCCCGCAGCTCCACTTTCACAGATGTAGATCTGTCCAATGACATTTTCCCCATCAAGTGCCGACGCATTTTTTACGTACCTTTAGACCTTATTCTTATGCTTTTGCTTTACATAGCTTTAGACCTTATTCTTCTTACCAGTGACTCCCCTGAGATCAGAGTCTGTGAACAAAAACACCCATTCATTCCATGCTACATCTCATTCTGTTGGAATGCTGGACCAAATCTAATCTCCTTATATATCGAGAACGCTGATAGCTACGGCGGTAGCGTTCATAGAATTGCTGCGACCACCGCAGAGTATCCAAAACGATCAGAACCCCGGACACGAAAATCTCTGTAGGTGCTGCCTTTAAGGAGAGACGAGCAGCAGTGTTGGCCGAAACCGCAGGGGCACCGCCGAGACTTCGCCAATCGCAAGGCCAATATGTCCTCCATCCAGCGCCCAGACGGAACAAATTCTTCTCCGAGACGGGTAATGGAGGAGGTCATCAACGAATTCTTATCGGATCTCTTCGATAGCCACGTCCACCTCCCTCAATGTCATCTTAGGACGGTGGGAATGTTGTCGCTTCGGTAAGAACCTACCGCCAGTACCCATCAACAACTTGGCCAGGGATTTTCACGCCTCGACTTTGTCGAGAAATGCCGTTTGGACAACTTTGCCGGTTGTCTTGATTTACATGTTTTTTCAAGAAATATACGAGCTGGAAATGATAACGGCCAGCATGGGCATATAAGCGAAGCAGAAGGATAGGTCCTATTCAGATGCAAGGAAGAGGAACCGGACACGGTGGGGATGTAAATCTTAAAAAATCTCACTCACACCGCATCTGAACAGCAAGTGGGCCCTAGCGTCTGGAGGATGGACTTCTAGAGGGCTGCAACGGACTAGGATTTTGAAAAGCAAACCAAACGAAAACCAGGTTAGCAAACCTTATTTGGAACCTACAACTAACATGACCTAGTCTATCGGATAAGCAATCGCTCTCACCTAAGCAATCGCTCTCACCATCTTTGGCTGCGTGGTTAACATTTCATGAATTCTAGCCTAGACGATTTCGTGTTCTCACTACTGGGTGTCAGCACACTATTGCTGCAGCGACGAGCGAGCGAAGTAATGGAAAAAAGGGAGTCCCTTTTTTCCCTCAGAGTCCAGAAATCCAGAACGTGCTTATAGAAAAATACAAGATCGCCTCAAAGTAGCTTCATTTCGGAGAACACAGTGAGCCGCTCGAATTCAGCAGTCAGTGGTAGGATGAAGGATTACTATGGATCCACCATAACAAATGTGAATGATAAGATAGGACAGCCTAGCACACTTGTCCAAACAGCTGATGCTCCCTTCGTCGGTCGAACGGTCAGATGTGGGGTGTGTATAAGGCTAATGGCATACTACCATCTAGAGCTGGCATTCATCACTGAGATAAGAGATAAACGTTTACCACGGGTATGAGACCCCAAGGTAAAGCCAGAGCTAAACGTTGGGTGTTGAGCAAGCGAGCGAATTCAAAGTGGACTGGCCAGACAAAAGACTAGCAGAAGCAAATAAGCACCGGCAGTCTTGACTTACAAACACGTAAAATGCTGACTTTCAGAATGCAAAGATTCTCTGGGGCATTCGCTTTACTGTCCGCGGCTTTGTTCCATGCGACGCTGTTCCAGCTCTGTTAAGGACAAAGGCGTATACAATCAGCAGCGTCACTGATGTTTGATGGACTCCTCTGCGAAATAGTGCAGATGACAAAGTGTAGATGGGGATGGTGAAAAGATGCTACACGGCGGGTTCAGGCACGGATGTATGGTAAGAAATTTTTACGTCAATTTTTATGTGAAAAAGTGCTTCGGCGCTCAGTAATGAGGAGCATATTACTGAGGGAGTCCATAGGTGCGCTAACGTCATGTAGTGTGGAAGACTCAGGAATCGAGGGTCAGGCATTTTCCGTTTTATAGCAATAACTGTCGGTTCGATCCAGATAAGAAAAACCAGAAATAAGGGTTCAAGGCAAACGGGTTATGAGCTGAGCTTTTGCTGAAAATCATTGTCTCGCACTAAGGATCGATCACTCAGAGTTTCCGAGTCTCTGGACATTCAAAATTTTGAGAAATTTCGATCATTCACTAACCTCAAAAATGTACGACGTACTGTTTTGATCATATTTGCCCGCTGAACCCTCTAATTCATACGCCGAAACAAACTTATTTTCACTATCAAGAGTAGCTAGGAAGACGGTGAAAGTCGATGAAGTGGGCGCAGCTGCAAATGCCATTTCCTTCGGGAACAACATGTGCTACCGCTGTGCCTCGAAGTGGGAAACTCACAATAACATTCGGCATCTCGAATTTTTACTGTTAAGTGCCATTTTTCTTCTTGTTTTTCAATAGATTTCCTATCGTAGAAAACCATTTGTGGTTCCATAACAACGGGTTCTTCCATGCCGTTAAGGTCATCCAACTCTGTAATCCAGAAATTTTAACTTCTTTAACGCAATTAGCATCACAGTAGAAGCGTATTTTGAGTGACGGCGAAAAGGGAATTGGGGGGGGGGCACCCTATAAAAGGTCATAGGTTTCACCTTGTAAGCCTAAGTAAAAGCACTAGCCTAAGCCTAAGCCTAAGCCTAAGCCTAATCCTATGCTTAAGCATGCGTTTAAGGGTCTTAGGCCTCAGAGGAGTGCCTCCCCCCAACTCCCTTTTCACCTGAGTGACTAACCTGCTTCTGACATGTTTAATATCCTTTGTATAAATTGAAGATTGCTAAATATAGGAAAATTTATTCTAGATAAGGGCAATTTATATCGGATGCGTGCGACTGACGCGCGTGCGTCTATATGGTGAAGAATAGGGCCCGGTCGCATAGTAGTCGCATCGCAGTCGCAGCTCAGACGCACGCGTTTACGACCTCGCGGCAGCCGCGCGTTCTTTTCATTGAGGATCTACATGCCGTGTTGACCGGTCTTCATGGAAAATCCCATGTAAATGGATGCGTGCGACTGATGCGCGACTGACGCACGCAGCTGGTATAAATTACCCTATAGTGCGTCGGACGCGCGTGCGTCTACAGGGCAATTTATACTAGCTGCGTGCGTCAGTCGCGCATTAGTCGCACGCATCCATTTGCAAGGGATTTTCCATGAAGACCGGTCAATATGGCATGTACATCCTCAATGAAAAGAACACGCGGCCGCCGCGACGCCTTTAACGCGTGCGTCTGAGCTGCGACTGCGATGCGACCGCTGTACGTCTGCGACTGTTTTTTTTCATCATATAGACGCACGCGCGTCAGTCGCACGCATCCAGTATAAATTGCCCTCAGATGGCAAAGGGTAGGGCTAGTCGCACGCTGACGCAGCTCAGACGCACGCGCTTGGGGTTTTGCGACGTCCGCACTTTCTTTTCATAAAGGATTTACATGTCGCTTTGACCGATTTTTATGGAAAATCTCCCGCAAATTGATGCATGCGTCTGACGCGCGACTGACGCACTCACTCGTGGTAAAACTTTAAGTCTTTCTCTTTATCTGATTGTGAGCTGATCACGGAAGCGATTGAGGCTGTAGATATGATCAATGTGGTTGACCACATGCTAGCCTCCGAGGAATAAAATGAGTCGTGCCCTATTCGATAGGATCACGACTCTAAACTGGATATCACATGTCAAAGAATCAAACCAAATTGCAATCAAAATCAAAATAAAATCAATCAAAGAATGAAATCAAAACCAAATGAAATCAAAAATCAAAAGAAAATGAAAAATCATATGTCAAAGAAAAAAAAAGATGTCAGAGGCACGTACTAAATTGATGTGAAGATCTATGTTACTGCGAAAAATCCGCGTATGAGTATGAGTCTTAGAACATCAGAAATGAAAGAACACCCATATCCCTGGAATAAGATCCAGCTCAGATTTCTCCGCTGCTAGCTGGCACCAACCAGCAAAGGCCCGAAGCATACCCCCAGGTGAAGTTCTTGTCCGTCAGGGTTGCGCCAGAATCCTAGATTACAACTACAAAGCATCACTCATTTTCGCATACACACAGGCTATTTTAATTCAGAAACTGTTACAAACGTCTCTCTTTTTCCGCTTGTTACGTAGAGCTCACGGTTTAGGTGTTTATTTATTTATTTATTTGCCCTATATGGGAGCATTTTGAGACATGGACAGTGTTACGCTGAAGTTAAGTAAATGGAGATCTGTGATTATGCGCCAAATCCACGAGATTGTCGTGAAGTATTCCAGTAGCGAAAGCTGGCACCGGATGTGGAACTGTGATGGATAACTCACAATTCAAACAATGCCTGGTAACCAGCCTTACATTCCGCTCGCTGGTTTGCCGCGCCGCACCACCTGAGCGGCGCGGTAGACCAGCCCAGCTGGGCGGTGTTTCCCACTGTTTATTGTGCCTTTATCTTCATTCCTAAATGCCTAGGTGAAAACACGGACAAAGCATCAATACCAACCGTCAATAAGTGTTGGAACCAGCACATCTGCCGCATCGCGTATGTGGTGCGGTGCGGCAGACCAGCTCTGTCTGCTCTGAGATGCAAGAGTGATTGGTCGGCAAGGTATATGGGATCGTTAGAAATCACGGCTAAGTTGACCATCAATGGGAATCTCGTAGAAAGTGAAGGCCTAGTTTTCTTCTTCTCGAAGGCCACAAAACACTGTTCTGAAACCTCTTGTGACAGCGTAGCGTTGTATTCATGCTTATCGGTATTAATCATGTTAAAAAACTTTCTTGTCGAATATTAGCTTGTCCCGGAGTGGTGTGACTGCAATCTAACAAGGAAGATTTGAAAACTCATAATTCTACAATTTCAGAAGCTCGATAGAAAGTCTGTGAACAGTTACGTAGGAAGCTCAAGTCTCGAAATATCTAAATCCTCACGCTACTCTCAGGGAACCTTGTTATTTTTACGCTTTGATGATTTTACAGTCGTGATTGCACTATTTTACGTAGTTACGCCTAAAGCAGGATTCAGTGCTAGCTCAGCTTTTGACCAGGAAAGCTGCCGCAGGCGCATGTGGGCTCTCAGTTAGAAACACACCTTCTGGAAAATAAGAACCTTCAACATTGGTCAGGTATCATATAACCTCTGTGAAAGAAGAGCATTTCTGCGAATCTGTCCAAAAATCGCAAAAGTGTGTATGAATGTTAATGACAAGGCTGAATGCGAATACATCACTGAGCCCTCTGCATTTTCGATAAATTAGGATGAATAAAAAGCAGAAGATAGAAGTGCCGATCGATGCACGAGCACTGACACTGTGTTTACTTCAATTTTCTGCTAGACACTGCAGGTTCTCCAAGGCACTGGGCCACTTCTAGCGAGGGATATCAATTAATGAAGAAAATAAATAACGTCTTCTATTTGGTGATATGCTACTGCAACTGTTTGAGAGGGGTTAGACAATGAATCCGTGCGGTTTTTTCACTCATTTTTTACTAGGATTTGAACTAAGTTCGATTGCTTATCAGAGACAATCTTGTCGCCCTTGTATTGCTTTTTACGAATATTATAAGCAATTTCCCCAATTCCTGTTACGGCTTACTTTCTGCCGCATGAAATGTGACCGTCCTATTCCCCAAAGGTGAACATCTTCTGAACCTCCAACTATTCGACTACAATAGCACCATATGCTGTTAAGGATGTCAACAGCGTCTTAATGGAAACCATTATTGTTGAAGAGACAGCGGAGAAGTGGATGCCTGCTTTGGAGAGGTTGATGAAAAGAAAAAAAACTTGCAGTTAGTGAAAAAATCATTTAAAAAATTAAAAATAGTCCAATTTTTCGTTTCGTACATCTGCTCAAGTGATTCGATTCAATTACCATTCTTTTGTATGTTCTAATATGTATGTTGTGTCATTCCTTTCACTTTGATGTTTTTCTTACTGTCACCTAGTAAAATCTTTCATAGATGTATCCTGTAGCGTCCTTCCACCGGCAGATTATCGTCCCGCAGCCGTAGTTATAGACGAAGTCACAGAGGCACTATGCTACCCGACTATACGCATGTTAGCACCTTCCTGGGAGCTTTCACCGATTCCAACACGATACTTTCTTAGTCGCCAGTTGTAGAAAAATCAGATGTATTCATATGCATCATCACAGTTCATCCTGCCCTTGTATGAATACATTGTGTTCAGGCTCAATTTTCATCCCAGAATTCAAAAAGATGTGGTCTCTAACTTTTCACTTACGTACTGCTATTCTCCTAGGCCTATCCTATGCCATGTTTCGCCACGAATTCCTCGGGCAAAGATGAAGACCGCGATTTTTCTGAAGAACGATCAGATTACTCCCGGGGAGGGGGGGGGCCCCCCCCCCCGATCGGGTCTGGTGGCGGTTCGTCCTTCGCCGCGAGAGACGCCGTCGATCTCAACCATGAAGTGCTCGGCTTTTTTCACGTTGTTCATTCTGCTAGCAGGTGAAATTATCGATTTCTCTCGCTCAGCTGTGATATTTTTGGGTAAATTCTGAGGAATTTCTTGAAAGAAAAATAAAACTCGTCTCTTTTTGTGGTCTGACAGTTTGACATCTAGAACGCCTTAGAGGTCTTTTGGAGCGTGACAGTGAAAGTCCAAATTGAATGCTGGCCAAAAAATAGCAATCCATCGAGTTCAGGTTGTGCCTGGGAGAGTTACCCTCAACACAGGATTTTGTACCTATTTCGGTGTTATTTAACTAGAATCGGGAACAACGAAGAGACTCCTCTTCTCTACTGATACGCAAGTGCAGTACTTCGTAGTTTTGTTGGCAGGAAATGTTATTAAATAGAGAAATCTAAGAAATTTGCTCCTGTGAATTTGCTGGCCATTTATGAAAGCACTTGCGAAAATTTTGGCGAGGGAAAGATAACTGAATTCAGGTATAGCTAGGAAATTCGTCCATAGATTCCACATCTTTTCAAATGTTTTGGTGCCGAAAATGGGAGTTCGCATTGGGTTTGATGCGGGAGGGGCACTCAAAAGCGGAAGAATGACCGGGTGATGCTGATCATGGTGATCCTCTTATATAAATACATATACAGAATTTCTGTTAGAAATACCAAGAAACGGCTCTTGAAGCTAGTCATCAGTGAAAAAGAAGCGGTAGGTGCTCACCACGGATGAGCGGATACGAGATTTTCTGCGACCCGGATAACGGTGCGGATAACAGATAGGCCAAAAATGACCGGATAACGGATACCGGATAACGGATAACGGATAAGTGATTCAGATGCTAAAAAAACACCACGTTTTATGTTGTTGCAAAATCGGTGTTTGAATCACGAGCTTTGGAATAATGTTTTGAAGTAGAGAATGATGTTTCCATCGCAGTTCTAGTACTAGATATTCAAAAGCTCGTCTTCTTCTGTTTCAGTCCTTTCTTTCTCATTTCCAGGATCCACCTTCCTTGGCTTTTTCAAAGGTGAATCGAAATGTAGTCGTTTGCAAAAATTGTCTCGAACTGAAACATGGGTTGAAACGCCGTAACAGCGTTGCAGCTAGGAAAGGGAATGTTACAAGCGTATGCTCAAGGGGACGTCAAACGAAGTCTTAGTCCAATATTGGTCCGCGTCAGTCAATTTTGGACATATGTGTCTCAGAGTTACAGACTCAAATTGGAAAACGTCAACACTCCTCTGAGGGCACTGGTGGAAGCTATCACGAGAAGATCTGTTTAGGATCTCAACGTGACCATAGAATTCAGATAATCACAAAACCAACCAGTCGGATGTATCTCTGAGAGGAAGGACGGAAATGAAAAAAAAAATGAAAATACGTCGCTAAAAACACTTCTGTCGACTTTGCTGGCTCAGAAAAGTGTGATTTTTCTGATCTAACTTAACCAAACCTCAGCTGGAACATGACGAAGACGTGCATGATGATTCAAATTACTACTTAACCAATGAAGCAAGTTTGGCATCTACCGCGGTATGGCAATTCAGAGCCGACTGTCAAAATCTGACATCGATTTTGCAACAACCTAATACAATATTATAAATGATAAACGTGAGATACAAAATGAATATTGGGGAAGGGAAGGCTGAAGCCTTACTTTATTTAGCTTTTTTAGAGTTCTGATAAACCTTCTAGTACTGACTGACTTATATGAGCGCGTTGACTAAACGCTATCTAATCAATACACTCAAAAGTTGATAGAAACCGTAGAATTTGATAAATAATCGTTATGAACCTTGCGAGGAAGAGGCACCTCTCATCGGTGAGCTGCAAGTTCACGAAGTTCAACGTTGTTATTTTCTAACATTAGCCAATGTTTTGATAATTGATGGTTCGAAGGTTGTTGCCTGACTTTATTGGACGACCAAAAAACATGATCAGGAGCATCTCTTTTTGGGCAGGTACAAGTCTGTTTTATGTTTTATATGCCTTCTCCTAGCTTGGTACAAGGCTGTAAATTAAAACAGGTTAGGTCGAGCGATACTTCTTGGAATTGGGGCTATCCTCCGTTGGAAACGTGCGAAATGAAGCTATTTCCGGCCTTATCCGCACCGTTATCCGGCGCCAAAAGCCCGGATAACGGTGCGGATAAGGCCGAAAATAGCTTCATTCCGCACGTTTCCATTTTTTTTTTCATTTTACAGGCCCTATTCACGGCTATTATACTAGAAAAGCTATCACAAAAATGGGGAAACCCCACTTGTTCAAATAGTGGAATGTGATCCGCCCTCTTGAACTTGTGAATAAATTTTACTTGTAGCATCTCGTCAAAGCTAAAAACTTATTAGGTCGTCGAATTCGTACTATGATGGTAAACACAGAATGCGAGTCTTTATATGGAATAAAATATTTTCAAAAAAGACGCTGCAACACCTCAGTCGAGACTTCATTCGGAAATAGTATCGCTGAGTCTGCAGCACAGGGAGTAACCGCTGCCTTGAGGGATTTCGTAGCGCTATGTACGTCCTTGAAATAACGGCTCATCCAAATTTTAGTTTCGTCGCGGTTTTTGGGTTTTTCATCCTCCATGGAAAGCTTCACCAACAGAAGCAAATAGTAGCTTGATCGCCCAAATTATGGGCTATGACGGAATCACTACTACGACTTCTGATTCCAGATATGAAGAACAGTGCATTCGAGGATCGACTGGTAGTCACAATTCCGGTTCGGTTATCCAAGTTCGTGGCCATTTTCGATTAATCGATTGTCGCATGGGTTGAGCTAGGTGAAAATCTGGTCGGTATTCTCACAAACTTATTTAAAGGTCAGGAATAAAGTAACATTTGATAGTCTGTGTATCAGAAAATTCTCCCTGGAAAGCTCTTTCAGATCTTCTATTAAATAAAGGGCCTTAAGAGTGGAGGGGGGGGGCTAGAACGCCATACGTAATGTTCCATAATGCGGCGGCACTCATAGACATCGCTAATCTTGAAGCGCAGAGTGTGAGATGGGGTGGAGGATTTCTAGTGACTCAGACACGTCCGTTTCGGGGCTCGCCACCTACGTCACTCCTGGCTCACCCGCATGCACGGGATGGTGACTTTATTATTTTTGCAGGCGGCCCCGCAGCATAGGGGGTGAGGGAGTGTTTACAAGCCTTCAGGCTGCACAATGTACGCAGCAGGAAAACCACCCTACCCTCCCACTGTTGCGATGCTTTAGGCATAGGTCCGGCTTGGCATAACGATGAGGATGACGCAGAATGCGGGCCCTGAGATGGGGGAAGGGCCCGCCGTGGCCCAATGGTGTGCAGATACCATGGTATGAGTTTGCTTGGGCTCAAAAGTGTGAAGAACGACACCATACAGGTCCGTCGATGGAAAACGCGTCTGCGTTGGCTCAGAAGTGTCGAGAAAAACGCACGAATACGCACTACGATGGAGAACGGACTTCTCGTGCTCATACTAAAGTCATGAGAGAGATTTCATTTTTTGAACGCATTCAATGGTGAGTTTCGCTTCTTCGTCAGTTTTCCAGGGAATTTACAAGTGCGAAGCTTTTGCACATGCTCCAAGTGGTTGCCCCACCCCACTTCCTAGCGTCCCGAAGGGGCGCTAGTAATAAATAATGAATAATAATAATAATCTGTAGGGAAAAATAATAAGTAGTAAATTGCATTCAGTTTTCGGCAGAAACTAAGTTCAAAACAAGTGCGACACCAGTGCGGGTACAGGTGATGAAGACGTGCTCTTAACAGGGGTGGGAACCGAAACGAAGAACGGTGCCATCCAGGCTAAAGAATGGGGGTGCGATCTAGCGTTTCCAAATACGTATCCCCTCTTTTGCTCCCAACCACTCGTAAGCCACACCCACAAGTGTCAGGTGATAGGAACCAAAAATAAATTGAATTTATTTTGCAGTGTTTTGTAAACCACAGTTGTTCTTTTGATAGAAATTCTTTCGATAACGTAAGAAGTAAAAAAAAATGTTGCGCCGAAACGTTATGCTGCCAGCAACGGTGATATTCGACGTGCATTTAAGGTATTATCCGCGCAAAAAAGTTGAACCTCGCGTGATCTAACATATGTGACCTCAGTGTGAGAGAAGTGTGAGAGAACGACATCGGTTACAGAAGATAGTTCGGGATGGATTGCTGAAGGTCTGTGCACTTAACGAAATATCAAGAGAAACAGCAGATTTAATGAAGAAAAAAGAAGAGCCGTGTGCTTGGAAGAGATCAAGTGGAAGGGCTCGAGGGCAAAGAAGATTGGACAGGATACAAAACTGTTCTATTACGAAGTGGAGACGAAGAGAAATGGAGTGGCGATTGCTGTTGGCGGTGGCAACAGGTCACAATTCTAGCATGGATAACTGACAAGATTATAGAAGTCAGAATTAGTGTCGGATAGCAAAGATGCAAATCTTGGCCTATGCTTGGCGGCCCGGTTGTACTGAGGATGTCAAATATGAGTTCTACGATCAATTCGAGAAGAAATGTATCAGAAAACGATTACCTACGACGACCAAAGAGTTGACGGGACTTCAACGGAATGAAGTACAAGATGAAGGGATTAGAGAGAGCCCGGGTAAAAACCGGCATGCGGATTTTCGATGGAGAGAGGCTGATCGATTTGGCTAAATTGCACAATATTGCGATAGCTTGTACCTTCTTCGGTACGGTCCCTGAAGTGCAAAAACAACAGTGGAGGACGAAAAACGAAGGTAGGCCAGTTGGTTGAAGACGGTGAAGTATTTTGGAGCTATACCTGGCACAAGCTTTTTTTTCAGTTGTGTTCATGCAAGATCTTCATGACCTTCTTGTTTATTGAGATTTTCGATGGGTCAAAAGCATTTCGTAATTCTACTGCCCGAACTTCGGCTGCAGCTTTCAGAGCGTAAAAGTGAACAGTGTCTACCGCTTGAATGTCTAGCGATGGGCACTGAGCATGGCCGCGTTACAGCACCTGTATTCGCGAGTGCGGTTCTCAAAATTACAGTAGTAGGCTAAAGTCCTGAGGGGTTACAACACCAGTTGTTTTCAGTTGCATTTTCTCATGTTATTCGCTCTTATTAGAAGAGAATGGCAGCAAAATCTATCGAAGGGGGTATTTCGCTGAATTTCTTGTTGCAATAATCAACGTAACTTCTCTTCCCAAGGAGCTCTATCACAAGAAATGTATACTGCTTTGAATCCAATAAGCTACTCCGCCCTTCTCAAGGCCGCAGATGGGCCAACGCCATTGACATCCACTGTACATATAAAACACACCATACTTCAAGGAGAGGCCGTAAAAATTTGGATCGCACTTTGGTCTCTTCTTTTCTTCCATACATTCTGAGTACGCGTACATTTAAAATCATCTACCTAGTAATCATCAGGATGATGCTCTGGATTGATAATGCATGGCCTTCAGCTCCAATACACGTTGTCGCATGAACGGGTCAATATGCACTTATTTCGGAGCCTTTTTTCGTTTGGGGAATAGAAGAATTTGCAGAGATTTTCATCCGAGGAACAAGGGGGAGGGGGAATGGTGCGCTGAATCCATTGCAAAGAAGCCGGATGCTTCTTAGAGGAAGAAACTTCCACGTTTTGGCACAATTCAAGGAGTTCCCTGTATAAATCGAGACTCACAGATGAATGGCGCTCAGAATCACTAGCTCAGCCAGCACTCATACCCTACGCATTATTGCTGCTTTGTTTTCAAGCACACTGCTTCAGCTAACTATTAGCGCAACATCACTTTCACTTTTACAAGCTGTGTGTGAGGTGGAAAGCCGCTTATTGGTTCACATGAATATACAGGGGTATCAAAAAGTTTCCGGCCTGAATCACTTGCAGATTAGCTACCGCAGAGAAATTTCAAAGGAAATAAATGTGCATCCTTCGAAGACGAAAACACTTCTCATCTTGCCATTTTATCAGACTTATCCAATTTTATAAGAATTTTTATCATCCAAACTTGAACACCGAAAGTAGATTCTTTTTAGTTATTTCATTTGTTCCGTTGAAGTGCCGTTTCAGATTTGCTCACGGATTCCAGTAGCTAATCCCTAAGCCCCGTCAACGAACTGGCTGAATTAGCGAAATGCATTCAATTTGTCATGAAGCAATAAGATTTTGTGATAAAGGATGTCTTATTGAAGAGCCTGAATTCCATGGTTGAATTTCTGCAGCAATTTTCCTTGGCTCGTTACCGAAAGGTGTGGGACGAAGTAGCGTTTTAATTATCTACTTCATTGGGGTTTACATACAGGTGGTTTGGTGACACGATCTTTCCTCTATCTCACAGAACTTTGGGCAAGACGTTTTCATCTCCGCTTCCGTGTTCTATCGCACTGGTCTCAGGGATCTGCCCGTCCTGACCCATTACTGCGTGCTTGAGACTTCAACTCTTGGCAATGAAATCGCCTTTTTCGTTTTCACCGATACCCCCAAAAATCTTCTTTGAATATTCAACTAGAATTTTCTTGTTGAACGCTGAAAAGGTTTAAGAGACTCGAAGTTCTGCGAAGGTTAAAATTATTAGTGGGTTGTCTAGGAAATTTCCAAAGGAAGTTTTGAATAGAATACGTCCTTGCACACTATCTGACCCTAAAGCCTGTCTGCGATGCTCAATAATTTCTTCTACAGCGGCAATAACCCACCTTCGTCTTGTATCTGCTCGCTGATCAGAGGTCGCTCCGTTTCCGGCCGCCTATCACTCCATTAAAAACATTGAGGCCCAAAATTTTATCTGCGAATGCTAGAAGATCTCCTCTTTGTTAAGAATTTTGGGGCGGATTTAGATTTTGTCCCATAATGTTCATTTACAAAACAAAAATTCGTCGGTTGCTTCTCGCTGAATACACATTCTTTGAGCGATAACAATAACTGATAACAATAACATACTGTTGCATCTCTATTTTTTGCTGCACGCGAGACTTATACTGCAGATTGTGTGGACAACTTGACGTCTTGGAGAGAAGGCGTACGCCAAAATTCCACGTATATGGTAGGGAGTGAACATCGCAGAAGCGTACCATTTGTAACTAGTTTTTTGCTCAGATATTCTGCGCGACAAGAGCTGTGGACTGGAACACGGCAGAAATGACATGTCAAAAACACGGAGCGCACTTGGCTTCTATCCATAGCAGAGATGAAAACTATTTTATATACGGTAAGGAGTCAGGTTCTGCGTCAACCAAGGCTGATGAATAGGAGAGGCGTTAAGTGATTTTTGATTTTTGTTGGAGCTGCAACTACCGCCAAAAGGCGACCAGATGTGAACGATTATTTAGTGATACTATTTAAAACGGTCACATACCAATTAAAAAAAAGGAATCTCACTTTTATGTTAGAGTGATGGACAAATGGTGCATTTATAGGTGAGTTGTCCGTGCCACAGCTCCTTGTCATCAGCTGTTTCTCGTGGGAGTTTCCATAGCCCAACATACATACATACATACATACAGGGAGCTCCAAATGTCCGCAGTCAAGAGGGCGTGGCCACGGCGCGGCTCCTTGATCAGACACAGACGCTCTCTATGCTGCCTCTGGCTTCTCTGACTCTGCAGCCAACCAGTGGCAGCATGCTGAGCGCCTGTATCTCTGTCTAAAGCCGCGTCGTGGCCACGTCCCTCTTGACTGCGGACATTTGGAGCTTCCTGTACATACATTTATTACGCTGTTTAAGACAGACGTTAAAAAATGGTTATCATTACATGAGTAAAAATCAGTGTTAACATTCCTATCAGTGCAATCATAGCAAGTTAAAACTGAAGCTGCACCATTACTCTGTTAGAAGGTAGTTATCTTAGGGATGGCAAATCTTTTGAAAGCAGCAAGAGAATTTATGGTAGGTGCCTTTTTGCTCAAAGAGACATATGCCGTTCCCGCTCGGACTGTGAAACTCTTGGCCCTTATAGAGCTTCGCGGTCGTCTATAAAAGATTTTAAATTCGCTACCCCTGGTTATGGATGTCACTAAAGAAAAGAATATTTTAGCTTTTTCAAAGTCCCATGCATGTAGTATTTTATAGACCATGAATACATCAAAGAGTTTTCGTCTAGATTCAAGAGAGGGAATACCAAGGTAACGATTCCTTGCTGTTGCATGGGGAATGCTTGAGTAATAAAAAATTCCTTTTCTAATGAGAACCTTTCTAGTAAAGCTATTTTGTACCTTTTCAATTTTTGCAATATCCTTTTTCTTGCATGGACTGAATACAGTAGATCCACACTCTACTAGAGGACGAACGTACATTTTATAAGCTCGTAAAAGTAAATTCTGATCAGTTGTGGAAAGAGCCTTGAATATTTGAAACGTACGTATGTGTGCCTTACTACAGATCATTGCGTAATGTGAGGTAAAATCAAGCTTTTCATCGCAGCGAAACCCTAGATCTTTAACAGAAGTGGTTCTTGTCACTTCGAGAGAGTCTATAGCATAGTAGCCAGTGGAATGTGAGTTACCAATTCTGAGATGATAAGTTTTACCCAGCGAAAGTGGTAATTGCCACTTTTTGGACCAATCAACCAAGCAGTTGATGGCATCTTGTACTTTAACCATATCTTCGCATTCACTAATCTCACGGTAGATCTTAACATCATCTGCATATTGCATGCATCAGACTCCTTTACTTTGCAAGAGTTCTGCAATTTCGGATGTGTAGAGGAGGAATAGAATAGGAGACAGAACTCCACCTTGAGGTACTCCACTACGAGCTTCCAGTACACTAGACAGAGATGAGTCGACTTTAACTCGAAACGTTCTCCCACAAAGAAACTGAGAGAGCCAGGCACAAACATTTGGATGGAACCCCAAGTTGTTTATCATGTGTAATAGCTTTCCATGACTGACCCGGTCAAACGCTTTCGCAAAGTCAAAGTAAATAATATCACAACATGATCTTCTATCTAAAATATCTGACCAGTCATTGAGACATTCAAGTAGATTTGTTTCGACTGACCTTCCCGGAACAAAACCATGTTGGGTAGAAGGAATTAGGTCATTGTCCAAAAGATGGGTCATGATATGTTTTTTCAGGATTTTTTCAAACACTGTACAAAAGATCGACGTTATACTTATTGGACGGTAGTTTGAAACATCAGAGGAAGGGTGTTTTTTGAGAATTGGCGTAACAAGTGCATGCTTCCACAATATAGGAACTTCAGAATACATCATGGATTGGTTGAAAATGTATGATATTGGGAAGGCTATACTCGCCGAAATTTGTTTAATAAATATAGGGGGGAGATTTTCAGGAGTCATAGTATATGAGCTGGGAATCTTGCTGAGAAGTTCATATACAGAAACAGTGTCAAAGCTAGGAAAGTTTTTCATAGAACTTTTGATAGGGCGACTAAAGCAAGGTCTACTTCCATCATCATCAGCGTAGACGTTGAAAAATTCAGCGGCGAGTAGATTGGCTTTCTCTTGGGCAGTGGTGGCAATTGTGCCGTCTCTTTGTAGCGTTTCTACAGTCGATTTATTAGAAAGTTTGCTTCTTAGGTAGGAGAAAAAGCCTTGTTTCCCAGAGTTTATTATCTTTTTTTCCACACTACGATTATATTTTTTGAGACGCTTCGAGAAAGAAGTCGAAAAATTGTTGTACTCACGCCAATCTGCTGTTGCTTTGGCATAAGCATACAAACATTCCTTATGTTCAAGCATTTTCCTTAGGTAAGGTGGAAGGTTAATTTTGTGAGGGTATACATAGACCCAAGGCACAAACAAATCCACAGCATGAAGTAATATGTCGATGAACATATTGTATTTATCGTTGACGGAAAGAACCGACTCAAAAGAGTTAATCCAGTTCACACGGGCAAGATAGGTGTTGATTGCTCCATAGTCGCATTTAGTGAATGATCTACGACAAATAGGATGAAGGTTAATTCCACTCCCCAATATAGTGAACGTGATGCTCATGTGATCGCTTGTGCTAACGGGAGCACGAAGCGAAAGATTCTCAATCAATTCCGTAGAGTTTGCGAAAAGTAAATCTAGTGTACTTGAGGCTCTAGTAGTGTCCTTGATATACTGGGTGAATCCATGACATCTAATAATGTCTCTGAATGACAGTGAGTTTGAGGGATTATCTGTGTCCCAGTCTACGTCTGGCATATTGAAATCGCCAAGAATAACTGTGGGTAATTCGCATGAAGAGAGATCACTGATAGTGTTGCCTAACAGATCAGTGAGTAAGGAAGAGCATGTAGGCGTTCTATAAACCAATATAATTCTGAATGAGAGATCCTCTGACGAAATGTCGGCAGCAATGATTTCATATCCATCTTTGATTGATTCAGAAAGTATTAGCGAATGACATATTTCCTCTCTGAGCAAGACTGCAACACCACCACCTGCTCTCTCGCTGCGATCACAACGCAAAACCGCATAGCTATTCAACCAACTACCAAACATAGTAGACATAGAATGATGCGATTTCAGCCACGTCTCCGTGAAGAAGTACATATCAAATTTATCACTGTACACAAGATCAATATGTAATGAATTTTTAGGTAGTGATCTTAGGTTAGCATAGAAACACGTCAAGTATGATGAGTTGTTGGATATACAATCAGTCCGAGGAACATCATTCAGTTTTCCTGGAAACCAGTAGTAGGTGGTGTTTGAAGAGGGGGAAGAGATCTGTGGGTTCGTTCATCTCTACGTCTCTTCCTCTCCGCATCTGTAAGGGATTCCCTGAGGAATATTCCCTTCTCCGGAAAGAATCTCAGTAGAGATGCACGCTTAACTGCCAAACGTTGGAATTTTTGAGAAGGAAGAACAACTTTAATAAGTCTTGGTCGATGCGCTTGTTTACCTAGGCGGTACACTGCGACAGGAAAACATTCAACGTTCAAATGAGCTAGAATGTTAAGGACACTGTCAAAATCGTACTGGAGTTTGTCACGGATAAACGCAGACTCCAGTTCAGGAACACCACTAATCACAATCGAGCGTAGTCTCTCGGACTCATGGAAATCGGATGTGCCGGAATGCTCAGAAAGAGAATTCTTTTCTACGGAATCGGAGCGTTGTTCTGAGAGCTTGCTCTCAGCAATACGAAGTTTTTCACGTAGATCGGAATTTTCCTTTCTGAGATCATCGTTCTCATTACGGAGCTTAGCAATTTCTTCCAGTAAATGATTTAAAGCATTCTTCACACATTTCGGAACTTGTGAGGATGCATTCACTTCATTTATCGATCCTTGAAGCTCCGAGAGCGGTCCGTCAGGAGGAGCTGGTTGAACCTTAACACAAGAACGAGAAGCACGCTTCATGACTGCTTTCACGACAACCCTGGTAGCAATAGACCAGAGACCCACAGAAGTAGAAGTCAGAACCAACTAGTAGAACGAGATTGAAACAAGTCACCTTGACTGGTGGCAGTGAACAATAAATAAGTTCCAATCCTCCTGCCACGAAGGACTACGCAGAAATATAACTATATATATAACTATATATATATATATATATATATATATAATATATATATATCCTCTTATATAAATCATGGTAGTGTAACAAAATTTTCTAGAGCGCAGGCGTAGGGGGAATAGCACGTGATCGCACGCTTTAGCCGTGAGCTCATATATAGACTGTGGCTCGCGAGGATGCGAAGCTGACGGGAGATTCGGCCGATGTTTCGTCATAGGTGCATAGACGTGGTGGAACTCGCGTGCATTCGGGATTTCGCGGTGGGACCAGCGGCTAGCGGTCTCGAGCCCTCCGGGCGAGACAGTGTTTACAACGATTTGAGTATGCATAGAAGCAATGTACGGAGCAGAGTAGCCCCTCTGATGGAGCTTTGTCAGTAACTGCACTCAATCTTGAAACGCTGGACGTGAATCACTTCGATAGGATGAGTGGAGGCCGTAGCGATAGGATTCACTCGGTTTCCTTTTTTTTGTAGTGCTCCTTGCGCACCTCTCATTAGTAAGGTTCCATGGGGATTATGCAGCTTGAGGATCCGTCTGGTTTTAAGAAGGGCAGTACTATCAAATACACAGGATGAACGAACGAAGAACACGTCATTAAAAGCTGTTGTGACATTTTCTGGAACCAGTTGTGCAATTGATCAAACTCTAAATATGTTCTTTCTTCCATTTTTTTGTTCAAGATTTACAAAGAGTGCGGGTGCACTGATGATAGACTGATGTGCCGGGGCCCCGTGGTTCACAAAAACATCAGGATGGGTGTCCACCGATCGACAAAGGGTGGCCAAATAGTAGAGAAAACGGCAGGATACGGGCCCATCGATGGAGAATGGGTCCGCAGGGGGGCCAATATTGGGGAAAGCGCTGGGACACGTGTCCCACCGATGGATTGGGTCTGCCCTGGCCCAACAGTGGGAGGAACGCCAGGATACAGATCCATGAATGGAGAATGGGTCTTCCCTAGCCCAAAAGCGGGAGAGCGCCTGGATACGGGTGCACGAATAGAGAGTGAGTCCGCGTGACTCCCTCTCTATTCGTGCACCCGTATCTGTAGTGAGGAAAACCCCAGCATACGGTTCCACGGATGGAGAATGGGTCCGCCGTGGCCCAATAGTGGGGAAAACATCAAGATGCACGTCTACCGGTGGAGTAGGGGCACGCTACACACTCATTTGTGTCTCAGTCGACCACCTTTTCTTCCTCCCTGTATATTCAAGCAGAAGCTCATCAGTTGGACTATCTCAGCAACGTGGAGCTTGAATCATTTCAGGTGATTATTCGCACGGCATTAGTTACACTGTGTTGTTCACAAGTACTAAAGCCATGTGAAAGATACTCTTGCGCAGAGTTGAAAGTGGCCGTTCATAACAGGTCCATGGGCATGTAAGAAATGTGACAAAAAGTAGGTAGTATCATTGAGAATTAGTTTTACATGTTGGTGTGTGATTAGAAATTTGCAAGCAAGGCTAGGATTGTGGGAAGACTCGAAGCCTGACGAGGCGGCCGAGCCCGTAGAATATACGCAACTTATAAGGAGGACTTTGTATTTTAGCTCAGTAAATTATTAGTTTTGTTTATTTGCTAATTTTCTAAGCATTTCGCAGGTGTGAAGCTTTTGCACATACCTTAAGTGGCTGCCCCACCCCACTTTCTAGCGTCCCGAAGGGGCGCTAGTATATATATATATATATATATATATATATATATATATACAATATGCAGGTGGTAAGCCCAAGATACGGGACACCAATAGATACTGCCGGAGAGAGGAATACACCGGCCACACTCGGTCAGTGCACGAATGCGAATGATGTGATTAATGACATAGATTTGAGTCGCACGACAGTGATTTTCAGAATCTCAACATCTCACATTTCATCGAACTTTGTGACAGGCTATGAGGGGAGATGGTTGAAAACGGAGCAGCTCATGAGTACTCGCGCATCGCTTCCAGTGCAATGCTGTGATATATCCTTGCGAAGAAAACTGAAAGTGAAGTGAAGTGCTGGAAAAAAAGTAAAGCGATTGTGAGGTCATCAAGAAGATCCTTTTCCTGCAACATCCTTGGCATTCCAGATACGTTAGAGAGAGAGAGAAATATTTTCCGCTACGGTCACAAATGACCACAACATACTCAGGCACTCGTGGGGTTCGATTCCAGCACGAAAAGTTCAAGCCCTGCCCACTCCCATGGAAGGCTCAGCATGATATGTACTAGTGAAGTATGTGCTGTGTTCCCCCCAACCCCCGCCCACTAATATGAACTTCGGACGTGCTCTGTTCCATCCCGCGCATCAGTCAGTTCCTGTGCATTAATTTTTGGGGTCCGACCACAGCAAGAAAATTTCCGACCATACCGTCTAGTAAAACATGCTGCTGATACAAAGTGTATATAAGCTGACAGCCACCTGTGAAAACATCAGTCTAGTTTCCGATTAAGCGGAGGCTACACAACCCAACGGGACTTGTCTGGCCAGCTGAGGTCCGGTCAAAACAGTAGCCCAACGATCGTTCAGACAAAATGGATGGGATGTGGTTGCGTGCGGACGCGGCGCGGATGTAAAAGGCTGCAGAGGGCAAAGAATGAATAGTGTTAACGTGCAAAGACATGTCTAACACGAAGTGACGTGAGGGGACAAAAAGAGCATATGTAGTGAAGAACTCAGCACGTCATTGCTGGAACAGCAGCAGATGAGGGGAGCAACCCAGCACTTGAGGGGTAAAACAGCAGCACCTAAGGGGACGAACACTTGAGCACTTGAGGGGACGAATGCAGCACGTAAGGAACGAGCAGAGCACATGAGGTGTGGAACGAGAGGTTCGACCTCAGATGTAACTGATGTGACTGTTTACTAGCCTGATTTCCCTCAGGTGTAACTGGTGTAACTGTTTACTAGCCTGGTTTCCCTTGCTTTCGCTTTCATGAACTCTAACCACTTTTCGTGTTGTGTTTTTTGCCACATACCATCACTGTGGTTTGCCTGATTGGAAGCAGTCTTTCCGACTAACCCACTCAGAGGGGAGCCCCAAGAAGCGAGACCAGAGGAGTTCAGAAGCCAGGACTCCGTGTCCCGGGAGAACAGCCAAGAATAACCTTTTTAGCACTTTGAAAATGGGGACCAACGAAAACGGACGTGGTACGTGGCAGTTACAGGCAGCGATCCAGCTGTTATGCGTGCCTCGCGCACGGTACACTTGAGCGTTTCATTTGGATGCAATATGGATCAGGCTTCTCACGTTCGCTTATACTTGGTTAAATTGTTCGGATCGGATTAGGACATTCTTTGTAATAGACGTACCTTTTTTCAGGGTTGGCGGGAGGGTCGCCGAATAAAGACAATCTCTTTACATGGATCGGCTTGCACAAAGGCAGCAACGGTAAGTGGAAATGGTGGGATAACACAACAGTGGATTATCTGCAGTGGCAAGTAGCTCAACCTGATAACTTTTACGGTCACGCAACAGAATCGCCGGAAGACTGCGTCCATGTGAGTTTGACTGAGGCACTCGTAAGACCTTTCACGTACTTCTATTTCTTCCCATTGCCAGGAGAGGTCCCAAAAATTACCATAAATTCAAGCTTTATATCTAATGCTTAGATCCAGGAAATAGTTCGGGTAAAGAACCTTCTCGAGCAGTTGAACCGATGACATTCATCGATCTCATGCCTGGAGGCAGGAAGTGGGCATAGCCGTGGTGTTCAGTCGGATGCGCACTATCGTTCGCATTACGACGAGGATCACGGAGATATCCTCATGCAAAAATCTGGCTGTGATGTTGCCTAGCAGTTGGACGTCGGATTGACATTGCCAACATATTCTCTTGTCATTTGTCTTGCCAAACACCGGGAAAATGGGTCGCCAACACATTCTCTCGCATTCTATCTTGCCAAATAGACTCTAGACCCGCTCTCCCGGAAAACGTACTGCCAAGCAAGATTTTAACCCGTATTATGTCTTGCCAGGCAAAATCTCACGCCAAATAGGTCGCCATTAAACCTCAGACATTAAAAGAGGATGACCCAAGAGGAATGTGATCCATGGCAACCTCAGCGCTATCCTTAGGCCACCTGGTAGATTGCCCTCTCCTCAGCCGATGGATCAGGTGGATGCCCCCAAGTCGACCGATGAGAACTTCTGACTTCCTCAAATAGTATTTTTTCTTCAAGCCGCAGAGATCTTTCTTTTTTCATTGGAATCAAATTCTACAAACCGAATTACAGAAAAGGTCAAAAACAACACCGCATTCAATTCCTTTTTTGCAAACATATACGCCCTTGCCAGAGCAATATTAATGTCATTAGGATAAAAATAACCAGAAGTTTTCTTGTTTGATCAGACTACTCTGAATTCCATTGGCGACCTATTTGGCGAGAGAATGTGTTTGGCAAAACATTTTACGGGTTAAAATCTTGCTTGGCAGGACGTTTTCCGGGAGAGTGGGTCTAGAGTCTATTTGGCAAGATAGAATGCGAGAGAATGTGTTGGCGACCCATTTTCCCGGTGTTTGGCAAGACAAATGACAAGAGAATATGTTGGCGATGTCAATCCGACGTCCAACTGCTAGGCAACATCTCAGCCAGATTTTTGCATGAGGATATCTCCGTGATCCTCGTCGTAATGCGGACGATAGTGCGCATCCGACTGAACACCACGGCTATGCCCACTTCCTGCCTCCAGGCATGAGATCGATGAATGTCATCGGTTCAACTGCTCGAGAAGGTTCTTTAACCGAACTATTTCCTGGATCTAAGCATTAGATATAAAGCTTGAATTTATGGTAATTTTTGGGACCTCTCCTGGCAATGGGAAGAAATAGAAGTACGTGAAAGGTCTTACGAGTGCCTCAGTCAAACTCACATGGACGCAGTCTTCCGGCGATTCTGTTGCGTGACCGTAAAAGTTATCAGGTTGAGCTACTTGCCACTGCAGATAATCCACTGTTGTGTTATCCCACCATTTCCACTTACCGTTGCTGCCTTTGTGCAAGCCGATCCATGTAAAGAGAGTGTCTTTATTCGGCGACCCTCCCGCCAACTCTGAAAAAAGGTACGTCTATTACAAAGAATGCCCTAATCCGATCCGAACAATTTAACCGCGGACAGTAAAGCGAATGCCCCAGAGAATCTTTGCATTCTGAAAGTCAGCATTTTACGTGTTTGTAAGTCAAGACTGCCGGTGCTTATTTGCTTCTGCTAGTCTCTTGTCTGGCCAGTCCACTTTGAATTCGCTCGCTTGCTCAACACCCAACGTTTAGCTCTGGCTTTACCTTGGGGTCTCATACCCGTGGTAAACGTTTATCTCTTATCTCAGTGATGAATGCCAGCTCTAGATGGTAGTATGCCATTAGCCTTATACACACCCCACATCTGACCGTTCGACCGACGAAGGGAGCATCAGCTGTTTGGACAAGTGTGCTAGGCTGTCCTATCTTATCATTCACATTTGTTATGGTGGATCCATAGTAATCCTTCATCCTACCACTGACTGCTGAATTCGAGCGGCTTACTGTGTTCTCCGAAATGAAGCTACTTTGAGGCGATCTTGTATTTTTCTATAAGCACGTTCTGGATTTCTGGACTCTGAGGGAAAAAAGGGACTCCCTTTTTTCCATTACTTCGCTCGCTCGTCGCTGCAGCAATAGTGTGCTGACACCCAGTAGTGAGAACACGAAATCGTCTAGGCTAGAATTCATGAAATGTTAACCACGCAGCCAAAGATGGTGAGAGCGATTGCTTAGGTGAGAGCGATTGCTTATCCGATAGACTAGGTCATGTTAGTTGTAGGTTCCAAATAAGGTTTGCTAACCTGGTTTTCGTTTGGTTTGCTTTTCAAAATCCTAGTCCGTTGCAGCCCTCTAGAAGTCCATCCTCCAGACGCTAGGGCCCACTTGCTGTTCAGATGCGGTGTGAGTGAGATTTTTTAAGATTTACATCCCCACCGTGTCCGGTTCCTCTTCCTTGCATCTGAATAGGACCTATCCTTCTGCTTCGCTTATATGCCCATGCTGGCCGTTATCATTTCCAGCTCGTATATTTCTTGAAAAAACATGTAAATCAAGACAACCGGCAAAGTTGTCCAAACGGCATTTCTCGACAAAGTCGAGGCGTGAAAATCCCTGGCCAAGTTGTTGATGGGTACTGGCGGTAGGTTCTTACCGAAGCGACAACATTCCCACCGTCCTAAGATGACATTGAGGGAGGTGGACGTGGCTATCGAAGAGATCCGATAAGAATTCGTTGATGACCTCCTCCATTACCCGTCTCGGAGAAGAATTTGTTCCGTCTGGGCGCTGGATGGAGGACATATTGGCCTTGCGATTGGCGAAGTCTCGGCGGTGCCCCTGCGGTTTCGGCCAACACTGCTGCTCGTCTCTCCTTAAAGGCAGCACCTACAGAGATTTTCGTGTCCGGGGTTCTGATCGTTTTGGATACTCTGCGGTGGTCGCAGCAATTCTATGAACGCTACCGCCGTAGCTATCAGCGTTCTCGATATATAAGGAGATTAGATTTGGTCCAGCATTCCAACAGAATGAGATGTAGCATGGAATGAATGGGTGTTTTTGTTCACAGACTCTGATCTCAGGGGAGTCACTGGTAAGAAGAATAAGGTCTAAAGCTATGTAAAGCAAAAGCATAAGAATAAGGTCTAAAGGTACGTAAAAAATGCGTCGGCACTTGATGGGGAAAATGTCATTGGACAGATCTACATCTGTGAAAGTGGAGCTGCGGGGTGCCAAGTAATGGGGAAACGTTACTGGACGGATCCACCATTTGTAAAGTCGGTGCGTGGCACTCAGCAGTGAAGAAAATGCTACACGGGACGGTCCCACAGCTGTAGTAGTTGTGGGCCGAGGCCGAAGATAGCTGTGAAAATGTTAATGTGGGGCGAGTGAAAGGAGCCTAGAAGAATCCAGAGCGTCCCGCGTCAGCTGACTCAGATTGACATCTTGTAGGGATCCAAATATACAGCGCTGCGGTTTTACCAAACTGTAGAATTAAGATCAACTCATGCTGGGTTTTTGTGGTGAAGTGAGCTTCAAAAACCGTAAGGTTGCAAAGAGCTACAAAATAAATTTAGATCAACAGTGCTGGAGATGAACACATGGAGAAGATGCATAAGAAGATACAAGAGGAGAAAGTGGAAACAATTGGAACGTGTTTCTACATGGTAATATTCTACGAAATTCAATTCTAAATGGCAGTTGCAACAGAATGACAAGTCTCATCCGCCGGCATTGGTGCCACCGTAACATTAGCCAGTGGCAATACGCACAGCCGTGCAGCATGCACAACGCGCTTTCATTCCCGTCCCGTCAAAAATAGGCGGAGGCTTTCTGTGAGATGTTTTTCACGTCGTGAATGAACGTCGGAAATTCAGGGAAAAATCGACTGCGTTCCAAGGGCTGATGTTGTATTCATTCGATTTCACAGCCAACCAGATGATCCATGGGCTATTGATCAGATTGATGTAGATGTGTTCTTCATACTGGATCGTGGTACGGACGAAAGATCTCCAACGTACAAGCCAGGCCGACAAACGTATGAGTTGAATGATGAATATGTAAAAAAAATTGTGAGCCGTATGAATCATGTAGGTTTTAGGTATAACTGGCACTTTGAACACGCCGTTTTGATGCCATGCTTATCATGGCTTAAAGGGACCAATATGTACCAGATTGGCCCACGTAACGGTCTTTTCATTGAACATAAGTATTTGTACATGCCTTCTCCAGGAGACTGGGTTAGGGATTGGGTGTGATACCGTGCAGGGAACAGTTCGTCTACATAATATTATTTCATGTTATTTAGTATATGATTCAGTAAAACGTTTTATTATTAGTATAAGTTTCAGTAAAACCAATTGTTGTTGTTTAGTTTTTCTTTACAATAAAAAGTTCTTTAAATGGACTAGAACACACACGACTGTGAAGTTGCCAGAGAAAAGTTTCTCTTCTTCCATCATGTGCACATGTAAAATACAGAAGTGGTCATAAGTTATTGTAAAACGTTGGTTCGTTTGATTTTCCTCCAAAAAACCATGGTTTATGCTGCTCGTTTTTCTTCTGCCGAATAGAGGAAGATTCAAAGTATCTTCAAGTTGGCACCCAGTTTACCAGCTGAATTTTGGTTCGGAGCAGTTGGCCCCAAAACAGACTTTCAAAAAAAGAGGCTTGTTGTGGCAATTTTCCCGGCAAAATCCATCGAATCTTCAAGAAGGGTCTTACGAGGTCAGATGCACCCTAAGGCGCAATGTGTGCTTTCTCCAAAATTAGCCAGTGTCTACCATGAGCTCTGTTCATAAAAGATAGGGAAGTGAAAATCAGCGGCTGCTCCATATCCCCGTGATTGCCAATTTTCACCGAATTTGCTTTCAAGAAATTTTTCCACTGGGAGAAAGGACAGCAGCCAAAAGGTGCATGTGAGCTGAAAAGTAGAATAAAAATTTTACAAAATGGTTGGCAGTTCCCTAAGCAGGCCTGCTTATAGGCAAACTGTGCTATTCGGATCTCAAGGCTTGGTTTCCTCATCCAAGCAACTTTTGGAACAGTCTCGTTCTCTGCTCTCATAAACACCGATCTCAAGTGGATTTTGCAAAATCAACTCGCTCGCCTGTCATGAACACGAGACATTCTTTATCCCACCTGAAATCTTTATCGAAAACTGTTTTTGTAGCAGTTTTGCTCGGAAGTTACGAGCTGAATCAGTACGTTTAGCTGCATCGAAAATCAGCATTGAAAGTGTATTGACAATTTTTTCGTCATTTTGCAAGTTCATCCTTATTAGGCGAGACTTAGCACGTCGTAAAAGATGTCATTACTACAGGTTACTAGGCCAGCAAACAATTACAATAATTTAAGCCCTCCCTCCATGGCTGCGTGACAAGTGGTACGCTGCTGGTCTGTGATTGGTCGATTCATGTGCGCGTCGCGGCTTCATCCTTCTAGGGTACCAGCAGTTCTGCGTGGATATGGACAACTTTTCTAACCTTGAGTGGGACAGATGAGTATTATCGGAACCCACAAATTGTGAAAAGGTGGCCACCGATGTCATTAAGCGCATGGAATTTGAAGAAACAACCCATACTTGAGAAGCGTACGCGTGCGGCGCGGCCGCGTTGCGGCGTACGTCTTGACCGCCACCCTCCCTCCATAGTCGCTCCGATCTTGACTCGGACTCTGCCGCCTCAGCATTGACGTGTTTCTCACACATACTAACACATGCATTATAGAATCTAACGAGGGCATTGGAATAAGGACTGGTAGAAGTCGGGATACCTCTGAGCAGTACGTGTGAAGTTTTATGATGTTTTAATAAATTTCTACTTGGAAGTTCCTTTGCGGAAGAGTGGAATGCAAGCATGCACACTGCAACAATGATTTCAACCACTTAGCTGCTGCTATATCACAAATAAGCATCCATCTAAGTTTATGTTTGGGGTTCGTAAAAGAGCAAAGAGTCATCACCTGTGACGGCCCCAGAATGGATTGCTCAGTTGCGTTCTTAGGCTGGGATTATCTCAATGGTCTCGAACCTTGTAAGTGTAAGTGTAACACGCGTAGTCTCTACAATTGGAAACCCTGCTAACAGTTGCTTTCCTTGCCACATTTCACTACTCTTACAACTAACACCACTTCTCGGTTTCACGTAGTAGTTGCTGGTCAAAATTAGACGCACTATAGGGTTTTTTCAGCTTTTAGAAAGGACCTCACACAATCTTTTTTTTTAAATTCCTGAAAGCTCATCTTTGAGGTAACAGGTTTCGGTGTGATGATTTAGAAACTCAATTGCAAAATCCAGAAAACGTTCTTATAAAAGCACTTACGAAAAAACTAACGGAAAATGAATATTCTTTGGAATCAGGTGACAGGAATTTTTCTTCTGCCGCATAATAGTCCGAGCTTGCGCAAGGCTAAGATCGATCTTTTTCTTTTTTGTGATCATCAGAAGTGTTTCCAAATGTTTGACGACCATTCTTTTGATATTGATTAAAGTTTCTTTTTTATAAGTACCTTTCTTTCTATTGTACTTTTCAACCACGTTTGAAAAAAAGTTTGAGGGAAGATCTGCTCTGCCCAGTGCGTGTGCAGAGTGCTCGAATATTTATTAGTATACCACTGAATAGGAACTTGCTGATTATGACTGTTTCACAAAAAATATAACCTCGAAAAGAACGTGCTCACCCGGTTGAGCACGCGGTCCCACGCCTAGCACCAGCATTTCAGCCGGTTGAACACATTGTCGCGAAAGTGTTAACTAAGCTTCGCGTATGTTAAGCAGGGACCAGCACTTGAACATTTTCCAGCATAAATGCGTTGATTCTGTTGAAAACAATTCGTGCTGAGATCCCACTGAGATTTTGTGAGACTGTCTGGATGCCAACAAATTACAGATTGCAACCTTTGGGAGCACAATAGTTTTCTCCTGAGAGAACTAGCCGAGGAATTGGGGAATTTCAGATTGCTTCTATTCCACTTGAGTATCCACATATCTTTCAAAGATTTTAATCCTAATATCAGAAGTTGCAATCTTCTTCGTCGCTGCTGTAACTGCATGAGTAGTCTTAACTTTATTAATTCCAGCATTCTTGAAAAAAAAGAAGCCCAGATTTATTTTCGGCGTGTTTTTACTTTTTTTCTAAACTTTTTAAACCATCATGAAATAGGATTCCATTTCCACAAACTTCTTTTGAAGCTTAGCATTCGCCTAGAAAGTTGAAACGCAACGTTTGAAAGCTTCTAATTGCGCCAGCATATGAACATTCAATTAAAGATTACAAGCACATTATAGACGTTCTTGCATCACGCTTTAGATAAGAGCTATGTAGACGCATTTAAATGAGTGGATTGAATTATTCAGTTGGCTTCTCGCTTTTGTCATCTTTGCAGCTGCTTTGTGTACTATTCGGTGAGTATTTTGTCAAAAAACAGACATCGAATTTTGTGACAGGATGCAGTATATATAAGGTATAGAGTATAAATTAGAAGTTTCCATATTATTACCACAGATGGGCTCCTAAGCAACAACGTCATTTTATGATCATGAAACATTGCGCGTTTTTTTATACTCTGACAACTGTGCAAAGGAGGTTTGCGGGTAGACTACGGCCGAATTCGGAAGCTACTCTTTAGCTTTCTTTAGTTTTCGACTTCCCAGACAAGCTTTCGTAACTTCCGCGTAGCTTGCCGATTTTCGGAACCTCCGCGGAGCCTGATTTACTATTGGAACCCGATTTTCGAAACTTCCACGGGAATATGGCGTCACTCTTTGATTTTTTTGGAAGTTCCGCTGAAGTTCCGAATGGAGACGCAGAGAAAAAAAGTAGCTTCGGAACTTCCGCGGAGCTTTGAGACAGAAAGGATGATCCAAGGAACTAAAATATCGAATGGCATGTCTTCGCCAATTTTTATAGTTTATGCTTGCTTGACTTCAGCTAGCCATAGAAGGAGCCGTGGTAGAAAAAGAAAGAGTTTTTCCACTATTTTTTCCTAGGAATTTGCTTCGGAGTGCCCCAATAATGACATCTGTGATGTCAAATTTCGGGTAAAGCTTGTGCCATATAAATGTACGTTTGGGATTATTCCCATAAGTACGGAACTTTGAGAGTTTGTTACCAAAGAAAAATTTTTCCATATTATCATTGAAGTTGAAGCCTGATGCAGATACGAAGCAAAGTGAGAGGGCACATGGTTGGGGCTCATCTTGAGAAAACGGAGCCACTAGAGATGCAAGTACACAGTGCTACGTGGTGGAACGATCCATGGTGGGGTTCATGATCCTGGGACTTTTGGTATCGGGACGCGTGGAGGTGTTCATCATTCCACGTTGGCCGATTTTACCTTATTACTGGATTGTGTTTGACCTTATAATGCGTGAATTACGTCACTCTCTTTCAATCGGTTACCCCTCCCCCCAATTTCTATAAGCAACACACATACACACGAACACACATGCACATACATTCTATATTATACATTCACCAGTCATACACCACTTCCAGACTTCTCCGAATGCTCGCTTCACTCGCACTTCTTTGCGTTCGTCCTGAAGGACTAATAACCATGCCATATTTTCCAATATTGCCCTCCGTCTTGTCTTCTTCTCTTCTTCTTCTTCTTCTTGTTAGCTTTTCCTAGTTGGGTGCTTCACCATACAAAGAAGATTCTCATTTCTCAGGGAAAATTTCCTTTCGCTTGATGGGAATGGCTAAATGTAGCTATTATAACGATTCAACATGGTTTGACCACACAAAATGGTTCATTCCTTAGGCGTAGGGCATACTACACAGCGACGCTGTCGCTGCAACCGTTCACCACCACAAGTTTTCTCACAGTGGCTCCTACACCAGCACGTATCCCATGCAGACTTTCTGATAAAACATGAGAACTCGTGACACTTTGTTTTCGTGTCGCTGTGAAGTATGCCATGGGCCTTACGTCTGCTTCTGTTGATGAAGTGATAAGAGTACTCCGAACATATAAAAGAGTAGGGTGCGGTGTGCCAAGACAGAATGGGATAAGTGAGCACAACGCGGAAGGGGACATGATGGCGACGGAATCCCATGGATGTTACACTGCTCGCTGCTGAACACTAGAATTTGCGCTGTTATGTGTTGTCAGGCTCTAGCAACACAATCGAGGTCTACCTTATAGCAGTTTCGGTGCACCCTTATCACGATGGATCCATCTTTAGGAGTATACCCACATTTGGACGCCGATGCACCCTCATCACACGGTGGGGCTCATCTCCAAGCGTGTCCACACTTCCGGAGGCGGGCGCACCCTTATCACGGTGGTGAACCCATCTCCCCAACTTCTGGGCGCCGGCGCACCCTTATCACTGTAGTGGACCCGTCCCCTCCCCACTTCTGAGCGGCGGCGCACCCTCATCAGTAGTGGACCCACCTCCCCACTTCTGGGCGCCGGCGCACCCTTATCGCAACAGTGGACCCGCAGTGAGTCCGCCAAACATCGAAGTATGATTGGAATAGGATAACTGCCCTACTACACAAACGGAACAGGATGCACGGGATAGCGATTTCATCACGTTAGCTGGCGATCTCGTGGCATAGGGGAGAGGGAGTGTTCACAAGCTTTCAGGCTGCACAATATACGCAGCAGGAAAACCGCACCACACTTCCACTCTTGCGCACCTTCGCTGTCGAGATATTTATTCGGAAGCCGATAGGTGGCGGGATCTGAAAGGTCCGTTCGGTCTGTAGATGTTTCTGCGGCATTCCTTATTGTGGTCTCGATGGAATTGTGCAACCACAATATGTATGCACTCGTCTTTTCAAGAAAGCATGTTCACTAACAATGGCATTGTGTAACCAATCATGTAGTAAATTTCTGAGTACCTCTTCACCCTTTATCATTGATCTCGAGATTTACAAAGGTGCCCCGATAGAGAACAGATGTGCCGGAGCCCAAAAAGTGGAGTATCCCAACTACAATCCTCATAACTGCTAGAGTTATATTGAGCAAATTCCCGTGCAGATTTGGAAGTGACTGGCGATGATGGGTGCAACTTTACCTGTAGATGTCTGATGAGAAATTTACAGTGTTATTATCAGTACACAACTGCAGTTCAGCGCTGGCCGGGCAGCTAGATTGGTAGGACACACGCAACTTATAAGGAGGACTTCGTGTTTGAGCTCAATTAGTAATCAATTCTACTTCTTTGTTAATTTTCTGGGGACTTCTAAGCAAGCTTCTAGGCACTCGTTATGTGGCCGCCCCACCCCACTTTCTAGTGGCCCAAATACGCGCTAATTATCAGAAGCTCTGGGAAGAAAACGTGTTGGAAAAACAGCCATACCAATGCACAGAAAATTCTGTGAGGATTGCACTAATTAACTCATTTCTTTGCAGGTGAATGAATATGGTAAATGGCATTAACAAAAGTTGTGAGCGAGTTTTGCGTGCGTTTATCTGCAAGAGAATTTAAACAAAGGAACGGCAAAAACGGGGCCGACGAGGATGGAAAAGCTCTGAACAAAAAAAACGTGGAAATCTAACTGCCAACCCGGCCTCTAAAAAGCCATCATGATTTTATTCGGGTATTTGAGTGCTAAAATTGCATATGACGCTTCGAATAAAGTCTTTAGCGAAGTCATTTACACAACAGTACGTATCAAATGGACTCGAGAGTAGTGAAGAATAAGAATAAGAAGTGAAGAATAAGAATAATAACAATAAGAAGTTAAGGGTGGTACAACGGCTAAATCTTTTCACTAGACCCGATGACCGTATAAGTCGTGCGGCTTTTGCACATTGTCCCAGAACTATGCAAATAAAGGTGCATTATTTTTGCACCAACATAATATAACTTAACCTCTTTACGTGGACTAGGGTTACATAACTTCGACTACGAACTTTCGAAACGTTGGCCAAATTCAAAAACAGGTGGGTCACGTACTACCGGGCTGCTGTAATTTCGGCTTATTTAAAACACGGAATAGAATAGATGCGTCTACTGATCCTCTCTGTACTTAGATCCCAGTTGATATCAATTCGAGAAAATATGAACGTCCGCTACGTTCGTTAACTTTCTTCTCTTTTTCTTCTCAGTTTTACCATATTCAGCAAGGATTGTGTGCTCACCTGGAGCAGCATCTCATGACACTTCAAATTTTCAGCATTTCCTAGCGCTGTACGAATCGTTCGGAGTTGCCTAATTTCTGTCTTCAAAAAAAACTATTTTTAATTGTTATTGCATCGACTCAATGCTTAATCACTAAATGCACGAGCCGCCATCTGCCAAACCCTTTTTGGCGTGTAGAAAATCGCAACCATTTCAAAGGCGTTCTGATATCGAATAACAGAAGGGTGTCCCTTGAACATGCAGACAAAAAACCACACAAGCAAAACGACGGTGAGCAGAGTACTCCGGGCCCAACACCCGATAGTCATGAAAAGAAAACGACATTGCGTTTAAGCTGAAATATGAAAGCATCGCTCCATTCAGTGATGAAGGTGGAAGTTCGCTGCAAATCTCCCTGCACAAAATTTATACGGTGTGGACTAGGCGTAGACCATTACCATGGTGTCGAAACAGCGACAACAGAAGTTATCCACGATGCCGCCTTCTTCCTCACCCCCCCCCCCCCTCCCGCCCCTTCCATCCCAAGTCGGCTCCCAAGTGACCCCTTAGAAAGTCATAGAATAAAGGACGGAACACTCGCTCGACTGCCGCATAGTCCTATGGTAATGGTACAACATGATTCTTTCGGTGCAATGCTAACTGCGTGAGAAAGACCTTAGAAACTGCGGTGAAGTCAAAATTTGTGTCATTCACTGCTGCGTCTTACAGCGTGGCGATTTATTTGAAGAAGACTTATGATTCATTCCTTGACAAAGACAGGTATTATTCATCTACAAAAAACATTCGAGCCTCCTTTAAAGTTACTAGTTACAACGATTAGAGTCACAGTGGCTTCATTTGCTTTGTGGAGCACGAGAAGAAAGTTTTGCAAAAACAGTACCCGTTAGATCTTTTTCCATCACGAGTAATAACAGGTAATACTCGGATTAGTAGGCAGTAAGTTGCACGAGTTTTCATGCTACCACTGAGCTCCAGAATCATCCTCGGGGCGCGAAAAATAGCAACTGTCTGCTGAATGGGCAATGATTGCGAGTGGCCGCCCTTCATATTAATGTTTTATAACTCATTAACTCATTTCGATCAAAATTACATTTTTATCCTCAACTTTCCTCCATTTGCTTTCTTTCTACTGATCATTAGTCGCTATAAACCATTATTTCACTCAGATCTTCCAATCCCCCACATATTATGTGCGTCTGAACTATTTAGTTTCCGAAGTTACCGTATGATGTTGTCCTTTCCACGAGATAAGTCTTTATAATGAGCATCCCATTTTCTCTCTCTTTGTGTTCTGTTTCAAAAAAACTGCATTATCAGCCAAATATCCGATGGCACAAAGAAAATAGGTGTCAATGAGGGAAGCGTTACCGACTTTTTTCTTCGACTCCATACGTGTATATCGACCGCCTTGCTCCGAATTACCAAGATAGAAGCATCCAAAAATCATTTCTGCATGAGTTGTGACTGGATAGGACACCTCACCCGTGCTCCTCACACTCAAAAATCTAATGTTCCGCCACATTCTCGGAGACGGAATTTCCCGTGGCTGCTGCCCTTAAAGGCAGAAGCCCACCTCATTATCGTGGTTAAGCTAACAGCAGATTCTGCATCTACTCGACACTCTGATTCCAGCGGTATACACAAATCGTCTCAAAATGGTCTATAAACCCTTGTTCCGGGAAGGGGTCTGTAACAGTTTGCTAATCCGGGATGACATGAGAAGCCGTTGATCTTGTCAATTGAACACGCCAAGACTCGTTGACCGACGCGGCAGCCGTGGCAGGCAGCCAGCACAACTTTGAGCGATCCGCCTCCGGGCTCCAAAAATGTGGCCAGTTTGAATCTTTCGAAAACGAGGCTTGCGTCACTTTTGAGCCTGTTGATGTACATTACTGGGATCAACATGGGCAGAAGGTATAAGATATGTTAGTAAATCCAATTCGCGAAGCGAAATGGGCCGCTGCCTTTAAGGATGAGCGGTATCCACGTCCACTGATTTGAAAGCTTCTAAATGAGCAAAAGTCCCAAGCTCATTGTGAGCGATGTGTACGTGGCACCAAATCTGGCACGAAATCCTGCAACATTTTGGTCTGATCTTGAGCACCAAACAAGTGTTTTGAGTAATTGTATGAGATTGAATGCGCTAAATGCATCAATCCATTTCAGTTGATTTGTTTAATAGATATGTTTTTTAGCTCTAGATAACCCTGATGGCACACTATAGACGTGGATCTGTGTATAAAAAATAGCGACCATGACGACACTTTTTTCAAAGATTTGGGCGGCGCGCCTAGCGCCAAATTCAAACGAAGGCATCTGTAAACGAGATGGCGATTAAAGAAGCTCGGGAACATTGGATACTATCCAAATCCGGTGAGAGACTTAGGATAGTTCTCACCGGGTGTCATCGATTGAGCGGTAGATTTTAACGATTTCTTTCAGTTTATCGCCAATCCGTATCTGTAGCCAACGTATTGAAAAAAATGAAGGTTTTGATGACCATATAAAAAAAAGCGACAGACGAGAATATTTATGTACAGGGCTCCATATAACTGAATAAACATTTGAACATTAGAATTTGGGAAAAGTGAAGGTACCAATAATGCTGTGTCGTCGTGAGCAGCTTCTTTTTAACCGTAGTGTATCACACCAAATAATAAGGAGGCGGTGCATCTTTGATCACTTCCTTGTATGGCGGTGGCCTAGATCGATACCTTAAATCAGCATCCTTGAAAGACTGGAATACTGCTGGATGAGTTTGAAACATTCGCTCACCTGTCACACATGAAGTATGTGAGAACAATAACTAAAACGACCAATAAGTAGATTACAATATGCGTGAAGAAGGCGGGAAGAACTGGCTCGTGCATTGCGGGAAGTATTTCTCGATCACATGCTTCTCCCCAGTAACCTGAAAAATGTTATAACTTTGAACACTAGATATAATTATAAACAGAATGCTGGAATTTGAAAAAAAAAACATCAGGGTGCTTCAAAAATGAACAAAACTGTTGCAACAGCCCCTTTTTAATTGCTTATACAAATTTTAGTTTCTCAAATCTCTATTCTCAATAATCTGATATTGAATTAGACAGAGACCCGATAGATGCAAGGTATTCATCATGCAAGGTATTTCTCTGAAGTAATAGCGTTTGTTGAATTTTCAAACATTTCCTATCACAGTCTAGAATTCCTTGAAAGTGTGAGATCTACGGATGGCGAAGTTTGGGCATTTTGCCACACTTTTGCTGTCCGCTGATCGAACTGTTCATTTCATTTTTTTTAAAATGAACCAGTGTTTCTAGTAGTGAGGAACTTTCTACATCTCAGGAATTTTGCATAAAATCACACATTCAAGACCACTCACGTCTCAAATATTATATTTTCTGGGAAACAGCGATATAGGCAATGACATCCCTTCCCGCGGCTTCTAATTTAAGAGAAAAAAATGACATCTGAGGCTGTCATGGCACACTGCAGCTGAAAAGGCTGCTTGGGTTCATCTTAGATTACGATGGTTAAAATGTTGTGGGCGGAGCTTACTTGTGGATGGAGGGTTACCCCGGCTTTCACCCGTTCATGCCCCAATTCTCACAAATGCCGTGGCCTCTTGTAAAAATTTTTCAGTTCAAGAAAAGTAACAGAAATATATTAGATAACCCCATAAGTACATATTTTGCGGCCACAAAACTATGGAGTTTAGGGGAAAATCTTACCTGGAAGACAGAATTCACAGAACGGTGGCGCGTAGTTGTTGTGACACCAACAGGTCTTATCCACTGGATCCACATCTCCATGAACACAAATTGGCCAATCACATGCGACACCGGAGAAGTGAGGTCCACAAAGAATATCTGAAAATGTCTTCGTGAATGGTGAGGTACTGCACTTGAAGGCAAGGTCCCGTCAAAATCTTGCCCACCCAGGTTTCTTGCTCTCTGGAGTCCAAACCATATGTGTAGCACGTATCTTAAGTTTGAGACCTCGGTGTAAGCTCTAACCCTAAATATGGGACAAAACGTCTGAGGGCTACTGCAGCCGCGGGAAAACGCGCTCCAACCGGCAAAGGCTGCGCAAGTGCAACTGAACAACGATGGACGCTCAGATACGTACATCCTAACGTACACTTCGTGAAACCTTCGCCACCCCACCAAAAAGACCACCGATTCTTTGAATATGAATTTTTTCCTACGACGTCACAATAGACAGCACGTGGGGCGCGTCGTATAACGTCAATAGACGGTGTACCCGGCTTCGCTCGGGTGTTCAATCTCTCCCGGCCATTTGAAGCTGATGCCAACATTTGTTAAATCAAAAAATCCTTTCAAAATGTTCATCATTTGGTGATCAGCTCAAGTAACCCTCCTTCACCCTGCCCCCTTCCCTCAAAAAATGGAGTAAAATTGCTTGACCGGGAAATAAATTCTTATAAAGTGCTTGCCTCACCCACGTTCAGCGTTTCGGAAAGTCCCAGAAGGCACATTTTTACCGACCCGTGTGCAAGAATATCGAAAAATCAATATAGCAGATAAATCGATATTCCGGTCAAAACGGTTATCATATTCGTGTTCAGCGCATTGAGTTACCCCAACAGACATGTCTTTACCACCCCGTGGGCAATGATAGCGAAAAATCAATAAATTCAATAAATCGATAATTTGGCGCAAAATGGTTGTAGTATTCGTGTTCAGCGCATTGAGATACCTCAGTAGGCATGTTCTCGCTAGTCTCTGGTCAAGAAGAGCTGAAAATCAACGAAATCGATATAATCGATAAGCCAATCGATAATCCCAGGTGCAAAGTAGCCTATAACCTCCGCCGGCCCCCGAAGAACCGACATGCAAAATTTGGTCCCGATCGGTTCATTCTCCGCGATTTCTATTCCGAACATACAAACATACAAACAAACACACAAACTTTCGCTTGTATATATACAGATTTGGAAGCACGGACGCCGCAAACACACAAACGCCGTACCGAAATTGGTCGGTGGAAAGCGTTTGTTGTGGGACCTTTCAGGGATTTTTCTATAGCTTTCGTCCAAGGCGTCGCTGTGGGCTACGAATCCAATAGAAATTCGGGAGATGGAATTTTGCCAGGACCTTGCCTTTAAGCGAGAATAACTCATCCTTTAAAGGAGAAATTTGAACCAATACTCGATTTTACCAAAAAGGATCAAGAGTCCATACATATATCCAGGGGAGCGACACTCATCGCTGTCAGTATTTCATGGCTATAAGGCTCTACATTATTGGAATTTCTTCTTTTTTTTCTTTTTTTTTTCGATTTTTGACTCAATCAAAGTCGATTAATTATTCGAACTTCTATTCAGGCACGTTTTTCGATTCTATTTATGCAAAGTAACAGAAATAATATAATTTCCAGCCTTACCGTTCATTGTTACATATGAGCCAGCTCGCTGATGAGAAGAATAGCTTCTGAAAAACAGACGTTAGATGGAGGGAAGGAGCAATCCACGGGGAAACGAAGCGAATTTCGTATGCAAATGGCAATGAATCGAGGAGAGGATTTGAAATAACGGGCACTCATTTCGCCTTTTCTCGGAGGCTGTCAGCTGCTCTAACGATTAATGAATTCTTCGAGAATCTGCATCCCGATTGCTAGGTAACGGAATTCATTGTGAAAATCGCAATAGTAATATAGGGTAATCTATGCTGCGTGCGTCAAGCGTGACTATAAGGATAAGAACAGGGCTAGGCGCATTCAAACAAAAGCCGGAATTATTAGCATTCACAACAACTCTGTCCGATTAGCATTGATGGTATGCTTGATGCGCGCACGCACGCACGCAGCACGCACAGATCTATTACGAAACATCTCTGTGAAGTAAGATGAAGATGAAGTCTCAGTGTCTACAGCATTGGCCAATCATTATCTATCGTCTGGTCTGCCGCGTCGCACCACCTACGCGACGCGGCAAACCAGCTAAATGCCGTGATTATCGTGCATTGCCGGTATTGATGTTTTGCTCGTATTTTGATCCAGTCATTCTGGAACCAGATAAAGACACCAAAGAAGACGGTGAAAACACAGCTCGACATCAACTGTGTACGATTCGTCTGCCGCGCTGCGTAGGTGGTGCGGCGCGGCAGATCAGATGAGCGATATTTTGTGATGCAAGAGTGACTGAGCAGCACCGTATGTTTACTGATGCTGATTATGAATGAGCAAAGATATTAAGTTCGGAGCAGAATGAGAATTAAAAAAAAAGAACTGAGGTGAAAAAGGACAAGTTAAAAGTATTGCCTAGATGCAATGTAATGTCAAGAATTTTAGGAAAAGTAAAAGTTGTCCATTCAATTTCAGAGAAAGGATAATTATTGTGGATTTGAAAATGATGGTTTCCAGAGAGCAGAAAATTGTGAAGAAAAAGGCGATAGTGGCCAGTTACTATCGGTAATCTCATCTGTGGATCCAGAAATTGAAGCCATTCAGGAGATTGTTGTATGGCATATTTGGCACCAATAGGTAGCCATTTGCTCCTGCCGACAACGCTTTTCGTAGTGATTTCTCGACTTTTCACAAAAGAAAGAGAAAATGATCAATTGTATGGTCAAATCATCCTACGACGAAAAAAAATAAAAGGGAAAAACTGCATTCCAGAGGTAACGAACACGTCCCATATGTCTCTGGCAAGTGTAAGGGCAGAGGCAGGCTTCACGCACTCATGAGGCAATTTACGAGCGCAACCGACCGCGCTCCACGTAGCTGCCCGAACATCGAGCAATTTGTGTAAAAGCACATTAGGATAGGCTGTTTCGTGCACTTCAAGCGAAGCGCATTAGGTGAGACTGGCAGATTTGGGTGGATAGGTATGGCTTAGGCCTTCAGAGATCCGTAACTAAAAGGTGGTGGAACATTTCCAGAAGAAATCCTTTGAAAACGATCTGGCAGATTTACCAGCGTCGAGAATCGTTGGAAACTCTTTTCTCTTTTTTTTTTCATTTCAGCCGCGTCCGTTCACAACGCCGGAATCCGTACAACGCTTCATTTTTTATTTGAATTTGTATTGGGCCCTCATATTCGTTCTTCCCTAAGGCAGATTTAAAACAAATAAAGAAATTGCATAGCAGCTCATTTAAAGGAGCTCAACACTCATTTGCAGCCCTCATTTATAGCTTTGCCTCCAAAACTATTCTAGAAAAACTCTCGTTGTTTGTGGATAAATACTGTACTATCCTCGGTAAGCTTCTGTAGCTTTGTTCGAGATTTTTTCATAAGAAAAGTAGAAAAGTGCTCAATTCACCTTGACACCTCCACAAATTTTCCAAATCCGAGGAGAGTTTGCGGCTGTTTACGAGAACGGCACTGGAATCCTGCTGGAACCAACACTTATTTGGACCAATTTTTTTGTTACCCCAGTGCATAAGCACTTCATTTTTTTTCTTATTCAAATTTGTGGCAAATTCTTCGAAACTATACCCTGATTCTGCTCTACACCACTGCCTTTTTGATCGGCTTTTCTAAATGAGGCCGTCGGAGAAGGTTTTGGTGTACACAGATATGGCGGACAGCTGCAATATGGAAGGAGCCCCGCCTAATTGCTCCACAAAATCTTCACCGCGATAAATGGAGTTCGTCACTTTTGTGCCCTTTTTGTGTATCATTGGGATCATGGAGGAGGTCTGAATCTACGATATCACAAATATGAGCGCAAAAGACGAACCATTCGAGGAGAGTAAGGGTATTTTAAATTTATTCCTTTTACTAGGCATTTTTACCGCGGAAACCTCTGTAGTTTAATGATCATGGCTTATTATGCATCCATGAAAATTCTAAAGATCCAAGGAAATCTCTCATTTGCGCAAAGATTATGTGATGTCGTTGACTGACGTCACGAGAACAATTACAGAAACATGAAACATAATAGCTCGGATAGAAATTGCTCCCGCATTCCTTCAACCACTCTCTCCAAGTAGGGCAGTCGAGCAAATAATTACACCGAAGAAAAAAGTGTTTCGCTGCGCTGGAGCACATTTTAGTTCAGCACTGACAGCTACGTAGTACATGCCATATCTACATTCGTGATCAGGTAATAGCAGGAAGGACGAATACGACCAGGATTTCTAATTTGACGTGATGAGAGGAAGCCATCAGTAAACTTCTGGAAGAAGCGCTGCAGTAGCAGTATTCTCATTAGCAAAACTGGCCTGAGAAGAAGAAACGAGTCGGGATCGGCAGCTGCTCTAATTAGTGCTATTCCCAAAATTCGTAGAGCGAAATTGTAGCCGTGGGAGAAGTGGACGTAAATGAAGTAGTGGGAAGCGATTCGTAGAGTGGGAGGACTTCTCCTGCAAGATTCTGTCACAAAAAGTTACTACTTTGGGAGCTTATAGATAGTGAAGCCAATATGCTGTTTTGCGCACTCATTTTTTTTCAAAAGCTATCGTGCGTTAGTTGTTTATTTGTAGGCATGTACTTGATAAATGAGCGAATAAATAAATAGGCATATTTTTCTAGCTCCAGTTACCCGTTTATTTTTAGTCCTAATCTAGACGAACTACAGTTACATTGAATCATAGAATTTTTCACATGTATGCACTTAACTCCCATAATGAAAGGAGATAAAATAATTAGACAGAGAACAGAACCCACAGTTCCACGGTCACCTCACATTAAATTTTCACCGTTCACCGACCATTTTTGCACGTCAGATAGGTAGAGAGGTCGCTCTCGTGCTACAGAAGCTGAATAGGACCCAACCGAGATGTTCTCCCCATAAATAGAGGATATGCTACCCACGATATGTAGTTTTACTGGTAATGATGACGAATGATGCTTCCTCGTTGTGGGAGCTACTGTTCGCGGTCCGACACATGTAGGAATATTTAATCTAGCCAGCGAAAGAGGTATGCGCTCCAATGAAAGAAGTTGAACTTTCTAATACCTAAGTTAAGGGTTAATTACCAAGTTTGAGATGTACGTTGACAGCAATTCCAAGGAGCCCCATAAAAGGAAGCTATAATCGAGCAGCAGAGCAGGTTGAAGGATTTTTTGGTCATTTTCTTGTTTTTGAGACCACCACTCACTACTGATGAGTTCCGGTGGTGGTCTTACTCTTTTTCTATTTCTCCGTCCAGTGGAAGGAACGAAAAGGAGGTTAGTTATCTTTTGTTTTTGTTTTTGTTCAATACTTTCCATCGAAACCTTTGAAAGATACACATTTTTTCGGTCGTTCTCTTCCATTACCTCCACTTTGATGAAAAGCATCATAGCCTCCAGAAGTTGGGCTAAACGAGGGGGAGCGGAGGGGGAGGAGGCTAAGAAGAAACCAGAGAACAACACTGCTGGGATGATTCGAAGACAGATTTTACTAACAAGATTGCATAGATTGGTATTATGAAGCATTTAAACTTGTGAACTAATGTCTGCAGCAAGTGTTGAATGAACAAGTTGATAAAGCAACGTATGCCAGTATGCAGGAGCTTGAGATTTGTACCTACTAAGGGGTTCGAGATTCCACCCCCCCCCCCCCACCTATCACACCTTCCGCATTGAGGACGAATCGAAAACAAAACATCGGGCTGCGTCTTTCGAGAAATAGCCATGAAAATCTGTTTTGAAAATTTCCAACATCTTTTTACTACATTTCAAATGCCTGCTCTTGATTTTTAGATGAACTTGTATTTCAAAAAGCGTTTACTCCTAAAACTCTTGCGACCCAAAAAGACCCAGCTTTTTTGAATTTCTGTTTACCAACAGAAAGAAACATAGATTTGTACCGCTAGATGAACGAAAAAAAAGGTTTGTGGTGAAATGATGAGTAGGAAATGAGAGGTTCATTTTTCGACACATCAACGAAGAAGCAAGAGAAATTGGAGGAATATGACTGTGAAGGTCGCCATTTGAGTAGCTGGCCAATCAGCCGCAGTGTCTGTCACATGATTCTGACAAGCTGTCCGTAGGAACTTTTCGTAGGGGGAAACAGTTGTGACGCGAGTGTGAGCTAGTTTTCTGAAGTCCTCTTAATTTTTTTAGGATAAGCATGCTTTGTAAAATGTTTTTGATTGAATTTTATATCTCTTAACGTAGTTAGATCACTGTGAAATGGTCATCTATGAGGTTGATCCTGAAGTTACTCAATAATTCATTTTGTTTACTTATTTATTCATACAAGAAGGTGAAATTAAATGCAGGAAAAAACCCAGCGAGTTAAGCGTGGCTGGAGGGAGGCGTGTTCCAGTGCATCCTGGGAACAATGAAAGCGATCCCAACCGCTGACGGATGACTTTGTCGTTCTTTTTTCGGGCGTAAGAGTCTCAAACAAAAATTTCCTTAGAATCGATCGATTGACGGCTCACATTCACCTCTATGTTACTAAAAAAACTGACCAACATTCACTTTTCCTCATTCTAATTCCATCCACAAGCTTATCCACCCTTTAATAGGATTGTCATATAATTTACCTCCTCAATTCCATTCTCCCTCGCGTATTGTGGATAAGCTCCCTATTTACATTTCTTTAGATAACTAGCGATCGACTGATACTCCTCACATCGTCACTATCGACGTCACAAGAATATCAGGAGCTGGAAGGATGGAACTACTGGCGATTGGACGAAGCTGTTCGATGGAGATGTGAAGAAATTAGTCGAACTCTACGCACGTAAGGCTAGATAATCACTATGACGGTGTGATTGAAGAGTGCAGACAATAAACAATAGATAACTGCGTAGACCGAAAATTTTAGCCTGAAATCTGCAATTGGCCCTCCACTGAAAGCCTATAAATCATGAAAGGCGGAAGTAGTATAACTAATGACGAAGTGACGTCTTATGCCTTCACGTCATAAGGCTGAAACCTATTCTCCCACGGTATCTCATGGGCTAAGGTTTAATAATACGCCAGTAGAATAAAACAATAGGAACGTGGAGGAAGTGATGAGTCTGGCTCCGTTTCCACGACCACGTCGACAACGGACGTGAAACTGAATGAGCCAGACGGACAGAAGAGATGTCATTAGCGTTGTACACGCAAAAATAAACTAATTATGGGTGATTTATCCACTGAATCCGTCTAGAATTACGCGTTTGTCTGTCTGGGAAAAGAATTGGTCACGGCATGTATGAAATATAACAACCAACCACAACCTAAGTTCAAGGAAGAATTGCGCAAAATGGACAAAGTAACTTACCTACGCGAAATTTCCTTAGGTGTCACTGGTGATTCACTTACTCACTCATTCGCCTCCGCTTTTACTGTAATTCTGTCATTTAACTCGATTATCGCAAGTCTGCCAGTTTATTGAGGAGAATTCTATGGATATGAGTACGCACACACATATAAATAGCAGGCCAACAGAAAACGTCCACCAAATAGCAAATCGAACGAATATTATAGGTAATTTAGTGAATCAACAAGAAAACCAGTTGAAAGATGATAAACAAGCGCTTATTTACATGAATAAATGTACAAATGAGTGAAAAAGTTAGGAAAATCACAGATAAATAACCAAATGAGCATGAACAGCACTAGACGGAGACCGTAGAGTATTTTGAAGAATAAGTACTACGCTCCACATGCTTCCTTCTATTGCTGCACAGCGCTGCGACGTTGTTTTCGAATTTCTATCCCATCTACACTATTGCATGACACAAACACGTGCCTATTTTCGTATCCAGACAGACCACAATCCAGGGGCCCGTAATTAATTTTGGACCACGCTATTCCCAAAAGAATCGCAGTGGAACAATTTGAGAGACGGAAAAGCACACGTGGAAAAATAGTTTTCAAAAGAGTATCTTTTGCATTACTGTTCAGTTTTCACAGTTTTCACGGCTCCAAAGATGTAGTGGGTCGAATGTTTTTTTTTTCAAAAATCCCAACCCTCCTCAACTTAGCGTATCCTCCTGCTATGGAGAGCAGAGGCAACCGTTTCGTTGTTTTTGCTGTTTTCTGAGAGTTCATGCAGAGGTACTACAGAAAACCAACCATTAGTGTGATGGAAAACAGTCAGGAGCTTGAAATTTATAAGAAAATGCAAGGAACCCCATAATCATAAAGTAAAAATCTGAAAAGCAGCCATGGAAACGTGCGCATAATGCTTTATGTCAGAGAGACACACGCTCAATGCATTTAATATTCATATGAGGGGAAGCGTGAGAGAGCGTGAGGAAGCGAAAATATTGGAAAACTAATAAATATGACCGTCGTTTTCACGCTAGTAAAAAAAGACGCTTGCAACAGTACAACTCAGAGGTTATATGAATTATGAATATCAGACTCTTTTATAGTTTCTACTGCACATTGCGGTCAAGAAGTATGAAATGAAAAATAGTTTGATTTACGCTGCTTTTCTTAGAATAGGCCGGAAGGGAGGAGAGGAATTCTTTTCTTTTACTAGTACTTTAGATCTATTCCTCTACCCAAGTTTCCCCAGAAAAAAAATCAAAAGAGCAAAAAAAAAAAACTTCTTTCTGAAAGAAAAGCACACAAATCGAGGATGTAACTCCACCGGACTACAATAGTAGTGCTAGTCCCTTAGCTGGCAAATTTTCCAAAGACCTTTTATTACAGGGACACACCATCGATCGAGGAACTTACCTAATGGACGAGGTCCAAATTTGCAAGTAGAAGAAGTGATTATCACCACTTTGTTAACGTTACGTCTAACGTGATAATGACTACGATTAAGCCTTCGAGCAGATCATTACTTGCTTCTGCACCTAATCCCAGTACAATGAAAAAAATTCAGACTTCGATAACATGAATATTGTTTATTGACTGCCTAGTTGTTATGTTCTTTGGTGACTCCATGCAGCTATGTAAGTACTGATGAGAAAAAAAATGAAAAAGTACATTTGTTGGTGTTTGACCGCATAATTTGGGGCAACAGCTTTTTGTTACCTATAGCTTTAACAGTCACAACTTTGCATGAAAATATCCGAGGTGAAATTTGTTTTAAACTAATCACTCAAAACTATTAGAAACTAACTGGAATATCTCGCAGTTAGCAAACAATTTTGGATGAACCGCCAGTCAAGATGAATGGTGCCGACCAATTGTGCGCAACGCTGACAATACGCGTCGCGGCTGCGCGGGAATTCCAAAGGCGCTGATCGGAAAAGTCGACTTGATTCCAAAGAGGCTGCTAAGCGTTGAAAGACACAGCTAATTTTATGAAGTTGTTTTTTTTACTTCGTTACATGTTTTTATTTATTTATGTTATTTTTGTTGACATTTTACTATTATCCAACCGCAATTACAAAGAGCCATGTTTGAAAATCAAGAAATCTCAGAATTTAAGCACCAGTTGTAGGAAGACTAAGGTGGCTCAGAGGAGCTTCATCAGACAGTTCATAAATTTGCAGTGGTTCATTTCAAATTTTTAGTAATTTTTAGTCTCATGGCTATTTTCACTAACTTGTTTTCACTTTTGTATTACCGCAGATTCATTTTTTTACCTCATTACACGTTTTATGTTGTTATGTCATGCATGATTACTAATTTTGTTTAGAAATTCCGGGCATAGCGGTCATGAAACTGGCAGATACCCGATTTTCCTCCCCGAGTGACCATTCCTGCGTCATCCATAGGTAAACGCGTAATATATATCAAAGGAAAACGTACTAGCGTAATAATCAATTTGAGAAAATAATAGCGCAGTTACCATTTTGAACAAGCCCAGAGATCCTGAAAAGATAGAATTTTCCTCAGAAGCAGGAAGGTGGAACTCGGCGAAAATGTCGCACATGTGGAAGCCGTCGAGGCAGTGGGGCACTAACTTCACTTGTTGTTTGCATTCGAATTGCCGCTGCACACAAAGGAACACGTAGCGACGCAAAAACACGCAGTCGTCAAAGCGCTGGCAAAATTCAAAGCCAAACCACTTAACTCCTGCTTGAGAGCTGAGCACTGAATTCTGGAACACGCTGAAAAACGAATGTCATTATGGCCATGCTAGCTACGTACATGCTGCTGTGCTTCAGGAGCCGGCTGAAACATCAGCGCCGCCAACAACGAACAGGCGTGCGTGCGAACGCCTCGACAGCGTGCAAGCTATGGATATTCATCACTGCTACACACTTTTACTGCTGTGAAAAACGATACCTGCGGTGTTCGCCGACGAAAAATGGGACGTGATGATGTTTGTAGGGCAGCGCAGTAACACCTGGCACGTACGAGGTGCTATTGGAAACGAAAATAACGTATTATTCCTAGGAATCAAGGAGGTGTGAAGTATGCGGAAGTGAGAGATTGTGGCCAACAACAGAAGTGCTTGAAGTTGTGGGATTGGCCATGATGGGAGGAAATCCCGTGATAAAACCTTTATTATTATTCTACATTTTCCCAAGCCTATGAAAGAATGAGGAAATCATAGATAATGAATAGCCTGAGAAAAACAAGATTTGTGACAATATGCCCGAGGATCAAGGGGAATCTGTTTTGAATTCGTTCTCGATTGGAAAACAAGCGAAGCAGGAACAGATGAGAAGAACCAGGTACTTGTAGTGCATTTACGGAGCATTTTATGAATCATGAGGAAATTTCTTTTGAATAATTCATTTACGGCTATATGTTATAATGGATTCGAAGAAAGGGAACTCATCATTCGTTTGTTGTTCCTTGAAATCTGTGAATCATAGGAGGAAAACTAGTGCTGCTCCAACTTTCGCTCATGCTCAAGCAATTCCACACCAATTGCCTCCGTCTGATTCCCTGCTAAAACAAGAGGAACGCCAAAGAAATAAGTGGAATTTTCATGGAGACTAACCAGAAAATACCGAATTTGGCTAAGATTCCAAGGGGATTAGCGTGGTATTTGAAGAATCTACAATTTCTGTCCACCGTGATTGGCGGCTGGTTTTGGGGGGAGGGGGGTTATAACCGTTCCGTTCACCTTGCATGGACAATGCACCAGGATAGAGGTAGATATACTCCATAACGCTTCTGGTGACCTGCCTGCGCTTGCTCGGACAATGCTCCCGTTATGAAGTAAATTAATAATGCTCAGAAATGAGTCAGAATTTAATATATCAATTATTTTATTATCAATTTAGAAGATGATTCAGATAATCTGTGTGGAATTGACAATTTTGAAGGAAGAAAGCCTTAATATGTACTACTATTCAAACTACTATATCTAATAAGTATTCACTATCTAATAAATATAAGTTGTCGCTCTGCTAGGATTGTATTGCTCCCTCTTTTTCGGTCAGAAATTTAGAGAACACATCTGATAAATAAGTCGCGCAAAAGAAGAATATGTATTGTTTACCTGGAAATTCGTACAAAAGGGACCAGCTGGACTTCACACTCTTCCAGGGAATTTTACGGATCCAGCTGCTAAAGGTTACATGGAATTTACCTGGAAAATCGCTGCAAGGACCACGGAAGTAATCAGACGGAATAAGAAAACTTAGGCTGAGTGACTTTCCTGCAGGTGAAATGTCCAGAAATAGCAACTGTTGTTGACATTATTGTGAGAAACCACTGAACCACTACGGCAGCGCCATTTGAGAGGCTTTTTACGGGAATAGGAGGATACGGGAGCCATGGCAGGAAAATAATTAATCTATTCTAAGTAATTCCATCGATTCTAGCCCCGGATGTAGTGTTTTTTACAAGCCGGAGGGAGTATCTCACGTAATGAAGCCTTCCGATATACCCTCTTAGCTGGTGATATTTAGACAAACAAAAAGGGGAGAAAAAAGAGGAAAAATAAAAATAATAGGGCAAAAAGGCCTCTGATGGAGTGGTAGAATTGACCCAAGGCACAACCACTACGAGAACAGCATAGCAGCTCACACATGCTGTGTAAGAGTCTCACGTTGCGTGCGTTTGTTCTTGAGCCTGGATGGATCGCTAGATCGATCCAGTGGCTGAGTGATAGTGATCGAGCGTGGCAGATCCATCGACGACGACCTGCATTGTTCCGTTCCCACTGTGGAGAAACCCCGCTGCCACCCACTTCCGGCAAAAACAACTTCCCACTGATTGGGCCAATCGTCGTGTATTCGTCGTCGAGGCAGCGACGTTTCGTCCCTCGTCACTGCCTGGAGGGAGAAATCTCCCAGCATAGCCTCTCACTCATGCATGACGACGCGACAACAATGCGACAATGCACCCGATCCAGACATAGCCGCCATCAAGAAATTACGTACCGCGCGACCCACGCGTTTTCATCCATTAGCTGCCGTTCTCGGAATGAACTCAATCTTGGAATCCGCTCCCTTTTGGAGGTGAATGAGTAAAAATAGAAGAAAAGGACAGAATAAATTTTGAGAAAGAATTCTAAAGGGCTACAAATCCAATGCATGAAGTTGCTAGGAAAAGTGCAATGCTCGGTGAAGCGTTTTAATTTCAAGAGCCAGGAGTTGTCAGCGTAAAAACACGAGAAGCAACATCAATAATTTTTTTTGAGGTAACGGATATGAGACCTTCTAGCTTCGGATAATTTTTTTTCATGTCGGAGATGTCGGGGATGATCGTATGTCGTTTTGTCTTCATTAATGTTCACTATATGTGAATCGAAACCTCTATTTTACGTGATTTAGTAACAAGAAATTTGTTGTTTTCAGAGTGAGACACAGATGAAATGAAGTCATAGTAATGAAGGAGCAATAAGAGTATAGAGCTGAAGATGTATTTTACACACTTTCCGGTTTCGGAGCTAAGAACCAGACTATTTGTGTGAATGTATTTTTCAGGGTGTGCTAAGTTTCTGACTTTTTTCTCCTTTTTTTTTGCTACAACAGACCACAGAGTTCTGGAGAAACTAGGGAAGCTGCCATCAGTCTTGTACTATTACATGTCCTAAAACCCGTTTCCGACAAAGTAGTCCATCGGAAACCTTCAGAATCTTTGAGAGGGGAGAAAATCAAGTGTAGAAATTTCCAGACAAAAGCTCTCGAGCTCGTTATCCCATATATCAGCGGGAAAAATGTGCTTGAGCTCAAAGTGACGAAAAAAAGGCCCTTTCAATAACATAACTCATGGGCGTATCGGCTGGACTTGAGTTAGAGGTGACTTTTTTGAATACCCAGGCAACTAGCGCAGCACTTATAACAATACATATTATATTTCCTTTGTCACCACATCATGTAAATCTCACATTCTCTTTCTCTCTTCGATCAGGATAGTATTAAGCACTTTTACAGCTTCCTCGAAAACTACTGGGCCGGTAGTAAAGTCCTAAATGTTGGCAGCCATCTGCTACTGCCGTGGCGTGAATTCGCTGCCGGCATATTTTTAGAAGGATGCCGGCATGTTTCTATTCTTAACCATGTGCCCTCACGTCCGACGGCAGTTTGTTGGCAGAAACGACCTCAAGCCAGCAGGCAGCTCGGTTGTTCCCAGCACGACCTGAGCTCTCGGTGGCATGTCAGAATACGGAGAGAGAACATGTAGAGGCAAGACGGTGCCCACGCAGAAGCTCGGTCATGGTCGGGAGTATGACAGAAGTCGGCATCTCTCCACAAACCCCATGTTTGTAGAATTATCATCCTTTGACTAGAGAAAAGTGATCTCCATTACATAATCACTGTAAGGGAGGCATTCTAAAGGATTACCCAACGGATTTTGAACCTTGTAGCTTGGCAAGACCTAAGCTTGTTCTCTCAATCTCAGCTCTCGGATACCCCATGGATAGCCTCTCCACCACGGCACGGGCTACCATTTACGTAAATGGAAACGGCCTATTGTATCTGTGCTTGTTGGGCGTCGCTTGGTTTCTCACATGACCGTGGCCCATCCCAAATCATCTGACTAACCACATGGCGCCCTTGCGTTCTTTGCGTGGTTGCGTCTGACAATCTGCAGCGCGAGTGCACTTCGAACAGCGTAGTACGTCGAATTAGAACTCTATAGGCGTCTTTCATTATTTGCTGCCGTCCTTCCCTCGATTTTTCCCATTCTTCCACAATTTCTGTTAGAAGCAAAGGTTCAGCACTAGATGAGGCAGCAAAAAGGCAGAGATGGACTCAGGCTTTGAACTCGACGTATTGCGCATTTCGGGTTGCATTCGTGCTGCACAGCTTCCAGAGATGGAGCAAAACGTATGGTCTTAGTCAACTGGACCTCTTCAAGCTGTGTAGAGATCCAACCTACTCTCAAGCGCATTAATGTGATATGAATGCGACGCTTTGGTGGCATCTCTGCTCCCGACGCTTCGGTAGGCACAAGAGCTTTCTTCAAGTAGGTAACTCTCTCAACACGGAGATTTTTACGTGGCATGACAAAACTCTGGATTTTGACCAGGTATAACATCTCAAGTCTACAACAACACCACTCAGTGTATAATGCACAGGACCTTGTTTTCGTGTTACGATTGTCCCTCGCAAAATTCCAGTAGGTCGTTAGTTCACAGTGGCGTGCTCTACCCTCTATTTTTTCTACTTATAATCTACTCGAGGCGCACAGCAGAAAACGACACAGTTTGTGTAATAAACAATAAATAATCTGGTAAATAACTGACAGTTCACTCCTTCCGTCCTCCGAGAGCGGTTGGCTCCAGGACAGCTCGTCGATCGCAACGACCAAGAAGCGAGTTCCTATCAAGGAGACCGTTGCGGAACGGGGAACACTCCAACCCAACTCGTATAAGGCACGCTTGGGTTGTACGTCTTTGCGTTCGGCAGACTCATCTCTTTTTAATCCTTAGAAATCCTGGTTGCAAAATCCAAGAATCTTCAATTTTCAAGACGAATTTTCAAGAACAGGTCTATTTTTAGGAAACTGTCCAAAAAAAAAACAAAAATGAATTAACTATCTAACAAGGTCCACCTACTCTTCTGGATTGTTAGAAATCCTGTGCTCAAGTCCAAGGAATCTTCAATTTTCAGGATTTTCTTGTTCAAAATGTAGACTTATGTTGTGAATGCCTCGATGCGTGCTACATTCACCTGAGAGAAAACCAACTGACCATCAGGAAAAAAAAAACTACCGAAGAATCAATTGTAGTCTTGCTCGAGGTATGAATGTGCTTCTCAACCCCGACGATTCCAGGCGAGGGTCCAGTAGAAATCCCACTGTTTGGGTTTGAGTAGTTTTGTTGTTGACATCCCGAGGAGATTCCAATTAAAGTTGTGCATACGTGATAGAGCCTGTCTAGTTCCTGTCTAGGTTTTTGTGACTATTAATATGGTGCTTTTTGAACAGTGAAGAACTTTGTTCTACATCTTGTCCGTTGTTGTCAAATTTTGAATAGTTTGAATCCCACTTCATGATTGAAGAAAAGCGTCTGATCGAGTGTTCGAAGATAGTTGCGGAAATGAGGAGTTAAAACCAAGCGAACAGGTAAGTATGATACATTTTTATTTGTTAGAGTTTCCATACTTGGCGGAATAATTTAGTACCACCTTCCTCTCTCTTTGTCGTCCACACCATTTCCACGACCACTGAGGTTGTTGAGGGTGCGTAGGGAAATGCACGAGAAATTCGTACTAATCACACCATAGACAAGAATGTCAGAACTACTCCAAAACAGTGAACCTCTAACGTATCCTCCATGAATTCTATGGTTAGAATGCAGCCGAGCGCGTTGCCTGCACACTGCGGCTCCGATCGCAGTAGATTATTGTAAATCAACGCGGCCACGCTCTAGTGGAAAGAAAATATTAGGTGCGTGCAAAAGTTTCGGGGCACTTGGTGGCAGTTCAGTGTTTAACATAATTTTGCTCTTTACTTCAAAGACATCCTGCGAGGATCCTTATGTGCGCTGAGATCCGTAGTAAGCAAATTCGTGAAATTGTACTTTGTGAATTCAAATCCGGATGATCCACAATGGAAATCACCCGTAGCATCAATAATACGTTTATGGAGAATATCTTCTCAAAAATGCCGTAGGCTCATGGGTTCTCAATAATTCTAAACGGAGATAAGAACTTGAGATATGCTCTATGAGCTAGTCAGCAACTTGACGCCTACAAAGGCGTCTGGAAGGAGCAGGTTGAACCACACCCAACTCAAAGTGAGCAGAACGTTACGGTGAAATTAGCCAACTATTTCGATCACTTGGATAAAACTGGTAAGAAAGGGAAGATGAGTGGATGGATCGTGTGTGAGTTGACCGAAGAACACTAGCGTCGACACCTGGAAGTCTGCGGATATTTGATCTACAGATATAGTGAGTAGCCATTTCTCAAATTGATTGTAATTGTTACCGGTGGGTGGGTCATGTACAACAATAGCAAGCGATCGTTTCAGAATCTAGGCTCCACCGAATCATCTAAAAATAGACGAAACCAGTACTAAACCCTTAAAAAATTTCCTTGACCTTTCATAGCCTTCGGCTTCTGCCATCCTCAACAACTTTGCTCAAACTGACGCACAATAATTGACGACTGATACCCTCTTCCGTATGAAGTAATCAAGAGCAATTTCTCAAATATAAGGTAAACACAGGCAAACATACATGGTCCACCGCTGCTGCGAGATAACTCGTACCAGCACATTGCAATTTCAACTGTGTATAAAACTGGCCATTTGTTTTTCAAAATTCTAACTTGCCATGTATACTCCTCAGACCAGTCTCTAACAAACAAACAAAGCCACCTTTCCAGGCTTCTAAGACTTTAAGTTCGCTGTAACATTTTTAGTGAATAGACCCTTCTCGAAAATGACGGCTGCCGTTATTTCGTGTGCAAACCTGTCAATACTTGGCCTTCTGGAAAAATCTTCTATAGCTGTGTCCCAACGTTACGCAGATGCCAATGCTTTTTGAAGTGGATAAAAATGTCGACTTTGAGCCGAGTTATGGCGTTTTCAAAAATTAGGCGCAACTGCCCCGGAACTTTTGCACGCACCTAATAAGAACATGGAAGACTCAGGATCGTGCATGTCAGTGTCGATCCATTGCAGCGGCACAAGTTACAAAACACTACATAATCCACTCTATAACGTACTGCAAAGCACTCAACTGATTTGAAATCTGGAGAGCAGCATTGTCAAACAGCTGAGGGGTAGCTGAGCTGATCTACGATAACCTATCATAGGCTGGCTGCAACGCGAATGCGGCGCATCTCTGCTTTCTACAACATTCTACCAACGGAATTTATGGACTGTAGATTTGACCTCTGCACTCCAACATTGGCTTGCCCAAAAAATAATTAGACATATGTAACAAGTTGCAACTCACCACCGGTGAAGCCCCCGCTGAATGGCTCGTGCGCGATATAACAACCCTTACTCAAACTTCAACATCCACCATGCACGACATTCTTCCAACCCCTATCAAGGTGCGAAAGTTGCCTCGTGTTCTTCCTCATGTTCTGGACAAGAAAAAAACGTGCTGATGTGTGTACAGCTCTCTTCAGTCCCGCCGTCGACACCATCATCATCCTGGATGGGAAGGATCTGTCAAAACCAAAGCAGAAGTGCGAAAATCAGTGGTGTGCTCATTTGGATCTGGTCCCAACGGGCTTTATGTTGGATTACGAATTGTTTTGTAGCCAAATGGAAAAGTGATCGAAATGCTGCGATGTTGCCACTCGGGTAGAGATACATTCAGACAGTTCAAGAACACATACTCCTAAGAAGAGCTATAAGAAGCTGGCAGTTTTTGGTTATGTTTATTACATGAATAGGTCATGTGAGGGAAATATAATACAATATAAAATACAGTTATAATACATATAAAACAGAAGGCGGGCATGTTATTACAAGTACACTGGCCTGTTCAACAATTTGGCATCGCACAGCATGTCTTCTACGGAACCAGATATATGTCTATAATTTTGCTCAATGCATTAACACCGCGAGGCAATGCATTCCTGTTGCTAATTTTAAGATATTCAGAACCTGCTCTGTTGGCAAAAAAGTAATATCTGATGTTATGCTTGGCTCGTTGCACATAATGTTTGATATTTTTTCCTCTAGTGACTGATTCCCTTGCGGTACAGAAGAGTTCAGGTCTCAAGCCGCATTTGCCTGTTAAGATTTTATGAAAGAGCATAAGATCAAGTTTTCGCTTCCGATAAGCTAAAGAACGTAAGTCGAGTAAGTCATTCCTTTCGGCGGCTGAGGGAATCTGCTTATAATTGAATCCACGAGTTCGCGTCATTAGTTTCCTAGTAAAACTATTCTGTACGCGTTCTAATTTGTTCACATAAGTAATTTTGTGCGGATTGAACACTGCCGTGCCATATTCTAAAGTAGGACGGACGTAGGTCTTATAGGCTTTAATCAGGGTTTGACTTTTTTTTAGTAGAGAGAGCTTTGAAAAGGCAGTACACTATTTTGGAGGCTTTGCAAGAAATTTCTTCACAGTGCAAGTCAAAGCTTAAATCATTTGTTATGAGAAAACCAAGATCTCTTACTTGTTCAACTCTTTGGATTGGCACACCCCCAACTTTGTATGACAGGAATCGGTTTTTAGATCCCAGATGAATGACCTTTGTTTTTTCTCTGGACAGAGGGAGATGCCACATTTGTGACCAATGGTCAGCTATTTCGACAGCCCTTTGTAATACCTGGAAATCTGCTGATTTTTTATTCGCATAATAGATTTTGATGTCGTCTGCGAATGCACTGACTTTTGCCCCTGTTGAAATGATAGCTGAGGGTAAGTCATACGTGGAAATGTTGAAGAGTACTGGTGAAAGCACTCCACCCTGTGGAACTCCGCTGGTAGCATGCCGAGGTCTAGAAAGGCATGAATTTACGCGCACGACAAAGGTTCTTTGTGTAAGGAATGCTTCTATCCATGCCACAATGCGCTGATGGATTCCAACCTGTTTTAACTTGATAATAAGTCTTTTGTGACATACACGATCAAAAGCTTTGGCGAAGTCAAGATACACGACATCAATACATTCGCCTTTGTCTAAGGACATAGTCCAGTCATTCAAGGACTGTAACATGGCAGTAACAGTCGATTTTCCTTTTCGAAATCCATGTTGAAATTCTGAGATAATTGAATGCTCTTCAAGATGTGCACAAATTCTTTTCTTATGTTTTTTTTTCGAAGGTTCTAGCAAAAAGTGAAGTTATATTTGCATTTTTTGGATTTGATTTGATTTGCAGTTTTTGGAATCTACCATATGTATACCTCAACCAACGTGTTCGGCTTAATCAGCATCAACTACCTCGTCTTCAGGTAGCTCCAGTCCTTTTTTTCGTTCGGAAAGGAAGACCAAGGAGAAAGATGGAATCAACGAAGGAGTTGACGACTTCTCGAACTGCAAATCTCCTGACTTCTTCGTCCGTGGGTCAGGTGATGCTACTTTATTGGTAGTTAGTTTTTTGAATGAAATTATGACAAAGACTGCAGTTTGATAAGTTCGTCTGATTATTTTCCGGGGCAGCCTAGTAATTTGACGGAATTAAATGTATTTTTATACGTTATGCTTTCTTTTCAGCTGCAATCAAATTGGATGACCATTGGAAACTTGTAAAAGAAAGAGTTCGGCAGAATTGAACCAAAGCTGCAATCTTGGGAATCTGAAGCGATGTTTACTGATGACAGTGAACGCTGGCAAGGAAGAGATCCTCAAAAGACGGTCAACGTATATGAATGCTACTGTTCTGTGCTTGTCCTATGATTTTATGATTTTTCTGAAGTCATTTCTTTCATACTAGATAGAAGATCATGGCATAATTCACTCACTGCAGTATTTTTCAACGTCTCCATAAGGAAAAATGATAATGAAAAAGTTTCACTTCTATAAGAAGAATTTTTCTTTCTGCATCTCCAGCAGGAACAACCGAACCTTGCCACATTTTACCTGTATGGAATTTTCCTGAATGGCAATGGAGCGTTCACAGTACACATTCAACACTATCTTTATTCATTGTCTCACGAGCTCTCTTCTCCCCTGTAATTCTAGTGATATGCGGTTAAAGGATCAATCCACGTGTTGTACGATGCTTTGCGGAATCGGATGAATGGCTGGATGTTGGCGTCTTCTGAAACATTATTCGTTGAACTTTTTGCTAGACATCACGCTATCATATGAATTATAAGCATTCACAAATTTTTATGGACTCGCTTTGAGAACTAGAAACATAAAGCCATATTTTAAGGATCTTGAAGCAGCTACTCTAAAGGTTTTCAAAGATAGGAAAGAGCCTAGGTGTTCCGTGAAGCTTTGGAATGGATGAAAAGTTCGTGCTTAGCTATGAACCATGCTGATTTACATGGGTCAGCATACATCATTGACAACGTATGTAGCATGTTGGTTATATGGGTATTCATGGGTAGGAGATTACGGTCGCGTAGGTAAACATGCTGACGGATGCCAGCTAGAGGGTAGACATTGGTAGGTAAGCATTTACCACGTGTAATCTTGGTGATGCATTCATTTTCATTTTTGGTGATGGCCCTGGATCATGAATTGCATACAATGCAAGCTACTTAGTATTATATTTACCAATCACTCATTGGCAAGTAACTATCGCCTTAACTATCGCCTTACCACGTCTGGAGATACATTTTGATGAATAAAAGGCTATGAATAAAATCGGAAGCGTAATCCAGTCTGCCCACGGTCGAAATGTTACCAATACACAAAGACCATCCACAAATCTCTAAATCACAAGCATCTTTTGGTCAATGCCAAATTCTGGCTATAGTGCGTTTCACCATGTACGATAGTTGGGAAGACAGTAGAGAGGAAAAGAACGCGAGAAAGAGTGCACCAATCAGAGAGGGACGAGAGGAAAGCAGGTTATCCGCACGGTTACTCAACTGTTGTCGCGTTTGGAACAGACTATAGAGTACTTACAAATGGAGACACCATCACTCTCATGCGCTGTATATCTCAGGGTCCTGTGATTGTCTGCGTATCCACGCATTCCATTGATACCGTCCTTCCCGCTTGATCCTATAGTACACCGTCGGGACCACCAATGCCTTTCACATCGCTGACACCGGTACAAATAAGGAAGTTCTGTACATCTCGTGGATAGTATAAATTTCTTTCAGCAATGATGTGTAGGTTTTCTTTTGGTCTCTTGAATAGATAGGGTATAACAATACGAAAAAAATGTTCTACCAATTTTGTGAGAAGGGAAGCAAATTTTGCCTCCATTCGTGATGGATCGCTATTTGCGAAGACCCCTTGAAGTTTCTTTCCCATTATAACCACTACTATGACTGATATGCTTCTCGCCCGAGAAAACTCGTCCATATTTGACGAGCTGCTCGTACGTCTCTCCATTGTTCGGCAAATGAAGTACATCACTGCGTTGGCGGAGTAATGAAAAGAAGTTCTCCATACACCAATATACATGGGTACCAGCGAACTCTTCCTCAGATTCCTGAACGAGTAACCTATTAGGGCCATCTGATTCATAATAAATGGCCTGAACACGTGACCAAGGATAATTGAAGTAATGGTGCGCGTCGTTTTAATCTCCCCCTCAAAATCCTATTTTCGATTCTTCTGGATCTCAACTTCTACTTCCACATCAAACAGAGTGGATGAAAAGTGCTGGCGCGTTTTTTCTTTGAAGTTGATCCTTATCCGACACCACTTTTACCAAGGCGATACGTTGGCTAAGATTGTGGTACCATAGAAACAAAAGAACTTGATTGAAATCTTCGAGCAGGGCTGGATTCTTGTACCCATATCCTCTACTATAACAGTATGTTCTGTAGTGGTAATTTCATAGCAGTAATCCGGTTAGAGAGTGGGACACAGCACAGGAGACGGGGGAATGGACAGATAGCCAAATGGAGGGTACCAAAAAGTTCTCCACGAAAACTTTGGATAGAGCGGTCAATTTGGTGGGAACTCAGCTGATTGAAGTTAATTTCAAGCAAATCACCTGAGTTTCCGATCTGTTTCTGAAGCTGTCTAGAAAAGGGAAGAGGGCCTAAATTCACTTAGGTTTTCATGAATGTCCAGGCTCTATTTCCTTTTCGAAGGAATTTTTGGGAATTTCTTGGAAAACAAGTTTGAAAACAGTTCTTCTTTGAGTAAACGCACGACAGGTCTCTATTTCACAATTTAGAACTGCATACATTTCTCAACTTTGTTCCCCTGAGAACTGACATTTTCTGATTAAAAGGACCCTCTGATTAAAAGGACCCTCTGAACACTAGTTGATTTTGGCGCGCTAGTGGCAACCCAAATTTGCAAATGCCGGATTGGCAAAGTTTTCATTCACAACTGAGACCTAAATAAACACATAGCTTGCTCATTCTATGTGTTCAGCCGCTGGAAGAAATTAAGCCAATGAAAAAAGGACGCTGAAATGGCAGAAAAAAGGGGAAAATACCACTACAAAGAAAAAAAGGTGAAGGACTCGATTTTGAATGTGCATGAACCCTAGGTGCTAGGCTATCTCAACAGTCAGGATAGGTTCGTATTGAAAGATCTGAGGATTTTCTGAAGATTCATAAATTTAGAGACGCAATCTGTCACAGACCAAAATCCACACATTTAGTTGCTCCCGATTTCTCAACTCCAAGCATACATAGCTCTGATGAAATAAGCAGTTATTGCTTAAGTTACGGTCCACTGGTTGTACAGAGCCAGAGCCTTGTGAAGGCTTTCAGAGAAAGTAATAAAGTTTAAGTTATTAATTCGACCCGTTCATATTCTCTATATTTTTTTCTGACATTCTTTACAGAATATGTCGTGAGGCATTGAATTTGTAAGGTAAACTTCTAACCAGGGAGGGAGTATGCGCTCGGGAGCTCTAGTCCTTTTTGGGAAGGAATTTTGCGAGCTTTCTTCATATCATCTACGGAATATGCCAGAACTTGGGGGGGAGGGGTACGAAACATGTAATGGAATGCGGCGTGGACCATAATTAAGGTGCAACGTTCGTTGAAACATTTCTCCACTACTGATAGCCTGCACTGGCTTTTGTACTGCTGAATAAATAGAGATCAAGAATTTCTCCACAAAACAGACTGCCATCGTAGCCCTTCACTCCGGATTAATTAGCCTCAAACTACTTTTCGGAAATAAGGGCTCCGTACAGGGTTTGTGTCGAAATCCCACAAAATCAGCCTGCTTGTTTGGGTTCAAACATACCCATGTCCATTCAAGGATTCGACCCACCTAAAATAGGGGTGAGAAAACTTAAAGGTACTCAAAAATTACGGGTGCCTGAGTGAGCAGTTTGTCGGCAACAAGAAGCTACGTACCTCCATAATTTCTCGCTACAGTCTCATTGTCAATCCATAAGCTCCAGAGCTTAAATTTATGAGCTCATAACCAAACCAAACCAGGATCCTGATTCATCATTAGGAGCATGGCTAATCCCATACCCATGGTTACGATCACTCATAGGTATCAGGTGGGCATAGGCAACGTCGTTTAGGGGTAACTGTAGTGATGGGTACCAAGTGAACGGTAAATTTGGAGAAGTTAACAAGTTTACCCCGGGTAATCTGAATGCATGCGTGCCAGACTAGCGCATCACACATTCTAACGATTACCGATAACGCTAACCCTCGCTGGTTTAGTTCATTATCGATCCACAAATCCTAATTCTGGACCAATCTAACGCTAAAAAAGGTATTTCCTAGCGTTAGATCGGAACAACTCTATGGTTGCTTTTTGTTGCTTTTTTTGAAAAAAAAAATAACCATGGAGTTGTTCCTATCTAACGCTAGCAGCAAAAATCCTAATTCTCGTGCTGGGAAATTACATTAACAGTGTGCACTAACCACTCCACCCCCCCCCCTTGGACTTGCTTTTGTTACAGGATCTCTGTTATATCACGATGTTCCTGGTCAACAAATGATTATATCTAGCCATAATCTTACTCTTCTGGAGCTTTAGAAGCAAGTACTACCACCCCAAGTCGTTCATCTTAGCAAAACATTTGAAATAGGGGTCTTCAATCGTTCGGATAGGTACGACCCTATCTGAAATGAAACTTTCTTCGTTCACAGACTTACAATGAGATTGTGAGAGAGTGTTGTCTGTGGAAGCTTAGGTTATTGCCAGAAAACAAAAACCACATGGGCTACGACGTTTCCCCTTAATTGGGTGAAAATTCGGCGGTTTTCGAGCGGCGAGGGTGGTGAACGGTTCTCACAATTTACGATTGTTTTCGTCGGAGATCATGACCAAATGAGAAAGCGATGAATGATGAACACCACGTTTCCCCAACGTTTCCTAACACTTCCTGAAAACAATCGCATCCGAGCAGAACATCTGTCAGCGTCGGGGAAATGGGTCGATCTGGATTGGCCATTTATCTGTGGACCAGTGAAGCAGCCCTAGCAACGCACCTCCATTGAGCACGAGTAGCTACTGCTGCTCTCTGCACTATTTTTAGGAGAATTTGCAGGAGAAAACTCACGTGAATGGCTCTTCCGGAATCGGTTCTGCGAATCCTGGGGAAACGCGAAGACTGCAACGAGTAAAGCCAAACAGAAGAGTAGCACACGCATCTGTGAATCTGCAATATGCTGAGGTTTTTTACTGGGAAATATTGCGAAGGTGAGTACGAATATTCATGAGCAAATGAGACCATCACACACACAAATTATCGCATGAATGATAAAGGCAAATACGAGAGCGGTTTGGAAAGTTTCCGGAATGACAATGAAAACAAAACAACTCTGATGCAATCAATATTTTATTTCATGACTCGAACCCCTCGAAGCTCACGTACTCAGAATAACCGGATAAAACCACGATTAACTCGTCTCTTGATCGGAATCTTGAACTTGGCGGGTAGATGTTGAGATTCTAAGGCAGGTATATGTAGGTACGAGGAAGCCAATACAGAAATATCCTTGAATGAGGTGGAATTTTGGATTTGATTATAAGAAGTTTTTTGATGAGCCGCAACACCTGCTCGATCGTTTTTCCTGTTCAAATCCGTGCGGTCCCATCGGGTCACCACAGCTAAAGCTTCCAAAAATTTCGGCTAGTATTTAATTGTAATGGCTTCTCCATCAATCCCTTGGAACTCCCAAAAGCGGACGTCGTCACCTTTCCACCTCGGTGAACAATACTGCTCCTAATCCTTGCAAAAAGGACGCGCGCGACGCACTAATATGTACGTCGCAAAGCTCTGCCCTTCGTAATTTTCTTAGAAATAGGGATATCCAATTTTTTTCTGAATATATGGATTCTCTGTATTACAACGGATCGAATGATTCATGAGTTTTTCAATATTTTTCTCTATACTGGTCAAAAACATCATTACAAATTTGAGCAGGCTTCTTTGTACCTGACCGCCTTAATCCATAGTGATCAAAATACTACATTTTTAATGGTATTTTCTGCAGAGTAAAAAGCACGATGTTGAGAAGTTTGTGTCATAAGATTCGCCATGAAATGTACGAATTGGCTTTTCAAGAAAAATTGGAATTGGTTTCATTTCAAAGATTTTATGAAAGAGCGACGCTTTGCGATGGTTTAAAGGCAGCACCCGCCCCCGGAAACTTTTGCCTCCCAGATTTTGACTTTTCGAGAAACTTTAGCACAATCCGGATAGTTTTCGTACAAGGTGAGCAGCGTAGACGGCCTGCTTTCAACTCTTTAACTAGTAGTTCTTTGCTTTGTGATGGCGATAACTTTGGACGAGTGACGAGGTGTTAAGCAGCCTCGATACCACCAGAATATGCTGAAATCTTTCAGACGAAAAGTCCGTGGGTGCTGCCTTTAACGCGCCCCGCGCGTGCTTTTTGCAAAGATTAGGAGCAGTATCGTACTTTCTTCTTCAGAATCCATTCTTCATATATAAGCTACTGATTTTATTGCATCTTTTGTGACGATCTTAATCTAATCTTCAACATGGACCACAGATCACAGTTTCATTTTGAAATCCAATTCAACCATTCAAAATAATTTTCTGAATTTCATGTTGGGTTGCGTTTTCGTGAGGGATTGAGTAAATGCGGCACTCATTTCTGAAAACGTTTTTTGAAATTAGTTCCTTGAGCAAAATAAAAATTAATGACTCATAATAGATGCGCTAGGCTCCCTTATTTAGCAAGCATTTGTATTCTGTTTGTTAATACCTTGTCAACGATTTCATTCACTTTTTTTGATGTGGTTACCTTTTCGCAACATTTTGCACATGGCCTGCTGTTTACTCGCGTCCAGCTATGCTCAATTTTCACAAGAAACTGTGGCTGAAAAATGAAGATGATAATCCTCCAAAACCAGCATCCAAGTGATGTTCGGTTGGCTTGCGGTTTTCTCTTCCACTTAAAAAAAATTAATGGCCACCTAAATTTAGCATCTCCCTGTGACTGAGTGCAGTTGCAGTTGCTTGACTTGTTCTCCTTGACATTCACAGTCAATTCAATTGAACGACTCTCTAACAGAATTGTATAGAAATTTTTGAAGAAGAACAACTCATTGGTAATGATTCTGGGAACTTTTCAAACGGCCCTCGTAGCATGAAGAATACGAAAAACGTCTGCTTGTGAGCCTAGAATTGCTAAGAAGTTTTAAACAAACAAAAGTTCGAAGAAAAAAGAAGCTGTCCAGCCATTTGCGTATCCAATAATTCGCTCGAGAGCCGAGTCGGAGCGACATTGCTTGTGAATTCCCGAAAAATCCACGGGTAGCATTTTCCAGTACTTACTTCTCAGCCCTATGAATAAACCAATATCTGTTCACTGACGAGAGGAAGGTTGGATGTTTTGAATGAAAGAAGAGGAATACTTCCCGAATCAATAATGATTCGTAAGAACTGGTTTAGATGTGCTGATGCATACCCAACCGAGTGAGAATCTGCACATATAGGAAACTCCAAACGTACGCAGACAAGAGTCGACACCGCGGCGCGGCTCTCATGGGCAGAGACGCAGGAGCACGCTATGCTGAGCTCCCATGACTCTGCCCAAGAAAGCCGCGCCGCGGTCCTGACTCTTGACTGCATCCGTTTGGAGTTCTCTGTACATGTTTATCACTTTAAGAGTTGCGCCGACCATGGAATGCCACCTATTTTAAAATGTGTGAATGGTGAAGAGGTTAAGGAGTCCTTGAAATCCTGGATATTTATCATGCTGTTCGAATCGTGATATAGATATCTCATTCTCGAGGATTTCTCTCTAGAATTAAGCCAGCATGGGATAGGATATGTGCGTGCGAACAGCTACTATAACCAGAATAGATGTGGTTCTGTTCTTCTTGCTTTTTTTCGCCGTATAGGGCTACTGTAGTACGGAGGAAATAAATTTTTTTGCTCTCGCTTTTTTATTTTCTTTTGCAGATTTCATACTGCAGAACAATAACCATCATTGACTGGAGGGAATTCCCTATGGAGTTCCCCAGATAGGAAGTTGGTAGAAGTAGTAAGCTCCATTCCCTTTGCTAAACACCAAAAAAAAATAAGCGGAAGTAGCCCCAACAGAAGTTTTTATGCTGATTTTGCTTCGAAATCCACTTCAGCTTCCTTGAAATTGCAATTCCCAGCATTCACTCATGTGGATTTTTTTTTGGAATGTTATTCTTTCGGGGATGAAACGTTATTTGGCATTCATGAAATTGTTCAACCCTTGTGGCAAGCGTCTCCAGAAAAGTGGGGTCATCTGTGAAGAGAATACCTCCGCGCCACCATAGACGACAACTTCGATTTCTTCAGGTCTTTCCTCGCAGGTGATAAGAGACTTCGCAAAATAAGAGGGAAGAGGTTGGTTATACTCTTTATTGGCCAGTGTTCCGGCAGCTTCGCTCTCGTCAGGGCCTGAAAGGATCAAAGGATCTGTGAAGGTAGCCGCACAACCGCTTCTTCAGTCAAACATCAGAAGGAGGCCATACTCCAAAAACCAGCAAACCTTCCTGAAAGTCGAAATTTCACCTCTGCAAGTCCACCGAACGTGTTTTCAGTGACGACCGAACGCGTTAGACTTGTCAGCAGAGTGAGGCTTTCTGCCACAAGTAATATGTCGGCTTGGATATCACACAATTTGAGATATGGAAGGAGTTCATTGGTTATGGTGGGGCACTCTTTTCCGGTTCATTTTCAGACTTTTGGCTTGAATCCAGGACGCTTCAAGTTTATCAACTGACAACTATGCCAAGTACGATGACGACCGTACTTGAGGAAGATTTTATTCATGGATGAGTGAAAGTTACCATGTTGGAAACAAAACCGTCAATATGCTTTCTAACATTAGGTATGGATCCTTTGATGAGTCTCCGTAAGTTTAAACCCAGTATTTTATGAAGAATGCCGGCATCTTTCCATTTTTTCAATCATGCGTCCTTACGTCAGACGCTAGTTTGCTGGCAACGCCGACCTCAAAGCAGCTAGCAGCTCGACTGCTCTCAGCACGACATGAGCCCACGGCGACAAGTCGGAAAATGAAGACGGAACATGTAGAGGCAAGAGGGTGGCGACGCAGAAGCTCGATCACGGTCGAGAGCATGGTGGACGTCAGTACCTCCTATGAAACCGCATTTTCATGGGGCATGGGTAACTGGCCAAGGAGTCGAGGAAGGATTGCTTTGAGAGGAAAGTTCTGGAATTCTACCCAGCGCGGTGAGCAGCGCAGGTAATCCAATGTTCCGAGTGAGCAGAATTACGTAGGAGGCAATCGTGCTACACTGTTCTGAGAAAAGGATCGTGGAAAAAGTTCTAGTTAACTATGTAGTTGCTGCCACATTGTATAGAAAAGAACGAAACACAACACAAAGAGTTTAAGAATTGATTTCATAGCTCATTACGATTACAAAAAAGAGAATACCAAGACATAAAAGGGAACAGAGCGAAGAGCGAACTTAGTAAAAGTCGATGAGAGTTAGATGAAAAGGAAAGAGATTCGTAAAAGAACTTTGAAGTTTAACAGACAATCGAGCGAGAGCTCACTCAGTGTTATCCTAATTTCCGTCTTCAAAATAAGCTAAAGGTTCACCGCCACCGCCACAAGTGGAATTGCCAGCTCTGAAAGGAAAAGCTGATTTTCTTATTCTTTTTTTAATTTCAAGAAAATCCCCGAAGGGTAATATTCATTACTAGTTATACCCAGCAGTCTACACTAGCTTTTAAAGATCCCTTGATTGATGTCGTCCCAGGTCTTCAGAAATACAGAGAAATACCCCTTTGCTGCAGTTAGAAGTCATAAACTTTGTCTCAGGCGCGTTGAAGAAATGTCTTGAGCTGGTCTAGGCTACGATGCGATTTTCTGCACGCCTTCGATTCTTTATCAAGTAACGTAATCTAAGAAGGTTTGTTCTGTAATTTTTGAATCTACCCACATAGAACCTGGGGGCAGGATACGTAACTGCCAGTACAAATGCTACCATAGAGCTGAATTCAGATTAAACTCGATGCAGCAGGAAGGTTGCGTTACACCAACACTGAACAATCCTGAAGCGTACACACTGGAGTGATACGTGCCCTCTACATAGACCTACATGCTTTTTTAGTTTCCTTACTGAACATCTTCTTGCGAATGACTCCCTGAACGCTTCTTCTTAATCCGTTCGACAAAAACGGAGTGTCCACGCACTCTGTTGATTTTGTCAAAGTTGTCGTGGAGCCGCGATCTCCGGGAGGGAAACAATCCCATTCCGTTTCCAACCTCTTCGTACATGAAATCTTTCTTCATTCCTTGCCCGAATCCACCTCAGACCCTCTATTAACCAGTGACGATTTTTTATTCTTCTACATGTTCTGCTATTTTGATTATTGAGCCGCAGCCAAGACTGGTAAAACGATGTCACTCTGTTCACATTTCTGCCTGACAGGGTGCTGTGCAGGGCTTTCAGGACCAAATTCGGCCGGCAGCAACTAAGCTTAATCGTCTGTTCAACCTTCTGAATGTCTAGCAACAATCTTGCGAGCCAAAAGCCTTGCGGCGTTATGTATTGGCGCATAACCATGGATTATAAGGTGAATCGTAGTCAGAATTGAAGGGTGAGATAGAAAGGAAAAAAACAACAATAGGAAAATACAAACAATAACATGGGCAACTTCAGTCCCTCGCTTAGTCGTCGAATGAACACTCAGCAGGCGTTTTGCCACTAATTTCGAGCAACCTATAATTATTGCCTTTCATCCACAAAGCGTAAGTATACGCCTATTCAAAAATAGAGAAGCTGGCATGGACCTATAGCGTCGATGAAAAGTTGAGGCCATGTTTGTCTCTAGGCACTGCCTAAAGTTGAGAGAGGTTTATCGGTTGTCTACAATAAACCACTACTAAATTCCTTCTTAGTAACTTCGCAAAGGAACAGCAGAATAGATGAAAATGCAAAAAACTCCCGATCCTTGGGTGAGAAAATGTTGGGTACATATGAAATCCGGAAGGAGCCGAGAATTTTGGTCGCCTCTGTAAAAGCAGCAACGTGTAAACAGTAGTCCATACGTAACAATAAGCAGTCTAAGGTGGTACAGACCTAGGAGGGCCAGTAGTGCCTTGGTAGACCTTCCCAGACCCACGGCCGAGCACGCAATGAAGCGCAAGGTGTCCTGAATGAGGAGTCGTCTTCGATGACGTCTTCTGGAGGCGTGGCTTGTGCAGAAGACAATCCCTGTAGTGGACCGCGTATATTAAAGAAGAGGAGGAGGCGGGTAATTCTGATGATGATGATGGTGTCCGCTCCCTGTGATTCCTCGGGCAAAAACGAAAACACGCCATGTAAGGCGTTAATGGAGACGAACTTCTTTGAAGCATCTATTAGTTATGAGCTGGTAGGCGCGAGGGCATGCAGCAGGTCTTTGCGAATTCTGGATTTCTGAAATCTTTTTTGTGTGATGAGTGACATCACTGCAGGTTCCTGTCACGAGATGGTTAGCAGGAAGATTCGGAATTTTTTTCTAATTATTTGAAAGAGAAGTGCGCACACAACTACGAAGTACAAATATTATGTGCAAAAAGGTAACATCATGAGTTTTTTAAGTTATTTGAACACATGGATTAAGATATCCTGCTTCCAGCCCAAAATAAACGCTAATGATGACTCAAGTATGGGACACGTCCCAATTTGGATCAGAATCCCACGCGTTGCTCAACGTCTAGGGTAAATAAGGGTCATTATATGGAACACACGTACATAGGCCCTAATTTTGGCACAGTCAACAAATCCAAAAGGGCTCATCCACTATGAAAATGTACACCAGATGCTAACAACCTTGTGCATTATGAAAAGTGTTTGGTGATCAACAGCTTTCCAGGTTATTTGTAAAAAAAAACAAGCCCATGAGATTAACACATTATTTTGCATGACTTTACCAAATTAGCCGAGATTGCACGACCTGAACACAGCAAACACCAATCCAACCCATGTTGGTCTCCAGAATAGCGACAAACACCACAAACGATGAATTGCGAATACGTCGACCAGCAAGGTAATTCAATAAAACAATGTTCTTAGTTGATTTTCTGGCATTTCTTGCAAGATATCACTCTTCTGCACGATGGGCCATGGTTACAGTGTCAAAGACACACAAAAGTGTTAAAATAGGAGATTCTCAAGAAGTTGAATTTTATGCCCACTACTCCTTCACACATCGCGGACCCAGCACATTTTTGCAAGGCAGAACTGAGTGGCCATAGGACATTCTTCTAATATTTCACCATTCGCACCACCCGATCCCACACAGGAATACGTTTTATGGACATGAGCAGCACAGTTTGGAGTGATGCACCATGTGTGTCATGTTGTCACAGGAGGGCGGACGGGCGTGACGCACCATGTGCATCACGTTGTCAGCATTGTTTTAGTAGACAAAAAGCAAAATTTGATCTCGGAATATGTTCTGTCAGGCCTCAAATATCTTGATTTTTTCTCGATTTTTCTTGGTGCGGCGTAAAGGTAGGTGACATTGCCGAGCGCATTCCAAGCTTTTCGGAGTGTTTTTCCAACAATGCCACATCCAATTTTGAGAAGGAAGGTTAGACCTTTAAACCGGCCAAGCTCACCACTCCAGTGAGTTGACGTTGTGGAAAATCATAGATACTCGCCGAGATCATCGAGATCTTTCAGGCCGTCCTGAGGACTGCGTCACTCCTCTCCTTCACTGCCTTCCATCAAAAAATTCAGGAATCTGACTCGTGCAATGGATTTCCCAAAGGCAAAGTCCGTGCAAACACACAAAGCCAGTTTTTTCACTTGAAATATTAGATCGAGGGTAGCAGGGACCGTAAATAACAGAGAAGGCCTGGAAAAGATCCGTCAAGTAACGAAAAGGAGCTGGCATTGTGGTGAGTGGACGACCACTAAACAGCGTGCCACCAAAAGGTGTTGCACTTAGAGGTGCCGCATCACCAGTGTCGCTGTGCGAGTGGATGCAGCAGCACCCACGTTGTCGCGCGAGTCACTACAGCAGCACCTCCTGGTCGCTGTAAGGAGGAAGATCGGCAGCTCACGTGCCGCCAGCGATTTGATATTCTGACATTGGGAAAATATGCAGGCGACGCTGATCACAATGGTATACGTATTACTTCACAAAAATGCCAAAAACCTCTTCTGGAACTTCTTAATTTTGGAGAGTTCGGGTTGCCCACGCTACGACAACTATCACAAGTTGCAATATGTCGTTGCAGCGGTAATGTCGATGAGGTGGGAGTTGCGCTCTCAATACGTTAAACTCAGCGTTTGATGTCATCGCTGCCAAGTTGCGCCACAACTTGTGCTAGATGTCGTAGTGCAAGCACCTCAAACTCTCCAAAAATGAGGAGATCAAAACGGGGTTTTTCGACAATTAACGTAATGGTATGGCTCAACCCAGCAGGTTCTTGTATGAGAGAATTTTGTCCTTTATAATATTCCTTTGCTGATCCATTATAAAAAAAGCCTAATGAAAAAGAATATCTTTGATTCCTCTTGTCTAATCTGAGAAATCTTGACTCTATGAGGTTCATCCCAAGGAGTTCCTTAGACTTCGAGGGGACATTCTATGAGAAAGGGTGGATTTCAAAAATGCTAAGAAAACCATAGCAAAAATATTGGGTGCACTCCGAATTTCAGCAATGGAGGACTAAACAATGAAGGGTCGCTGATTGTTGGTTTGGCTCCGTGGCCAGCACAAAAATAGAATTTAATAAATGTAATAAGTAGAGCTATACAACGAGGAAATCACAGTTTCTTCATCTATACATGTTTCTCCTGGATAGTGAGATTACCTAAACCATTAGTTCCTTGGTAAAGCTTTGGTGTTTCCAGTTTAAAATCGGAATAACCAATATTTTTTTTATTTTGACTGAACTTTTTATGTTGCTCGAGTTGCTGGCACGTTTTTTTTCAACGAGAACGAGTGCATAAGTCAGCATGTATCCTCAGACGTATGTACGTGCGGAGCTCGCTACACCCCCAGACAAGAGAAGAAACAATAACTGACTTGATACTATGGCTCCAAACAAAGGAGATGTCCTGAAAGTGTAGGACGAGTGGCTCGCCTACACTCGCCCTCCATCGCTCATTCGCTATTCCGCGCTGCAGCTTCCGTGTAGGCGGAGAAGCAGGCGTGAAGAAGTCGTTTCAAGCGGCACTTCAGTGCCACAGTGTGAACCCCGTGACCGAGTCCACACTGGAATTATTCATAAACTAACATCCGAAAACTTAGCGTGGTCACAAGGATAGCCACAGCATGTGGAGAGAATATCGTGACAAACTGACGTCTCACCGTAATTGCACGATTCCGCCGCTGCACGCCAATTGGTGCGCGCAGTTCCCCAAAACATGCGTTGATGACAGATTTTGACGAATTTGTTTACATACAATACTGGCTGAGTACATGGAAAAACAAAAAGCACAGGGACTGTGGTGAATATAGAGTAGGTATTGGTTCTTTGTTTTCTCAGAAATTCCACGGAATTTCTACAGAAAAAAGGAATATCCTTAGAAACCTTGACCGGAGCTTATGCTGGGACTGAGGGATGCATAGTGGGGACCCGATATCAGTCATAAAAGTAGTCATAAAATTATGATGTGAACAAAACAAAGTTGTTACCTTTTGTACATATTGTATTTTAACCCCATTACCTATTTCTTTATCACACCGTGATTCGGTTCAGGGTAAAATTCTCATAAATATGAACTGGTACCAGCTTCCCTCTTCGATATCTGAACATTTAACCTAGTGAATTTCACCTTTTCTTGACTTATTCGAACTTCAGGATAAATGGCTTTTTGTTTCCGAATAATTCCAGTATAGGAATCACGAAAATTTAAATTTATTCAATGATTCCTTGGCGTTGGGCTGCCGGTCGAGCCCTAGTTTTCCGCGGACGCTACGACTCCAACCTCCTAAGAAAGGGTTTTTGGGGATGGATTGAGTTGCGCTTGAAAGAAATGACGGAGAATGAAATTAAATTGGAATTCCTACCTTTGCCCAGCGTTTTTTTTTGTTGTTTTCTTTAATGGTAAAGCTACAGCTGAATTATTTGAAGAAATATAATAGTAATGTAGCAGTTAAATGCTCTAGACACTTGATAAAAACAACTATCAACAAACAGGAAGCTAAAATCGCCAGAAAACGCACAAGGATCCCAAAGAATGCTACAAAGCACCCTCAATCTTTAGGTGCAGACTGGTAGGCGGAAACGGGACACCCACGCGGTGGTTCAACGAGGTCATATCAAGTTGCGCTAGCGTACTTTTCGTGAGAAAGTCCTGAATCACGGGTTGCAGGAGAGTGCAGGGGTAGTATGGCGGGAAGTGGGTGTTTTTAGCGCCACTGTGTGAACTACCACTTGCCCACCTGCGGATAATGTAACCAAATGCAGCCTTGGTAATCCTATCCGTCTTACGAGACGAGGTTCAACTTGAGTCCGACCAACAATATATTAAGACAAGCATATTATGCGCGCACATAAACACAACAACACAACGAGACCTCTAGCCAGCTGGATATCAGTGGTAGGGCCCACATATATTTGAATTTTCTGGATTACTGTATCAAAACACTTTTTGAGACAATGCGATCACTACTATACTATGCACGAGTCCTTGCAAAAATCCGAAACTAATCTTTCCTGATGGGAAGGTAGTCCAGATTTCGTGGAGAGGACAGACGGAGTGTCCACGGATTTGAAGCCTTTCCCAAGGATGCACAGGTCTCCGATCCGTCCCAAAACATGCCGTCATGGGAGAGATGTTCCATGACAACAATTTTGCTGACATAACTCGTTGAATCCATAGATGATTAGGGTTCCGAAAACGAATATATCTGGATATTTCTAGAAGCCCAGATAATGGTGGTCGATCTCTTTGGAACAATAAATCGGTCGTTAGATCTTACCTAATGACGAAAACCAAATTTCAGGACCTCGATTTTCGCAGCTGGCAGGTACGAGTTGAGCGGAGAGGGCGAGCGCCTCCTTGTTTGGAAAACATTTATACTAGCGGCGCCTAGCACATGGTCATATATCCGGGAAAGTGTTGACGTAAACTGGAAGGTTTCGCAGCAATGTTTTGCGACGCCTTACCTACGATGCAACATCGTTTTTTGAGATCTCAGTGAATTGCTAACAAAGGGACTCATTAGGCATTTCCGGTATTCTTGCAAGATTTCTCGCCTGCATCATGTGAGAGCACATGGTCCATTCGGGAGGAAAAATAGCAAGGATTTTCGATTTTTGCATAGTGTGTGGATTTAAAATAACTCTATTATACTACTACGTGTTAATCCTGCCTAACTAATTTTTTGAATCCTAGAAGTTCCACTGCAGAGCGATCAAATTTCCATGTTCGTATCAGGTGGGCAGGTAACTCACAAATTCGCGTTCTTCATACTATCCCAAAAAGCGAAGGAACCGGGGCGGAATATCTAAAAGATCAGAGCCGAAAACAAGACTAGTTGTAGTGATATAGAGCGAGTGCAAAGTGGTTGGTGCAGATAATGAATCGTATCATCCGGGTAGGTAGTACATACATACTTATGGGAATACAACATGTATAATACAGTGCGTTTCATAAGACGCACCCCAGAAAATGCCGGTACCCAGTTCATCACAGGTTCATGAGAAAAGCTACAAACGTCATTCGATTCGGCATGCCAGAAAACCAAAGATTGCGTTGTTTCACTAGTGATTATGGAAAATACGGGATAGATTTGGCCCATCACCATTAAATGTGCCGTTTCCTAAGGATAGACGCAGGCTATGAGAAAATACAAATAAACTTTAGCTTCAGGGGAAAAGTGAGTTGCTTGGGAATTGCGGAGACCTATCAGTTACAAATCTGCTGTTCCAAGGAAGATCCCTCTGTGAAACCATTGGTTTCTGAAAGTGCGTCTATGCTTATGAAGCGATCCCTAGGAGGGGGAAGTGTTGGATCCCCCTATTTTTTCCATAACTTCGGGTGAAACGACGGAAACAATGGTTTTTGGGCACGCTTATTCGACTGGCACTCGTGGTTTTCTCCAAAAAGTTACGTGGAACTGTGTGTTTACCAGTGTTCTCCGAGGCGCGTCTCAACTTATGAAACGCACTGTATGTATGCACATATGTATAACCTAAAAGATTCCTCCAGGATGCCAGAGACACTGGAGAAAGGTGCGGATTTAAGGAGTTCAAAGGATGTGAACCAGCAGATATGTTGGCGGAAAATCCGAAGAAAATCTACGAAATCAGCACATTCCTCTAGTGACCACAACACTTGTACCTAAGATTGCTGGTGTGGTTTGATCCACTAAAGCAATACCGGCTGAGAGGAGAGAGCCGTTTCTGCCAAGATGTGATGGAGAAATGCTTGTTAATATGCAAACAACCTATACATAGTGTGATTTCCACGGATAATTCCATCTCAAACAAATTGACGTCTTCGCCGCCGTGACGAGCCCAGACGATTTCTCTAGAAATGCGGAGGCGGAGTACCGAAATAAGCCTAGCGGCCAGACCATGGTATTAGAAACAGGAGCAGTTGGGTGTGTTTTCCACGTCCGAGAGCGATCAACGCGGGTTTATATACCTAGGGTAAGGCTTTTAAAGGGGATACGAACTTCAGATACAGTGAACATTTCTTTTGAGGTATGTACGTAAGAAAACGAAGCCATAAATATAGCTAGAACGCCAGACAGCCTTGAGATATACAGGTGCAAATGACGAGTAGAGTTTTTCTCAGAGAGAAAAAGTAGACGATTCAATGTGCATATGTTTAGAATATAACATGAGATGAACCCTCGAAACGTCATCAAAGCGTCATTCTTCGAGTGTCACCATCAGGATTCTTTTTAGGCAAAAAGTTCTTCTGCTTAACGTTCTAGACCATAGACCAGATATGTTAGGCCAAAATTGTAGATAGGAGAAGAGGGGATTTGTTTACTCTTTGACTGCTTATTTTGTCCTCTGTCCCAAATTGTTCTCTAGACCTCAAATGTGAGCCTTTAGGTTCATTTTTCTACCTACACTCGGCAACCCTTCCCCACCACCCCGCCATCCACGTTTTCCTGCCAAACCGCCACAGAAGGAACCACACCACTCTCCCATAAAGAAGTGAAGAATAACCTCATAATAATAATTGAAATAATAATAATAAAAAGAGAAGAACGTGCAATAAGCAATAATGTAAACATATATAAACATATATAAACATCATTCTCGCATCTTGCAAATTTTAAGAGGAAGGAACGAACAATGACGACCTAATAACAGATTTTTCAGAGAAAAATCAGCAGTCAAGGCATCGCCAATCTTCCAGTGCTGGTGGGTGTACCTACTTGGTGTCCCGACACTTGTCACGGATGGTTATCATCCAGGCGTAGTCGAAAGGCAGCATCCTTCAAAATTTTTACCTCTGAGCAAAGAGAAGAGCTGTAAGCTTTAAACAAACAATAAGCAATAGTTTTAAACATCATTCTACCGTACCGCATGGGGATGTGTCTGTGACTGTCGGGGAATGACTATTTATCCAAAAAGCGGCAGTGCGTCTTAAGCAAAATTGGCACCATCCATCCAACGAAGCGTTATTCACATCAAGGCAAGAGCATGCTGCAAAGCTGAGGAATGTCAGTTGAGAATTTCTCGGTATGAAGTGAAGGCAAAGCGAATAATAAAACCGAGAGGATCACATCTGCCTAAACAGAAAAACTGAAGTGTAGTTTGGCGTGTCGTTGGTTTTAAAGCCACAAAAGGTCAGATTATGTACATAGCTTCGAAAATTCCTCTATTAATAGAAAAATGATGTGGAGTAGCATTTTCCATGCAGAATGTTCTGGACGCCATATAGACGTAAAAATATCAATAAGTATTGTCTTGAAACAGATTCTTCGCGCTATTCAACCTCAATTTCTTTTTGTATAGATACGCTGGAAAATTTTGACACAATTTCCAAATATAATCAAGAGGTCTTCTTTGACCAGAACTCTTATACAAACAAAATTCAATGACATTGAACAGAATCTACGTCGCCTAACCAGCATTATGATAATCCTTACTAGAACACTTCACACGTGATGATGCTAGCGTAGTAGAAAACTACGAGCTGGCTTCGCCTATGTTTATCGGATTCATCACAGTGCATTCAGGAAAACATGACAAGAACAACTTATGAAGCCAATTGCGAACATTGGCTATCTGTTACGGCCATTCGTACCTATATAGAATTGTACAATGAGCGGGGAAACTATCTATGTGCAGGAAATTTTTCTTACCATAGAAAGCTGAAACACGTCAGCGTACTTCTGTTCATATGCTAGGAGCATTGGACTGATGGAACAACGTCGTCATCTAAATAGAATCGAGTAAGCTTCAGGTACAAGCGGAACGAATACCAGCTTCATAGACTGCTTCCTGAACATGTAGTGGTTGCTAGATGAACCCACAATACAGGGAAGAAGACATTCTCAACTCTCGGTTCTTATCCTCCAATCTTTAAAAATGGAAACTTATAGTTGAAGAATAGTGGTCTTCCGCTATTGTGGTACTTGGTTCCTGTCCTGATTCAATATGACGCCTGAGTAGGATTCCAGGATCAGCAGACAACATTCAATCCTGCATTATCACAAGATTTTTAATCTTCCAGTCTGTCTGCACCCGACAAAGAGATAATGGGCAGATTTCTGAGCCTATTGTCACCTATCTGCGCAGGCTGTTCCTTTTTAATTTTGAACATCCTAATCTTATATCATTATGGCAATAAATCCACGTCGAGAACTATGGGACCAACAATTTCGTTCTAGGTGAATACGTAGATACTGCGACATCTGTAGGAAGGATGAAGCGTCTCCTTGTAACCATGTGACTCAACGTCCAATCACTTTTCAACTTCTACAGCATTATCACCCAGCACCTACTGATGTATAGATAAACAAGTGGTAAACAGCATTAGGTAACATTGGAAGGTGGGTTAACAGGTACTAAAGGATAGTAGAAAGACTCCGTCGGAGAATAGTTGGGCAAGGATATTTTCGGATAACTCAACAATGTTTTGAAGGGTAGCACTGCAAAGAGAAGCAGGTCCCCTTGCTTATAAATATTGAATAGGCCCATCTCTTCTAGCTTTCTTTGTTTCTTTCTCTTTGTTCCCTTTATGATTGTGGAAAGAATAGACAATACTTTAGCACCAGGTATGTCTATTTCACTAGAACTTTAAGAAAAAGTGTCATCACATACAAAGAAAAATGATTAATGATTGGTGTTCTCGCTTTTTTTCTATTGCAGCGGATCCTATAACTGCTCTCGATGAACACAAAGGGAATGAAGAAGAAAGAGAAGAAAAAGGAGAAAAAGTCCCTGACCAGATTGGTTGAGGGAAATTTACTAAATCCACTCCTTATTCTAAACATATGGCATTTCGCAAGAGGGTTGGTAGGGATTTACACAGCATGGCGTCGGATTTGAAATAATGATGTTGCAATGCTAAAATACTACTTGAGCAGTCCTGAAGACAGAATATTTCCGTCAAAAATGTCGCTATGTGGACCGGACTTCCACCGAGAATGCCGAATGTGGTAGAGGGAATCAGTTTGAAGTAAAGGTGAACCCTTCATCGTTGTTGCCTAAGAATTTTCGGATGAGCGGAATGTTTTGTTTTGCCCATATGTACGTATGCACTAAAAGTCATGCATATGTGAATTGTTCCTAATCCAAATTCGATTTTGAAAGATTTTTCCCTTTTCGTAGTTCATCTGACTGCTGGTGAAACACAGCAGCATCTTAGCATACCGAAATTTCAGCATCTTCAGTGAAATCCAGAATTTTTCAAAGGACAAGTGATTTCTTGATATTCTTTAAATGTGAACAGATAATTATGCGGTGTTAGTTATCTTAGAAATCTATCCTGTACCATTTATTTTTCATAATACCATGTTGAACTTGCTGTATATTAAGAGAAGAGCTCAGTTTTCAATTTCATTATGTCTAATGAAAAGGGAGGATCAGTAGAAACTACTATATGTATGTAGTAGCCACTTCTAACTTCTTCTCATTTCTTCTGTTTACCACGCAGATATTATGACTCTAAATTTCTCCAACCGCCTTATCAGTGTGGCTTTCGAACCATTGTCAAGCCTATAGCACATTGAAATTCACATTGTAAGGAGAGGAACAACTAACATTTGCAGAAGAAGAGAGCTCCAGCTAGCGGTCATAGAAAATTTAAATGAGAATCCATCGACGTTCCTTTCATTTAATCAAACGTCAAAAAATCGGAAACCAGCAAACCGCCAAGCATGAATTTAGATAGAGTCCAGAAATGAGAATGGAAGCAGGCTCTTCGGAGCAGGGAACGGAGGCACACCTCTTCAAACAGCAGACAGAATTGATGCCTATATCCCTATCTAATGCAAAAACAGAATTTGCTGGCACATCGGTAGTAATGTGTAAATGGTGGCTCTACCCTTTCCTAACAGCATGTTACGAAGATAAGTGGCATGTCAAATTAAGGCAGCACTGCGATATACCGACGCTGAGCTGCAAACCAAATGAAGGGTATCAATTTCAGTAATGTCAGGAATGGTAAGAATGACGCAGAGCGAGATGTGGCGAGAATCAAAAGAGAACACATGATGGTGGTTGTGCTCGATCTACAACATTTGAGTCTCTTGGATGATGGAAATTCAAACATGACCGTTTGCAACGTCTCGCCAGCTCCGAAAGCTCATGCTTCTTTTGGTACTCACTACGCTCGTCTCGCAGTCGCGCGACACCTCCACTATTCAGCTTATCTGACATACATATCTATGCACCCATCTCTCAGCACCTTCGTCATAACCTAACGTCCTAACTTTTGAAACAGCAATGGGACCTTTGATTGGCGCAGTCCTTGCTACTGCTCTGCGACGATTTTCTCGCATATTAATGGTTCCGTGTCTCAACTGTTGGGCGCTGAAGCACCACTTCTTGATCGATTCATTCGGCGCCGTCCTGTAGCACAATGATTTCGGTGCTGCGTTCTTGTGTCGGAGTTCACGTGGATATAAGTCGCTGCCGTTGCGCAGATATTGGTGTTGCACACGGATAGTGGCGTTGCCCCCGAATGTGGAGGCTGTCCTCTCTTGCTGACGTTACACAAAGGTGCTGGTGCTCTAGATTGAGGGAAAGCAAGATTCAAAGAATCGGAACTTAGAAGTCCGTTGACGCAAAAGCATAAGATATCCGTACAGGGGACGTCAATCACGATCAGTATTCTCGCTGAATGGTGCGCCGCACCACCCACGAGGCGCGGCGGGCTGACTGGGTTGTGCGGCCGGTGGATACTGCCGGGATTTTCTGCTTGTCTTCAGTTTTTGTGACAATTTCATTCATTTGCAAAGGTGTGCATAAACTCGCACTCTTCTTCGGATGTTCCTGGGTTGAGTTGATCTTTCACAGGTGCTTCAGCAAGAACTTCTACCTGACGTCAGTAACTTCGATACAGAACGCACGATGCAATGGGCGTTCTGTATTGAAGTTCTTCATACGATTGACTTAAAAATGATCGCGGATAAGTGAAAGCTATTCATCAACCACAGTGAAGACCGCAAATTACGCGATACAACAGCTTTCTAATAGGCAATGGCAGAAAGCCTCTTCATAGGAAACAAACTGCTAGACGATATCTTTCTCAAATTCAGATATTAGAACTGAATCGGTGCCACTCTATCTCAAACATTTATCAAAAAGGCCCACAAATGAGTGAAATTTTCGCAGAAACTAAAGAAAAGCTGAAAATCCCTGCAACATCCACCAGATGCAGCACTCAGCCAGCCCGCCGCGCCGCGTGGATGGTGCGGCACACCATTGCGCGGGAATACTGATTGTGATTGACGTCTCCTGTAACTATCGGAAGTCGGAAGTCACAATTCCGCTCATACCTGGTTTTTGTGTAGCACACGGGTGCCGGACTTGTCCACGCGTGATATCGCTGTACGAGGTTGATGATGTCGAAGTGCCAGTTTTGCCTTCGTTTGCTAGCGCTGCACACAGGAGCTTCAGTTATACACAGGTGCTGGCATTACCCACGGGTGGAGACGTTGCACACGTTTTGACGTCGAAGTGCCTTTGCTAGCGCTGCACACAGGAGCTTCAGTTATACACAGGTGCTGGCATTACCCACGGGTGGAGACGTTGCACACGTTTTGACGTCGAAGTGCCTGCGTTGCTTTGCAATGCAAACGGGAGCTGGTGTTGCACACGGGAGCTGGAGTTATACACAGGTGCTGGCGTTGCTCACGGGTGGTGTCGTTGCACAAGGTTTCTGACGTCGAAGTGCCAGCGTTGCCTTGCAATGCATACGGGGGCTGGCGTTGCGCATGGGAACTGGGGTTGCAAAAGGAGGCTGGCGTTGCCCACGGCTGGTGTCGTTGCGCAAGGTTTCTGACGTCGAAGTGCCAGCGTTGCCTTGCAATGCATACGGGAGCTGGTGTTGCAAACGAAGGCTGCAGTTATATAGTTACACAAGCGCTGGTTGCCCACGGTTTCTGACGTTGAGATGCCAGTGTCGTCTTCGCGACTGCACTTTTGATATTTCTGCACAAATTCTCCAAGCAATCATTTTATAATTGGCCGCTAGTCCAGTATAATTAGCGGTACTAAGTTTAAAATTCCCGGAAGTATTATAATATGCAATTTCAGTACATGCCAGCTGGATCCTGCCTTTCAGCGCATTTAATAAACTTCTAGTAGGTTAAATAAGGGCTGGTACCCTGAACACTCGTATTCAAGTGATGCACTTGAAGAGACAGCACTTTTCCACTAATTATTGCACCCAATATGCATCATGTGCTTTCAGAATGTGGCTGTCACAAAATCACTGTTTGAGGAACTATGATCATGCACTGTCGCCAACACTACCGACACTACTCGCTCTTTGCCCGCTGTCGTTGTAAAAACTATTTCTGGAGTGTGATGTATTTGAAATTTTGACCGTACGTCACACACGATTACAGAAATAATCTTGATGACGTTTGTACTGACATTGTATGTACATACATATGTATGTCTGGTGTCTGGGCGTCTACTAAACTAGCTGATCAAAGATGACCATGCATAACTCATGATTCACCACAATTTTCTCCGAATTTGTGGTTTAACTCACGTGATTAAACTTCCGAAATTGCTATTAGCCACTCGTAGAACGAAATGAGGCAAGTCGGAACGGCCGCAGGCAGTAAAACTCATGCATTTTTCGCATCTGAGTAACTTTGGGGAACACTATGAAGTTCCCTCAATGCACTCAACAACTTTGTTTTCGATTGTATTGTTAGAAAAAAAGCTCTGCGGTTGTCTTGTCGGCGGCAGTGACAGCGACTACAAACTACGTACCACCATTGACTACGGAAGCCGCCATCCTTGCGTGCTTCTCATGGCTCCGAGATCCATGCATCAGATGTTGGGCGGAAAATCACCATGCACAGCGAACTGACTCTCAGGATGTAGTGCATTTTCACGTTAATGAAATGATGTGCGGTCGTGCACACTGAAACTTTCAGCTCATTGAACTCTAGAAAAACAATTTGTACTTTTGTTCCCCCCCCCCGCGTGTGCAGCCGTGTGTACAGTTCTTGTCGAAAAGATAGACGGATTCCGTGGCTGCGGGAACGCGGTGGGACCTGAAGACGGATTCCGTGGCTGCGAGAACGCGGTGGGACCTGAACGATGGATACGGAGGGAGCATGGCCGGTTGAGAGGGTGCAGGAGGTCCCAGCACGATTCTGCGGCCGCGACGATATGAAACCGCACGCGCAGTCCGTCTATCTTTTTGACAAGGACAGTACATATAATCAAGAGGAGCTCAAGAAGCAACTCTAACGCTAGCTAGTCAGACGCAGGCAAGACGCATGCGTTTGTGGCGTCGTGGCTCCGCGCAGCAGTCTCATGCATGGTCACGCTCGTTGGTGGGTCGTGATGGGGAATCCTTGGCAAATGGTTACGTGAGTCTGACGTGTGAGTGACGCACTGATCTGGTGAAAATTGTAGTAAACTCAAACTCTAAGAGTTGTATGTTCAGTTTATACGCGTGCGTCAGACACGCAATTTTTTTTTTTGTAAGAGGGGATCAATACAGCGTGTGCACTGAAGCTCGCAATCTCGCGCTTTTTCGCGAACAATTGCGATGACGTAAACGTATGTGTCTCTTCTGCGCCTACGCTGCGTCGTGAGTGCATCCTGGCCTATCCTTCATCATGACCGTCTGGCGCACGCACGCCTTGAGCATGAAATGTTCTAGACTTGCGACCGGCCCTTCCAGAAGAACAGAGTTATTATTTTTACAGCTATGAGACGTAACTTCTTTCGAGAATTCGTTTATTTCTGGCAGACAGAAAAAGTTATCTTAATATTTCATGTTCGGTACGCCATCGCCGTAAGTAGGCTGCTCGCCTATAAAAAGATTGCCTACATCCTGCATTTGACGCGCTGCCCTCTATATGATGAAGAACTGGGCTAGTCGCACCGCCGACGCAGCTCAGACGCACTGAGCATTCGAGAAATGGATTGCTTCTAGGAGCTGATCTGACATATGATAGGGTGATAAGAAATCCAAGAATATAAAAGGGTGGAGATGGGGTGGTATGGTTCATTTACTAACAATGCCTTGCTCGGCACGAAGGGGCAGAAGTCGTGGGAGAAGTCGAGGCCGAAGCCGCAGCCGCAGCAGAAGTGGCTCCCTAACCAAGGGAAGGAGATCCAGATCTCGAAGAGGCTCGAGAAGACGAAATCTCTCTAGTAAGCTGTACTGCCTTCGTTGTTGAAGTTTCGTCAATGAGAGTTATTTCCTGGTTTTAGGATCAAGAAAGGTGTCAAGAAGACGATCGAGATCCAGACGTGCCTCGAGAAGATCACGCAGAAGTATGTCGCGAGGCGCACGACGATCAAGGTCCCGACGCTCCAGATCGCGCCGCGGAAGATCTCGCCGCTCAAGGCGTTCAAAATCGCGCCGCTCAAGATCAGGTAGCCGATCTCGTCGTGGCCGCAGGACAAGAGGAAAGTCCAGGAGGTCGAAGCGAAGCGGACGAGTGAGAAGGCGCCGATCAAGAAGGGCGAAGGCACAGGCTGAGGAAGCTTGAGCTCGCCCATCTAGCCAGTACTGAGAAACCATACTGAGAAACTAGAAAATAAAGATTTCCACGACTATAACTGAGCATTTTTACATCGGTTGACAGCGTTCATATCTCGCCAAAGTAAAACAGAGTTCTTCGTTTCTGTAAAGGATTTCTGTTAAATTGCACATGTGCAATAGTAAATGAGCACTGAACGCTCTAGTAACCGCATCAACCTTTATGAGTCTTGAGTTCTCAATGGAGCATGCTAGCGATGGGCGCAAACAGCTTGGCGTTTTTTTTTTCGTTCATCGCAGACAGTTTCGACGTCACTATCGCGAAAGTCTGCACTGACAAGTTCTCATAATTTAATTCACCAAGGAGTTGTTTTAGTTTTGCAACACTTCCGCAATGCATGTGCCTGTAATTTATCAGTTAAGGGTAATTTATACTAGCTGCGTGCATCAGTCGCGCATCAGTCGCACGCATCCATTTACGAGAGATTTCTCATGAGGACCGGTCAACGCGGCATGTACATCCTCAATGGAAAGAACGCGCGGCCACCGCGAGGCCGTAAACGCGTGCGTCTGAGCTGCGACTGCGATGCGACTGCGCCCTATTCTTCACCATATAGACGCACGTGCGTCAGTCGCACTCATCCAGTGTAAATTGCCTTTATTTCGTGAAATTTCAAGAGATTTTCGACTCGAAAGCCAAAGAAGAATAAGCGCATAGTCTAGTGGCCGACAGCCCTGCACACGTAAATTACTACCAAGGGCCCCTCTTGAAAGCGATGCTTTATAAGCATTCAACTCTCTCAGGTTCTAATATTTCTCTTTTGGCCGAAATTTCTGAATTCTTTCATATAATGACGCTTCCTAGGTTTAGTGCTGTAGTGAATGTGATGTGTTCGATTTCGCCAAGTCCTACAAGAAAAAAGACAGTTTTCATTGCCACCATCTCAGCCCGTATACGAAGGGTGGCAGGGTTGCCCGAGTTAGAAAAGGAAGGAGGTGGAAATGGAAGCAAGTGTTATCATAAGGAAAGAGAGTGATTGCAAACAAATCATATATTCATTTCATGCTACAACCCATTCGAATTGAACGCTAGCACATATCTAATCTCCTCATATCTTCAGAACGCTGGTCCCTTCCTAGAATTGTCGGGAAAATGCTGAGCATCTAAACCAGGATTGAGCGGAAATGCTGTGTAAACCGAAAGTCGGAGGTTTGAGCATGTTTGAAAGCTGGCAAGATCTGATGGTGAGTTGAAAACAGCAAAACAGCATGTACAAGTTGAAATTATTCAACCACTGCCAATGCGCCAGAAATGCAGAAGGCAGAAGCCCGCATAACGCCAGAATTCAGGAATTTGCGAACTTCCGAAGCCGGAATTCCGCTCATTTCTGATCTAAACAATCAAAACCCTGGGCTCGAAAATTTCCGTGGATGCCGTTCTTGAAGCGTGAATAATTCTGATAAAGCTTATAAAAACATTGCTAGTGTAGCGTGCTTATCTATCACATCCGAGAACTCCACCCATTCCCCCCCCCCACCCCACTCCCCCTCAACCGCCAAAAAGAATGATGTACCAGACTTTTCGTTTATTTTTTTTACCGTACTCGTACATATTGGACCCTAGTAGACATTGTGCCTTTCTTTGGCTGGTCGGATAATGATATAGCGCCATGTTCAGGAGAAGGTAATAAACTAGTAAGCAATGCTAGTCCAACAAAGCGAGTGCAGAGCAAGGCTGACAGGTTTAAAGAAGTACTACTTGTAAAGTAAAGAAGTACTTGCACCCGAGATTGTAACATGAGCTTGATTACATCTCTTTTGCACCCACATTGTTAAAGGGATTCTCAACCCGACGATGAATAGACAATTTGCACATCCATGCCTACTACGCGCATAAAAAATTCACCAAGGAAACATGTAATTTCGAACCTAGTGAAATTACTGGAACAAGTTGGAACACACTCCTCGTTAGGATGCAGTATTTCCTCGTAACGCTAGCCGTCATTATGGGATTGACTCCTGTATTACCGGTTTTTCTAGCGATCACATAGTAAAAATAGGACAGACGAGACCATTCCTTTCCTCAGAAGTCTACAGAATGATCTAAGAAACATGTATTTTTTTAAAGTTTTTAGTTAATGACAGTTACTTGTAGGTGCATCATCTGAGGGTTTGAAAATCGCTGCTTACCCAAAGCAACAAATTCTTGACCATTCATGGTGTATGTGTAACTCAATACACCAATCACAGCAATTCCAAATTCAGAACATCTCTGATGACGCTGTCCTAAGAAAGGGTACGGAAACTTAAGACGTGGCGACGTACGTAAATATCAATTTCTTGACAGTTGTGATGTTTTGATTATTGTCACTGTGAACACCCAAAATTCCAACAAAGGGCACAAAAGGGATAGATTCGGTGCGCTTTGGTTTTCAAAAATGAACAAGGACATTCTTGTGATTCCATAACGGCAAAACATGACTGAATTGGTCATTCGCTGAACTGACAGAACAGAGAATAGAGAGAAGTTTAAGGAGCACTAGAGTTAGGAGTTCAAGAGGTAAGGACACGAAGGGTACGCATACCTGATAGTGGGAATTGCTAGGCTACATTCTTCGGATCGAGACCCTGGGAAAGATTCTAATTAACTACCTCATTTAACTGAACACTCCACCGAGAAATTTTGGTTTGCCACGTTGGCATCGATGGTAGGAAATGAATGCGTTAGCAAGATCAATGAAATTTCATCTTTACCTCATTGGGAAGTGATTGGGTTTCAAATAGAATGGGAGAAAAGCTATACGATTTTGCTCAAATAGGAGTTGGGTTGGGAAATCCACCTGTCATCCATCGTTTTCGCTAAGTTACATTATACTTGTAATTTTTTCATTCGGAATTAGACACTTCATAGTTGACAACCATAGAACATAGACATAAAACACAAATTATTAAAAACGTCACAACATTCATTCTGCACTGCTCATCATCTATCAGCCACTCCATTCCATTAGCCATTCGGAACTTCTGCGGAGGTTTGACGTCACCCACAGATATTTCGATTCGGAAGTTCTGCGGATCTTCGGATAAAGTGATTTCGGATCTTCTGAAAATTCCACTGAGTTTAATTGACCGCCGGAGCGGTGCGACACGCTCATATACATCGGCATATTTTCGTTCAATTTCTGCAGTGGTATGTTCTTGTTAAACTTCAGATAACCAGCCATATAAGAAGCAGAACTAAAATAGAAGAATTTTTTGGTTGTTTTCTTCAGAATATCCTAATAATACAATCAGTGGTGTCGAATTTCGGGTTAACCTTGTGTCAGATAAATATACTCCTTGGGATGTACCCATAACTATAAAAATTTCATAGAACGGAAGAATCAATTTAGTAACTAGTGCTACGCTAAGGAAACATCTTTCCAGAGGTTTGTAACCCTACAATACTCGTCTCACCGGTATCGTGGAGGTGCTTCATGTTGAAAGATTCTGCCTTACTACTCGAGTTATAGTTGACTCCACAATAGCCCAATTACGTTGGTTACTCTTATATGAGCTCTGAAATTTCGCGGAGCTCATCCGGCAGTTTCGCAGAGCCACTTCGGAACTTCCGAGGAGTCATCTTGAAACCTACCGCTAAGTCACTTCTAGTAGGTCCCAAGATGGCCCCGCGCAAGTCCCGGAAATTTGCCTGGGGCAGAAATCGTTGTATTGTTGGCCTGTGAACCCCAAGCTGACCATGTAATAATTAAGTAACTATAGGTCCGGCTTACCATTTTCACCACGGTCCATGCCTGCTGCTCCAGCTGCCGACGAGTCGCTAAAGGCACGTGAGTTCGCGTGTTGTCGACAAAAATGTATGTAAATTGATGTCTCTTCTCTCGAAAGATGACTGCCAGCGCGCAAAATTGGTCGTTGTCGAAGTTGGCCGTCACGTTGTTGTCAGCAATTCTGACGGGGCATTTCCTGGTAAAGGAATTTAAAGGCAAATGTCGGCTGAAGTCGCGTTAGGATACAATTGCTCACGGTTGCTTGGTTGAGGAATATTTAGCCAAATGCTATGTTGATCTAACTAGGAAAAGAAATCTGCTTAGGTTGATTACCCAACCTTATTCAAGACCAAGTGGAAAACTACATAACGTACGTCCTTGATCGCGCATGACGTAGATGTTGATGATATTTTGGGAGCAAGCCATAAAACATTCGGGTACTCTTGGCCACAAATCACATGGAAACCATACAAAGAATGTTTGGATTATTCCCCGACAACTTAACTATTGTGTTAGCTTTTTAAGGTTTGCGTGGGAAAGAATACCATACGGAAAACCTGCAGGTAAGTGGAAGAATATAGCTTCGGCAGTGCACTTTGTTGGAAGTTTTAAGCAGTATCGAGCGTAGCTGAAAAATCGGAACAAAAATTCACAAGAAGTCTGATCGCTGCCGTCACGTTCGGAAACAGTAGGTGGTGGAGAGGTGACTGAGTCGATTAGTACTCGTATAATCATTTGAATGGCTGAATATTTACTTATTTATTCACTTATTTACATACACAAGAGTGCGTTATACAATGATTAGTCACGACAAGGGAAGCTCTCCAGATACAGTACAAAATCAAAAGATATTTCAAGGTGTTTCCCTTGTGCATGAGGTATGAGTGGTAGTACTTCCATGAAGAAATTTCCTGCTTAGAAAAGTCAATGAGAGATATGTGCAATTCGCCCTTTTTTACGCCTTCCGTTTTCCACCCATTTTTGGCCTTCCGTTTTACGTTTTACGTTTTACGGAATTTAAAATTTTACTTGCGCACATCCCTGATCGAGACCCGTATATCCCTTAAACCTGAGTAATGCAATTCTTGTGGTACTTCTGCTCAAGTGGGAAGAAATTGAAACAAAATGGATATGTACATGTGTACAGTTAGGGAAATTTGCAAAAAAAAATTTGCAAATTTATTCCTTATCCCTGACTTTGGCGTAGTCTACCAGCTCATGCATTGTTGCATGGTCCAAATATTCAAAAAAAATCATTTGAATATGTACCAATTCGGGCAGTACTATCTATGGTACGAAGCATATTCGTTCCTACCTTTGGGTCTCACCGGAATATTGCTTGAACCCTTGAACCGTAATAATATGTGCCGTTGGGTCACGCTTAGCCAGTTTTGCGCTCACTATCAGTTTTTGCGAGCCATTGGACGGCAATAAGCTTCCAGAAGAAGTTCCAGTATGCTTCACTCGAGAGTGTAGGTCACATGACCCTCACCTCCTGCGAATCACTCGTAATTTGGACCGAGGTGAGTCCGACGTTTCACAACTTTGTAAACCTGGCACGGTGGGTGTGTCCGCGTCTGGTTGAAGTGATTGGTGGGGCGGGCAGCGGCAGTTCTTTCTTCGCCGCTACCATGCAGCTACGGCAACCGTATGTCCGTGTCATGGTAAGCAATTCTCGTTGTTCTTGCGGTTCTATTCCGTTAGTGGTGGTTTTCGCTGAAGCTTGAAGCTTCTAGTATAGCCCGGGGGGGGGGGGGGTACAATGGACCATTAATTTTTGCACGCGAAAAACTAGCGCGAGTTCGAACAGCGAACCAGTTCCGGCGACAATCAGCGACATCAGCTGAGAGCGAAAGCGGCTGGATCAGCTGTTTGAGTTGCTGGGATGTAGCTGAACAGTGATTGTTGTCAGTCATTGTATGGAGTTTGAGATTCCTTTAAATATATTGTTTTCAGATATTTTTCTTATCCCTTCTGGCAGTGGCTTACTCACAGACAACGCCACTCTTTCCAGTCGCATGTGAACTTAATGTACTTATAGTGTTAGACAGGTAAGTCACTTCCATTCAACATCGCGTTCTCCGAAAAGGTTAACTAAAGTGAACCATTAAATAATTTGGGCCATTAGTGGATCTTTTGATCTCTGGAAAAGGCTACGGTAAATTCTCACCCAAATTGCTTATTTCGCAACATTTGACGAGTGCAAAATCAATGGAAAAAACTTTAGGAGCTCCTGGAAATCCAGGTAAAGCCATTTCAAAGCAGTTGCGAGGGGAAGTAGTAGTGTTGGTTCGTATTTCTTCACAGAATCGTTAATCTTTCAGAAAAAGAACTAAAAAAACATCTTTATACTAAATTTTTTCGGACTTTTATTTCGAGAATCTCATCACTAGTGATTGAGGACGACCAATATAAACCTTAGCGTTTCCATTCTATGAGTTCCAAAGACAGGCCACGTATCCTGCACAGCTATTCATCATCATTACCTCTGAAAAATTCAAAATAGGTCCTGTTCTATCCGACTTTTACATACCACCACTATTTGCTCGGATCCAGAAAAGTAAAACATTCGTTGGAATTCCAATCGAGAATTGATCCTGAATAGGACAAATACGAGTGTTCGATGGTATCCATACCCATTACCATCTTAAATTGTACTGTGCAATACATAGTTAATACCACAATACGATCCAATACTTACTTAATACTGCAATACTTAAATACGATTGTATATGCGGGGATGTCACCTGGCAAATTTTGCTGGATTTCCTCTTCATATCTCCACATCATATCGGAAATTAGCTGAATTCGTAT